>CXYZ01024283.1:125553-186667 GCA_900006705.1 Sonneratia caseolaris | reverse complement strand
CGGATTTTTTCTCTTTTAATGTGCAATTGGATTTTTTGAAGGAACCGGACCGGGTGAGTGGCCGGTTCCCGGTCGAACCGGTTTTTAAAACTATGGCTGCAGATCATAGGTGAGGTCCATACACAGTTTTAAAAATCAAACCGAACCGATTAGTTCAACAAGAAATATGCTACTTATCCGGTCCAATTCCTATAAAAAGATCAAATTATACTTTTAAAAATATCAACTCCGATTGAACCGGCCGATTCCCTATCAAATCTGTAAACCTAATTGAACCGGTAAAAAAATCGGTAGACTTAAAATTAAATAAAACAAAAACCAACTATAATAAATAAGTTATTTTACTGTACTTATATTTATACTTTATGTTAAACTTATTATTAATAATACAGTGGATACATTATGTATTTTATTATAGATCATCATCAAATTATAGTATTATATCAAATTATTAACAATATAATACTATAATATTATTTATTAAATATACAATTCGACTCATTAAATATTCGATTTGAGCCACGGGTGATCGCTCACCTTCCTAGTCTTGATTGAAGTCGTATGAAAGGTTGCCTTATTCTCTGATTCTTGTACACCATCCCAGTTGAATCGTGATTTGGAGCAACCGCCGCGCTTGAGTGGTTCGATGCGAATGACTTACGGGAGATACTATAAGAGGTCCATCTCTTACCGGAGTTGGCCGCTAACTAGAAAAGTGATGGGCGAAACTAAAATTTCATTCCATGACTAGATCGGAAGAACTGCAAACATCTCTTTGTCGTGTGAATCGCACGGCACTTGTCAGTTATTACATTGAGATGATACATACAGACANTATCTTCCTCAGAAAACACGATCCCGTGGGAGACCTACACATGCACATTTTTTTCAGCGTACGCAATATAACACTTACCATTTTAATTATTATAATTAATTTATATTCAAATNAAAAAAATTAAACATATATTTTCTCCATAGAATTTTAATAAAATAAAAAAACGTTAAATTTTTTTAATGCGTGAAATTCAAAATGATGATTATAGGTCCATTAAGAACATTAATTATTGTATTGACGGAGGCAAATTGGGTATTAATTACAGGTTACTTAGCGTAGATGCGTTTGAGAGCCGTTTAAACGACAAGATCCGTTGCCTGACGACGAATCTATGATGTCGGGAGACTTGGAGCCTTTGGCTGCTGTCAGAGTATCCTAACCTAATAACGCACATGTCCTACTGATCTGAACAAGAATGATGTCAAAGTTGCTAAATAAGTACAGAGCTCGATAAAATAACTGAAAAAATATATATCAACATAAATTAATTAATATAATTTATAAGAAAGTTTTTTATTTCAAGAATTGATGTGCTACTGAATATAGGGTTGGCAAGTAAAATTTGGCATGACCTTCGAATGGTACGAAAATGGGTTGATATTTTTTGATTGTCTAAAAAAATCATATTATAAAAATAAATATTATAATAAATTTTTAAAAATTGATTAATTATATATATATTTAAATTTAAATAGTTTTTTAAAAATTTTATTTAATTTAATATAAAATTTACATTTATCATATAAAAATTTATTTGTATTATTCATGCCAGGCTCGAACCGTCCGTCCGAAACGCAAAATATTCATACCAAAACCAAGATTTTCAGGCCGTCGGAGAAGATTGGATGCGTCAATACGGCCCGATAGTATATTCATGTAGTGCCATGATGGCCCGAAAACTCATCGCGAGCCCGAATGGCCGGCCAGCTCCACCTGAACAATTGAACCCTACCGCCTATGCATATAGTTATATCATACATGCTAACAAATGCCGCAGGATTATATACCATTTAACAATCGTTTCCGACATGTTTTGCCCTCGATATCGGCGGTTCAGAGTCCCAACCCGAGAAAGTGCGATCAATTGCACGTATTGATATTCCAACATTAGAACTTATCGATATATTATTATTATTATTATTATTTGGCAGTAGTACACGGCAGGGAAGGTCGGAATTTTTTTATTTTTTGCATTTTCACGGAGGTTGGAGTTGGCCGGGAGACAGAATCCGGTCTCTGTCTACTCTTGTTTTTTACTAGACATAGATTGGGATTGGGATTGCGATTCCCTTCGGGGGCCCCTGCGATCGGTCTGACGCGTGGCTCACTGAACACCAGCTCCCAAGAGCACATCATCTTTGAGGATTAACCAAACCGAAACTCTTGATCAAAGTACAGACCCGTGTCACATACATAATATTCAGAGTTGACCCTTTTGTCAACGACAGCATTATTATCAGCCTTCCACTTATAATTTCTTTCCTACCAGGCATAAAGTGGCTTAGTGGCCCGGCTATTCCATGCTATATAATATAATGTTTGATCAATTCTTAAGCACCGGCTCATGTTTTATNGTGGCCCGGCTATTCCATGCTATATAATATAATTTTTGATCAATTCTTAAGCATCGGCTCATGTTTTACCCGGAAAACAAAAATTAGTTTGAATTTAAGTAAATTTTCAGAGGCAGTAAATGATTTACGCTCAGTAAAATTCTGAGTCTAGCATAAGAGAGAGGGAATCTCTGTCATGGAAGCCGCANCTGAGTCTAGCATAAGAGAGAGGGAATCTCTGTGATGGAAGCCGCACTCCCTCCATCAATGCATCCCTCCGTTTTAATTTGTTCATTGGATGGAAGTTTCGACCTCATCGATCGATCCTAGGGTCTCCCTCCTCCCATCCTCTACCCTTTAAGCCCATCCCGAATTTCCAAATAACTTGTAAATATATATATATATTTGCTATGGATATACTATCAGCAGTATTATACCGTCTAAATCTCATCATTAATTATTATATACTAATATAAAAAAATCCAAACTGTAAGTACAAATTACTGTATATTATCCATTCATTATTTGTATAAGTACTGTTATGGGAAATCGGTAGGCGACGTTGGAGCGGGTAAATCAGGGGCAAATCGGTCATTTAACCGATGAGTGGGACCGGCACGCTGGCCTGCATCGCTCAACGACGAAGCTCCCGTCTAGCAGTTTCTTCCCCGCGCGGAGGTCTCAACCCGTTTCCTTACACGTTGCTACGCTTCCGTGACTTCTTCTTCGATCATCCATCAGTTTCCTCGCATTGCTGAAAGCAAGATCGATTTACGTCGCTTCCCGCTTGAATGTCGGAGGAGGTTCGACGGTATGGAACTGCTGAGCAGGTTGCTGGAAATTATCGGGTTCGGCATCGGAGTCCCCGTAGGACTTCTCCTCGGCTATTTCCTCTTTATGCATCCCGAGCCCTGTGATGTGAAGGTATTGCCATCATAAAGTTTTTCGTCATCTTTATCCGTTCCAAGGCCTCTCCGGTGTCCGATCCTCCTGTTTTTGTATTTCAGGACCGGTATTTGTTCAATGCATGCTGTCAGATGTTCCTTGGTTTTCTGGAAATCATCGTCGTAGCGTCGTCTTAGTTGTTGGTAGTCATGTCATCGTATCCCCGGACAATTTGACTGGGTCAAATTTGTGTTCGCAGGACCCTATCGTAAGGCCGTTTCATGAACTGGACGCGAATTCATTGCTCGATCTTTGGCCCGAGGTCCCTCTGTGGGTGAAGCATCCCGACTGTGAACGAGCAAGTCCTTACCCCCTGATCTCCTTATTTTAGCCCATCTCATTCTTTAACTTCGAGAAAGAATTTCTGATTATATATTCACACACGTTTGCTTGGTGCCGCTATGCAGACTGATTGGATGAACAAATTCACAAGGGATATGTGGCCTTACCTTGACAAGGTAACTCGGAGAATCATAACTTTGGATGTTCATCCGGAAGACACTGACTAATAGTTATAATTGGCCATCATCCGTCAATGTAGACCTGTCTCTTCAGGTTCTTATGATACAATATGAAACACTCCTGCCTGACAGGCTATATGCAACATGATTAGGAGCACCATGGAACCGATGTTTGCTGAGTACATAGGCAAGTATCAAATCAAGTCGCTGTATCTGGAAAGCCTGACTCTTGGAACTCAGCCCCCTTGTTTTCATGGTAATTACTTGTTCTAGGTAGAGCATTCAACATGTTGTTAGATTACTCTTCAAATGTGAAGAAGAACGAGGAATTACCATTCAAGTGGAAATCCTAAAGAGGATAGATAATCGCCCAATACTAGGAGCTAATATTGCACGGCATTGGGGAATTGATGTTACCATTCTGAACTGCCTTCATGGTGCCTGATCTTTAATGACCAGTCTGTCTACTTAGGAATTCATTCTGTTATGCTTTATGGACATGGCAGGTATTAAAGTACATGAAAGTATCGACAATGAACTAGTGCTTGAGCCTGCAGTTAGATGGGCGGGGAATCCCAACATAACTTTGGTGTTGAAAATCTTGTCCTTCCGAATCAGACTGCAGGTTAGACATGGAAACATGACACAGCTAAACCTTTGACTGATTATGAATAATGAATTAATCCAGCGGAATCAGGAACAGAGAAAACAGAAAGCAGATATGAATATAGAGCAATTTTCAATTTGTACTGCAATAGTCATGCAAAGACTAAGGGATTACTGCATCATTATTTATTTTTCAATCATTTATCGAACTTTTCTAACACTGGCTTCTGCAGCTGGTGGATGCACAAGTGTTTGCTGCACCACGAATAATTCTTAGGCCCCTTGTGCCAACATTTCCTTGTTTTGCAAGCACTGTAGTTTCCTTGCTGGAGAAGGTATGCTCATTTGGATATTAATATCTGACTTAGTAGCTGAAGGTCAAATTTACATCAGGAAAACTTAATAATTTAATGTTGTTGATGAGCACAAGTCATTGGTATGTGCAGCCACGGGTTGACTTCGGGCTAAATATCATGAAAGTAGATGTAATGTCAATTCCTGGACTGTACCAATACATTCAGGTAATATCTGTCTCTCTGATCTGATAATTCTGAACAGAAAAGATTTGTTAGAGCAGCAGGTTGTCACGATTCATGGTGGGTTGAAGTTGCTTGAACAGTTTTATAATTGTTCTATTGTTTCTTCTTGGAATAGTTTCGAGACTTCTTCAACTTTGATTTGACTTTTGGCCACAACACGACAACTATCATGATTAAAGAGTAAAGAAAAGGATTACCCTCCAATAATTTGAAATCTTGGACTTTCATGGTACTCTCCATTACGTCTATATGAACTGGCTTCAAATGTGTGGAATCTTCTTTGCATAACAGCACAGTATACGATATTCAATCCACAAAAAGTGAAAACCATGGTCGGTGGATACTGAAATCATATAATGCAGAAGAAACTAAAGCACATCAAATCAACATTGATGGAGAACTTCAGGCCAAGTATTCTCGGATAGTTTATATCAGTTGAGTTAAAGACAATTTTTACTGTGTAGGAAAAGGATGAACTTCTTTGCTTTTAGCTCACGTGGTTTTATTTGTTGATAGCAGGAAACTATAAGAAAGCAGGTTGCTAGCTTTTACCTCTGGCCACAGACACTTGATATACCGATTCTCGACAGTTCAGTGTAAGTTTTAACATATACTACAACAACAAGAAATTGCAGATTCTAACTACCAGCAATCTTTCAAAGAAATCTCTGGTGTGGCTGGGGAGTTACTGTAGTTGAGGATGATTGTTATGTACATGAAGTAATTCATCCAAGTTGTTGGGACAATTGCATTTTTTTGCTCTTACAATTTATATTCGACAGTGGGGCTACTAAAAAACCAGTGGGAATACTGCATGTGAAGGTTGTGAGGGCTGTCAAACTCCTGAAGATGGACTTCCTAGGAGCTTCAGATCCTTATGTAAAGCTCAGTCTCAGCGGTGAGAGAATTCCCGCTAAGCGGACCTCTGTGAAGATGAAGACTCTAAACCCAGAGTGGAATGAGAACTTCAAGCTCACAGTGAAGGATCTTCAGTCTCAGTCGCTCGAGTTGCATGTATATGACTGGGAAAAGGTACAAAATTTCGGCACCCATTGATTTGCCTTCAAAACTCAAAGTTGTCAATGCAGAGAGAGTCGCTTGATGTCAGTTCTAGTACATTTCTTCAAACAAAAACTTGAAGCTCTTTGTTTCTTGCTTCCCAGTTTGGTGCCCACGATAAGTTGGGAATGCAAGTAGTTCCACTTAGGGTGCTAGCTCCCCATGAGGCTAAAGAGTTCACTTTGGATCTGCTTAAGAACCAAAACCCCAATGATCCCCACAACAAGAGGCTGAGAGGAAAGGTCGTTGTGGAGCTCAAATTCGATCCCTTCAAAGAAGAAAATGGGAGATTCAGCGGGCTCCTTGATGGACATGTCAGGGACAAGAGTGGGGCCTCAAGCATCTCTGAGGATGAGTCATTCTCGGGATCAGGTTTGCTTCTGGTTACAGTAGTGGGAGCTCAGGATGTTGTTGGAAAGCGGCACAATAACCCTTATGCTGTGATTCTCTTCAAAGGAGAACGGAGGAGAACAAAGGTCAGTGTCCTTTATTCCACTCGAACTCAGGGCTTTCACCGTGGATAAATTTGTTGTCAGACAGTCATCAAACTTAGAATGAGAGCAATCAAATGACCCCAGAATCTGTTATCGAACAGTGTTGTCAAACCTGGACTGAGATCAATGAGCTGCTCCTGGAATTAATACTTCCTTTCATGTTCAGTGAATATGTTGCTGCTCTTTCATCCGCGTACTCTTAAACTTTTCACATCGGTTGGTTGCAACTAGAAACCTTATCTTAGAAGATCTCATGATTGAATTTGAATCTTCCTAGATGGTGAAGAGAACTCAAGATCCGTCCTGGAACGAGGAGTTCCAGTTCGTGCTGGATGATGCACCTCTTAAAGAATTCCTCCGCATCGAAGTCATGAGTAAGCGGAGAAAGTTTGGCTTCCAATCCAAGGTACCTAAAGATAACTATCTGGATGGCCCATTCTATCTTTTTTGCATTTTTTTCTTGAGCCTGCTGTATCTATATCACTCACTCTCGTTCTTGCTCTGGTGATTGAATATGCAGGAGTCGCTCGGTTACACAGACATCCAACTTGTCAATGTGGTGCACAACGGGCACATCAACGAGAAGCTCAATCTGATAAATTCGAGAAACGGAACCCTACATGTCGACATAAGGTGGAGAGTATGACCGTGATGCAATATGCATTGCTTCCCCACTTTTCTAATACATTCCTGTAAACTGCATCTGGTTCTTCGTTTACAAGAGAGCCTGTCATCATAAGAAATAAGAATGCACATTGGACCGATGGCTCTTATTATACCGCGAAGGAGTTGAGTCTGAATCCCAACTCGTCCTAAGCTTCTTTCTTTCTTTTTTCTTTTTTTCCTCATGTATAAATGTCTCCCATCCCATTTGTTATAAATAAATAAATAAATACTTTCCATTTATCCCAGAATAAAGGTATAAATGTCTTTCATCTCCACCGTTCATTGGTCTGCCCACCTTCCTCGACGCCTTATCTTCTCTCTCTCTTTTCAGAGCGCTCCCTCGAGCTCTAGCCATGGCCGCTCTCTCATCCTTCTCCCTAGTCTTTCCCTCTCTCAACCCTAAATCCCTAACTCTCAACGTCCCAAAGGTGGCTCTGCTCTCTCTACCCTCCTCTCCCTCCCGCAGCGACGGTCACTGCCATGTCTCCGCTTCCTCGGCGCATTTCACCTTGCCCGGACCTCCGTTGGCCCCTCGTTCCCGATTCGTTCTTAACGTCGCTGTTTCCTCTGAGCTGCTGGAGGAGGAGGAGGGGGAGGTCCTGAGCGATGAGGCCGAGCCCAGCTTCTCCCCCGACCTCAAGCTCTTCGTCGGGAACCTTCCGTTCAGCGTCGACAGCGCTCAGCTCGCTGGACTATTTGAGAGCGCTGGGAATGTTGAGATGGTTGAGGTATAAAGCTTGAACATTTTTTTCCTGTGCTATTTCTAGTTGGGAGCTTTTCCTGGCTGTTGACTGTACGTGGATCTGTATGAGACGAATATCACATTTTGATGTCTTTTGAGAATATGGCTGAAGGTGAAATTAGGTTACTTGAGCTTCGTGTTAGTGCTTGTTTGTGTTTATATGGTGCAGGTTTCTGATTGAGGCTTTTGGCACTGGCAGGTAATTTATGATAAGGACACTGGGAGGAGCAGAGGATTTGGGTTCGTGACCATGTCTACAGTCGAGGAAGTTGAAGCCGCTGCTCAGCAATTCAATGGTTATGTGTGTATCCACATGCCACTGCAGCATATTTGATTTCTGAACATGTATAATGTATATACATTTATTATGGTTAACATGTCAGCAAAATTCAGTAAATGTAGATTTCAAAAGAAATTTGCTGCCTGCTCGAGGTGGATATCGTCCTACTTTGTCACCTCTACGAATGGAGTAATGAGCTTTTATCTGAATGCTGGAAAGTCCTCTTTTGTTAAGAATGATCAAAATTTGCATCTTTGCTATGAGCATGCTGAAGTGGTGAAACTGACCTAGGTTATGTGTTGTTCTTATCCTATGCCCGGTGCCTTGAAGGCTGTAGAATTTTTTTTTTCACGTTGTTTTTTTGCAATAGCTTCATGTATGCATCTGAACAAGAAGTAATTGCATTTGTCAGGAACTTGATGGACGGCCCTTGAGGGTGAATTCAGGACCACCTCCTCCACGAAGGGAAAGGCCACTGCCTCGAATGGGTAGGGGCAGTTCCACTTCTGCTAATCGCATTTATGTGGGCAACCTCTCATGGGGCGTAGATGATTTGGCTTTGGAGACCTTGTTTAGTGAGCAAGGTAAGGTTGTGGAGGCGAAAGTTGTCTATGACCGCGAAAGTGGTAGGTCGAGAGGTTTTGGGTTTGTAACTTACAGTTCTGCTGAAGAGGTTGACAGTGCTATCGAGACTTTGAATGGAATTGTAAGTACATCTGTTGCTAACTTCTTATGAGGGAGAAATATTGAGACTTTGAATTTCTACAGATTTTCATATCCCTGTAGTTCTATTGAGCTGTGCTGTAATATTTATCTTTTGTGTATTTAAGCAGAACCGTTGTCCTTCTAAAATAACATTGGAACTATTGATAGTGGGGCTGATTTTGTTTGAATGATTTTTGTCCTGTGATCACTCAACAGGATAAGTTGCCCCATTTCAAATTAATGGAGGTGTTAACTTTTAATCCCTATTTGTTGCAGGACTTGAATGGGAGACCCATTCGTGTCACTGTCGCAGAAGCTAAGCCAAGGCGGCAGTTTTGAGAGTGGGAATACCCTTTTTGTGGTGCATTCACAAGGACAATACTTGGGGTGAGATTTTTGGCTTACAACAAAGCGTTATCTTATCAAAATGGAAAACAAAATTTCATTCGCATGGTAAGCTGCAAAGAAAGATGGAAAAATAGCTTTCCTGCTAATGTTTGAGTTTTGGTGGTCATACTCGGATTCTAAATCTTATTGAAAGAAGTTCTGCCTGCAACATTCTGTATCTTAACGTGTTTCTTCATTGTCGTGGCAGGGAGTTCTGAAGGAACCAGCTGGACCCGATCGGACTCATTCTTGAATTGCCCATCACGCATTTTTTTTAGTTGGAAACCGTTGTCCCGTGCTGTGCAACTTGCTCCCTCCTCTACAAAGGATATAATCCAAGAAGCGAGGAAAACACTGGTGCATGCAAATTAGAGATTGACGGATTCAACACTCCCTGGTTTTGTAATTCGGAGCCAAGGCTGGTTTTCTGTATCGTGTTCTCCTTTTCAAGGCAAGGGGTCTTCTGAAGCACTCTTGCTCTTTCTATCTGCTTTGCTTGGGGCTCTGTCCCTCCTCAAAAGATCATTTGATTCTGATAAATTGTTTGCTGGGTTTAGTTCCAAGGATGATTCCGGTTCTTTCACAGTATCTTTATCGACAACAACCAAAACGCTGGTAGAATCCCCCCGATTCGTTCCCCCAGGTATCAGTATTGGAAAATGATACGGTCGCACCTCGTCTCTTAATTGTGCACCCCAAAGTGGATGCTTTCTATCTGCAATGTTATTGTATGTGTCCTGTCGTCAAGTAGAAATGTGTGCTGTTTTTAGTCCTGCCTAGTGCATCTAATCTTGAGGCGGACATAATGCCTTAATGATAATCTATTCACGTTGGATCATTACGAGGTTGCTCACCATCTTTTTGACGTGAAATCTAGTTTCCATATGATAAAAAAAATGTTGACCGAGGACAACGAGATGCCCTAGCTGTTCCCGGTCTCTTCAAATTGATTTGTCAGCTTGTAGGTGCACGAGGGGCAGAGAATATAAGACAATTTCTTCTACGTGTCTNTCAAATTGATTTGTCAGCTTGTAGGTGCACGAGTGGCAGGGAATATAAGACAAAATTTCTTCTACGTGTCAGAATATCATTGGTCCTAGAGTTACCGTGGTCAACTATAAGTTGGCCCATCACCCAGAATGAAGCGCGTCCCTATTCCCCCGATCGCAGACGTGCTACGATGTCGGCCGACGGCCAGCTCTCCTAGACAAATTTCTTTCTAATCTTACCCTACATGCGGCCACCAATATATTGTAAAATAGATCATCTAAAGCTTCTCTGGCATGACTTTCTTTGACCCAACATTTTGGCCTAATCACACTGCATAAGATATGCTCACTTGTGTTCACTCTGTCTCTGTATTCCTTCCTCTCTTAAGTGGTTGTCGGGTATTTTTACTCATTGCTGTCAGTTTCTCATGATAATCTGGGAAATAGGAATTCGTCAAACTCATCAGCAGTTACTCCTTCCTCTGTCCTCTCGCCTCATCGGTTTTTCTTGATCTTTAATCTCTCATGTAAAAAATTTTAAAGTCCCTGAGAATGAGCAGTGTGAGGCTCTCTTCCTCCCAACAGCTCCTCCCAGCAGCTCTGGGAGTCAGCCAACTACTGCTCCACAGCAAGACTGCAAGGGTTCTGTGGTTCTGTGAACGTGGACTTTATCTGAGCTACGTCTCCTCCATCACTTGACCCATCAAGTGGTTCTGCCGCCAGCTTCGCTTTCGGATCTTGTGATATCTGTCAGTGCAGCTCTAACTGACCAGACGTTTTAATGGGTTGGTCATGAATACTCAGAGCGGTGGCAGAGTCTGTGAATTTCTTTAATTCTGGCGAGGCAAGACGAGGACTTTGTTCTCTTGGTCCTGCTCCTGCGATGAAACAAATTTCTGAGCCTCATAAATCTGTCCCTTCATGTGACTGTGCTTTGTTGCCTTTAAAGATTTTCTCCCCTTCCTTTACAGCTAAGTCAGACTCAACATGCTTCTCATTTTCACATGTTTCTTGATGGACCGAGTAAGGAAAGGTGCTTTGTATCGAGTGGTCGATTGCCAAAAGGAGAGATTTTCTATGGTTGACCTCACTCTATATTTGCTGTGCTCAGCCGTTAGTTTTTTTCCGCGGCTCATGAACTCTAAGCTGTAGCAATTGAGAGGTTTAATTCAATCGGGATCCGATGGCTTCTGATCAGTCGAAATCAGTCAGGTGCATCTCAAATTCTGATCCCTTTTGTATTCATAGTGTTATGTGAAATTGTAGACTGAGAAAAATAGACTGGTTTGGATTTTCTCCTTACTGGACCCCTTTGTTTGAACAACTTGCAGGTTTATAGATCATTTCGAGACTGCAGATCTCACTCAGTCTATGAGGGAAGGCCGCATGTCCAGCTTTACCGGTAAGACCAAAGGGAGACACCGTTTGCCCGAATTTTGGCCCAATAAGGCCGAGAATTCTGCGATTGGGAAATGCCTGCGTGAAAAAGAACTGTCCCGAGTTTTTTCTGAAGACTACGATGTGGCGGACATCGAGATTCTTGATCCTCGCGGACCACTGATTAACCGCTGGAACAAGATCTTCTTGGTGGCATGCTTGGTTTCTCTCTTTGTCGACCCCCTCTTCTTTTATGTCCCAAAGGCCAGCAAGAATGTCTGCATTCATGTATCTTTCCCCCTTGAAGCATCTCTCACAGTTATCCGGTCAATGGTCGACGCTTTCTACATGATTCAGATCTTTGTCCGGTTCAGGACAGCCTATGTGGCCCCATCTTCCCGTGTATTCGGTAGAGGGGAGCTGATTATAGACCGTTCCAAGATCACTTCGAGGTACCTCCACAGGAACTTCTGGCCTGAGCTTGTGGCCTCCCTACCTCTACCTCAGGTACCAGTTAGACATTTGTTGGATGTTACAAGTGATGTTTTGACGTACTACACTAGTATTCATGTCTTCACATCTGTTCAATTCATTCATCATTCCTCCTGCAAATGCCTGAGCCGTGCCCTTTTTCGGGTTATATTGAACTTCCGGATTGGTTGCCTGTAATTTATTGAAATCTTGCACCGTCCCAGTTTTCTGACCATAATCGGATGTTTTCTGCATCATTTTAGGTTTTGATTTGGCTCGTGATTCCGAACATGAGGGGATCAACTGTCATCAGCTCCAGGAACATGGTCAGCTTCATCATCATTGTCCAGTACCTGCTAAGGCTATACCTTCTGTTCCCACTCTCTTCCCAGATCGTCAGAGCCACCGGAGTCGTAACTGAGACTGCTTGGGCGAGCGCTGCATACAATCTCATGCTTTTCATGCTCGCCAGTCATGTGAGTGTTTTCTTCCTTGTCGGAAAAGGAAAATGTCCGTCTTTCCACCCGTTCATACCAAAGGTGGCCTTACGTACAATTTCAGCGGACACTTGGAGCCATTGATTGCACCTTCTTTTCTCATGTTTTCAAAGGTTTTGGGAGCGAGCTGGTACCTTCTGTCGGTCGAGCGACAGGAAGAGTGTTGGAGGAAAGCATGCGAGGAGGCAAAACTACGGTTCTGCCATTTCTGGTACTTCGACTGCAGAAGCGTCAGGGACTCCAGCAGGGCTTCTTGGCTGCAATCGAGCAATGTATCGAGCATGTGCGACCCTGCTGGTGGGTCTTTCCGATTCGGCATTTATGCTGATGCTCTGACGTCTGGCGTCACCAGCTCGAGGTTCTTTAACAAGTACTTCTACTGTCTGTGGTGGGGATTGAGGAATCTAAGGTACTTACCTGACTGACAGACGGAGTTGAGTAGATCCTTAGAGAGGCTTGTTCTAATAGTTTTCTGTTCTCGTTCGAAATTTCCAGCTCCCTCGGACAGAATCTCTTCACGAGCACTTACGTTGGAGAAATAACCTTTGCCATTGTCACTGCAATCTTGGGGCTGGTTCTCTTCGCACTACTCATCGGCAATATGCAGGTGTGCTGCCTGCTCGTACCATTAAATGCTGAATAGACGTTGCTTGAATGACAAGTTTTTATGCATTTGAAGACCTGTGCTTTCTTTCCTTGTTTTCTCAGACATACCTACAGTCGACGACAGTACGTCTAGAAGAGTGGAGGATTAGGAGGACAGACACCGAACAGTGGATGAAGCACAGGCAGCTCCCGCACGAGCTGAAGCAGAGCGTTCGGAGGTACGACCAATACAGGTGGGTGGCGACTCGAGGAGTCGACGAGGAAGCCATCCTGAAAGGCCTTCCATTGGACCTTCGAAGAGAGATTAAGCGGCATCTGTGCCTCAACTTAGTGAGACAGGTAAAGCTCATTGCTTCCATTAGAATGAAAGTCGTTCCCGAGATCAGTTGCTGACTGCTATTTCTTCGGCATCCTTCAAACCGTTCCTCTTCGACATATGTGAAAGGTGCCGCTGTTTGATCATATGGATGAGAGGATGCAAGACGCCATATGCGAGAGGCTGAAGCCTGCGCTATGCACTGAGGGCACCTGTGTGGTCCGTGAAGGTGATCCCGTGAGCGACATGCTCTTCATCATCCGTGGCCACCTGGACTCCTACACGACCAATGGCGGCCGAACCGGATTTTTCAACTCGTCCCGAATCGGCCCCGGAGACTTCTGTGGGGAGGAGCTGCTCACCTGGGCCCTGGACCCCCGGCCGAGTGCCGTGCTCCCTTCCTCCACCCGAACCGTTGAGGCTATAAGCGAGGTGGAGGCCTTTGCCCTCGCGTCCGAGGACCTCAAGTTCGTGGCCTCACAGTTCCGGAAGCTCCACAGCAAGCAGCTGAGGCACACTCTCCGTTTCTACTCGCACCAGTGGAGAACGTGGGCCGCCTGCTTCATCCAGGCAGCGTGGTTCCGCTACAAGAGGCAGAAGGAGGCAGCGGAGCTCCGGAGGAGGGAGAGCTTCGAGGCCTCGGCTCTCCAACCTACTTCCACGGGTAACAACAAGAGTTGGCTGCCCAGGACGGGCTCGGGGTTCTTTACATACGCGGCGAGGCTGTCAACGACCGGCATGAAGAGGGGAGGGAGCCAGCGGTGCAGGAGCAATTTCAACTCCTTCAGCTCGCTGCAGAAGCCGACGGACACCGATTTCTCGGTCGAAGATCGCTGAGTGGAAACCGGCCAGATATCAGGAAACTGGGATGGATGGGAATGCTTCTTTGTCTATATATAGCTAGCTATCTTATGCAGTAAGAAACTGGCAAGGTTCATTCGCCGTACACACGGGACCTTATTCAGAATGTCCAACAGTTGACGTCGTGCTCGTAAAGATCGGCAACATGAACATGATTCAGATTACTTCACATTCAGTTAGATCTTGGAAGGGAGGAAGGGAGGGCACATATTAGATCGATATATACAAACTGTCAGGCTCTTACAGTCGGAGTAGCTTGGGGGCCCATTAGAGAGATCTCTTCCCTCCGGCTTGAGCCCAACTTAATCATAATGGGAACCGAAATATTCGAAGACGGGGGGAGGAGTTCGCGAATGCAGCCAACTCCGGTCGGCTTCTAACATCTACGACGATTCCTATCCGCTGTGTCGAATCTATGTGCTGGGAAATCCGGTGGGATCGATCAATCTGGAACAGGAGGGGGCTGGACCCTTCAGGTCGAATTGATTGAAGCGTGAGAATTATGGAGGACACCCCACCACCACATCTGATAGCGATGACTGATGACAAGGCCGGGAAGTGGGAGTGGGAGTGGGAGTGGGAGGGAGAGGATAGGATAGGATAGGATAGGAGAGGAGACGAGATGAGACAGAGATACGCAAAGTGACAGAGCAGACACGTCACCCTCACCAGATGCCAGACACGTGGAAGATTCCTTCCGTCAGTTGCCATCACACCGTCAGACCAACTCACAAGTCAATGTCACTCGCGGCCATTTCCTGCCTCGTTCTGTTGTCCGGTAGCTGTCACAACACAGTTCCCCCCCCCACCCTCGGCTTAATTCTTGCATCCCATCGGGCCGTCACTTGTATACTATACCCGAAAATTTAACGGATATATCTTAGATTAAGCGCCATCCCATTACATCGCGGCCATTCGTATCGATAATTGTTACTATCGTCATTAATGGTCGATAGCCTCTATCAAATATATTAATAAACAACGGGCTTACGGTTCGAAAGCAGCCAGGGCAGCTTTGCACCCCGGCTCGGGCCATNAATAAACAACGGGCTTACGGTTCGAAAGCAGCCGGGGCAGCCGACGGTCCACATCGACAGAACAAGATATGAGGTCACAGACGGTTTGAAGTTAGTCGGGTCACTTTCGATCATCAGCTGTTCGGTCCAATTGATCTCGAATTCATTGCTCCCTTTGTGTACTAGGGAAACTGCCAATCCATGACCGTGCAGCGACAGACGGACATGTTACATTAGCTGTCGCTAGGCTAGGGCCCCCCGTCGGAGGCTAGACATTAATTAAGATTCCCCCCACCCCCGCACAAAATTTAGGCTTGCCGACTAATTTACCAATCCCAATTAAAATTTCGGTTCCCCTAACATAATAACAATAGAATTATTCCGGATTTATAGAAGGGTAGAGAAATTATCACATTTGAATAATTGATAATTATTGTAATGTTTTACAAATTATTTTTTTGCCTTCACATTCGAGCACGGGTATCGACGACCCTTTTCGTGACGAGTTCACGGGTGTAACACGATCAAGTTGAAGAGGAAAAAAAAATTAGAAAGAAGAAAAGGAAAGGGAAATCGTTCGTAAGTGCGAGAGATGTACGTACATACAACATATACACAAGATGAATTAGAAGGGCAAGGAAAGGGGAAGGCGTGGGGTCTCCTTGCATATGCGGATGGTAATGGTCGAGTGTACATATCGGTTGGATATGCAAAACAACAACATATACATATATATATATGTATGTATAACATAGAGGGACACGACAGTTTGGTTACACCAAAAAATTTATTAAAAATTTTGGGGAAAAAAAAATAAATGCCAGCTGCTATAATAAATATCAATCGTGCATGCATGGACCAATTTAGAGAAGAAAAAAAAAGGGGGGCGTTGGATCAATCACATGCATGAATATGACTATGATTAACCCCTCATGTATCACACACATATATATATTGTATATAACTGCAAATTTGTAACACCCAACTTAATTTTGTTGAAAACCATATCGAATAATTGAATATTCCTCATTTATTATAAATGGACGATAGCTGATTTTATACGGTAAATGAGTAATATTATGCTCCAAGAACAAACCCTAGTTGGACGACCTTTCCATCAGATTCTGATGCTTAATCCTCTCTCCCCGTTCTAAAAGGGATTTTTTTTCCCCCAAGTAGAGGCGAGTTCTTCTTCTTTCTCACCATGTCGGGTCATTCCTGATCGTTGTTGGCATATTGTCATGGCAATTGTGAAGTAAATTCGGCTCCTGCATCACGTACGCAAAGTGGCAGGGCTTTTAAGTTGATTCATTAGATCATCACTACAAGAATTAAAAGCCGAACGCGCGGCTTGGTACACGCACATGTAGCACGAAATTATTTGTCTGACAGCTGTGCCTTACCGAGCGAACAATTATTAGGAACCGGCCGGGAAGAGGTACCGGGGGGGAGGCAACTTATCATTATTCTGTGGAAGCAATCAGAGGCTTCGAGGGAAAACTTTCAGATGCCACGTCCGAGAATATGTTCAGATTGGCCCGAGGCCGTTGATCTTCCACCTGGTGGGGAAGGGAACACCTAGCACTGATGAACGAGCGGCCTAGACATGTTTGGGACAATCGGGACACCCCTAACAGCTCTCAATAAGATCAGAGTGTCATCTACTGACGCACTTTTGGTCGATAGGATTGATTTTTGGCCATAGAATTAATAGAACTCACGGTATACTTGATAGTGCTTGTGCACTAATTACCCACACATTTGGCACTTTGTACATGAGTAATATATGCGTATGTATGGCGCAAGGAACAGCTACAATGCCTAGAACTAACTCCAGACTAGGTTCCTCTCTCGGGTTGATTGACTTTGACTTGGGACTGACCTGCAGGTTTCAGAGGAACATGAGTAGTGGTTTTTTTTGCCCTTTCAAAGATGCCCAAAAAGAAAAAACACTGTCTGCAAGAGACAGGACATAAATCACAGTGAGTGAGTGAGAGATAAAACTGTTCATTCGTGCCTTCCTGAGAAGCTGATATAATAATGGCGGTGTCTTGGATTTGTTCTCACCTGCAACAGAAGCGGAAAAATAAGCAGATTCATGCAGGAGTTTTCGTGAACAGGAATAGAATACTACTACATTTGCGTGCTGGCTTTCAAGTAAACGGTGGTGTCAATCGCACCGAATCTCTCCAGCCACGTCGGGCTTCTCGCTTCCTTCTCTTTGCCAAGGAACTGTCATCGAGATGCGGCGCCTGACCAGCATGCTCGAGGGACTAGGTGGATTGGCTGCTAAGATCAAGACGTACCGAGTTAGCTCTTAATCACTGGGAGTGATATTATTTTTACCCTTTTCCTCCAATTTTCCCCCTCATTTGGCTTCTGTCTTCGTTCCCTCGATCAGGGCTCTGGTCAGAGGTCAGGTCGTTTGTCATCTATACTTAACTGATCGAAGAGGCAGCTCAACTTTAATGCATCATCAGAAGACAAAAACTGAATAGTAGAATAACTCAGACACAAAACTGCTGCTGCAAGAGTGAAAAAAAAAAAAACAGGTCCTCTTTTTCCCGACAAAGAGGGACAAATGATCATATTACCCATGCGAACGACAACGATCCAGAACGGTAAATTTTCAGGATTTGACCCATTCAAGAAAATAGTACAAAGGAAAGGCGTTGGATCAATACGAATTAATTGATGCGTTTAAATAGATAAGTCTCATTGAACAATAGAGGAAGCTAATGTTTATAAGAGTTTAATTTATCATTAGATCAATAAGTTCATTAAACTTTTGAATATATCCTTGAAAAGGGATAAAATATAGGAAAAATTGATTTAAAAAACTATATGACAAGGAAAATATCGGTCTATCCCCTTGACTTAGTTGTAAAAGTAAGTGAAAAATACAAAATCATTTATCAAAAATTTTTTAATTCTAGCAAAGCCAATGGAAGTTCCATCTATCAATCAATTGAGGTGAGATCCCACAAGATCCGACAATTTGTGTTGCGTGATGTCTAAATGGATTCGTGTCAGGAACTATTTGACTTATACACGATATATTTATCAAATGAGTTAAAAATGTGTAATTCGAATACCATCCATATAACTATAGATCGATATGACATGATTATGTTTAACTCTTATAATTTAAAACATGTTATTTATACTACACAATAAACACGATATACACATACTTAAACATATAATTAAATGGGTTATTAGGGTCAATACATCATAATTGTTTCTTTTCGGAATACACATGTTCGAACCGTCTTAACATATTTATTTAAATGAGTCACATGGGTTTAATTTGTTCAGATATAAAACATATTTATACTAAACTCAAATTCGTTCAATTTTACGTTATATCGTGCCGTATCAAAAATTGTTGAGCCTAGATTCTACTAATTAAACACACATATATATATGTATGTATGTTTGTATGTACATGTGTTTGTTCACCCTCTCCATCAATATGTTCTTATTTGTAATATCCCCATCCATGAAAGAAGACAAATTATAGCTAAAACGCAACGGGGCCACTTGCCTCCTTTGATCCTAACACGTTCGGTGAAAATTAACCCAAAATTTGATTATATATATAACCATTAGCTGTATGTACATATATACCTACATACACGCATGTCTTAAAGGCTGTCTGTCTGGATGCACCCTCCTCGATCAGTCCAAGTCTCTAGCTACCTTTCGGTCCATTCTCAACCTTTTTTCCGCCTTCTGCTACACCGGCCATGGGCATAACATGACAACATATACATGTCATATGATAGAATTTGCAGCCTGTCGCTCGTCCAAATATTGGGATTTGAATTAGTGTATTGATTAATGAATTGTGGGTTCATGAGATTTGCCACATGTGTATGTATGTATGTATATTAAAGAGCTAGCTAGCTCGCTCTTAATGCTGTGTGGGGGACTAGCACTAAGGTTTGGCGCGTAAATTGTGCGTGCCCACCAAGAACATAATTATTAATATTTGACATTAATTTTTTTTCTTTTTCAAAATTCGATCGATCTCTCAATTAAATTTTTTGATGAATCTCTCAATTCCCGATTTGGTCCAAGTCTTTCTATATTTATGTTGTTTTCATTTAATGTTCAATGACTTGGAATAATAAAAATGGCCTCCGTCCGCCTCCGCACCACCTCAGTATAATCCATATTAACTACGAAATGACGGTTTTGATACTGTCTTCCGTCCAGTGCGTCTTCTTTTATGCCGCAAATCACAAATAATTCTCCGTCAAAACAACTCGATCAATTGATATCGGCTCCTTGACATATAACGTTGGAGTTTTTGATGGGGGTGGATCATCGAATCAAGTTCTACATGAGGATCCTTCACCTCCGTGAATTATATAATACATGATCTCATGGGTCGCTGCAGAATGGGCGGATAAGTAAATGTAACACGACTTGTCGAACGATCAAAGTTACGTGTGAGGTAAGATTTTAACCGGCGGACAAGTATGGTTGTTCTTCCCTGTAGACCCCCCAGTGACTGTTTGATGATCTCTGGAGCGGGGAGCGCGCGGTGGATCGTGCAGAGCGTGGGAGCAGCGGACGGTGGATCTCATGGATCCGACCGGTGGAACCGAGAAGAAAACATTGTCCATCGAAGGAACATCCCGGGCCAGATGGGGATGCGTTTGCTCCCATGAGCGCTGCAATGAAGTGGGGGGAGCTTCATAACGCTGGTTAGAGCTAAATCCGCACACCGTCAGGTCCAACGATGGTTAATTAACTCTTCTCATGACCCGATGAGACGACGAATTCAAGATACCGTCTCGAGCTCGATAAATTTCCAAAGCATTGCGCGATAAACCGGGGAGTTCTAATTGTCGATTAGTTTAATCGTTGGGCTGGGTTTTATTTTATTCTATTCTATCCTATTCTATTCGTAGCACGAAAGTCAGTGAAGTGAGTAGATTAATCGGGAGGGAATTAGTGAATTATAAAGTAATAGGGGTGTTGTGACAAAAGGGGAGAAAAATGGGGCATTTCTCATAGATCCGTAGGTTCCTTAAAGATCTTTGTTGTTTTGCTGGCTTGCGGAGATGCAGAGAGTTTCTTCAGATCCGAAGAAAAAGGCAAGAAATTGACGCAACCCCAGATGAAAAATAAAAATTAAACTAAAATTGCATTGGTTGAGAGATTTAATTTCTTTTCTATTGAGAGATATTCTTATGATCGAGTCTTGAAAATGAAGAACGCTGATTAGTGGAAGGGTTCGATTGATCTAAATCGAATGCTGATTAGTAGAAGGTAGAACACACGTCAAGGGAAACAGCTAAAAGAAAACTAAGTAAATCTAAAAGGACAACCCACTGAAACAGAAAGGAGTGGGCTTTCTTTAATTACAGTACAACATCCACTCTTCTATCATCGAAGCGTCCACCTCCCACAAGCCTTTTTCGCTACGACCGCTAGCGATCTCTCTCTCTTCTTCTTCTTCTTCTTTTTCTGTTATTTGTTTGTTTGTTTTTCTGGGTGGTGTGTGCTTTTGTTCTTGGACTCTGACTATGCTCCGATGGAGCATTGAATGAATCTTTAAGAAGAAAAGATAGGAGGGAGGGGGACAGACCCACTCTTTCTTTTTCTCGCCTCCTTTCCTTTTTCCCTTTCTCTGTTTGGTGCAATACGGCCTTTTATCTGCCTCTTATTGTGTCGGTCATCGAGCTCTCAATTGAATCTTTGAACAAAGGGGAAAAGAGGAACAGGGAAAGAAGATTCTTTTCTGAAAAGCAGAAGGGGTATTTTGGGGGGAGTCTGTTTATTTCTAATTTTTGTGGTGGACTTCGATGGGGTTCTAGGAATTGGAGATATTTTCCTGGGTTTGGAAATTTTGGGAGAGTTCCTACTCTCTTGTCGGTTCAGATCTCGAATCGAGCTGGGAACCGGGTGTTTTGAATTCTCTCCTCCTGAAGGTTGGTAAGTTTTCTCTAGTGGGTGTGTCTGATTTTGATGAAAGATGCTTTCTTTGGAGTGAAGTTCATGGGCTGCTGTTGCTGGCAGCACCACGAAGTCGAGCAAATTGAGGTGGAGCTTCGAGCTGCAAATCAGAGATATTTGGAGGCTTTTATCTCATCGGAAGTGTCAAAAATTTCTGGAATTTGGTTGATTCTTTCTTGTGGTTTGGGAAATAGAAGTTAGTTTGTCCTCTTGCCGATTCTGCAGAGACGTGGAGCCGGTAAATTTTCCCACTTTTGGGTCTCTGATCATCGAACTCGTCACCACGAACTGTTCGATAGATTCATCTATAGAGATTGGGGCTCCAATTCCCCGTCGTAGTCTTCATAGCATGCCTTTTAAATATCATTCGTCCTAAAGCTGTTTCGATCTTCAAGTATTATTTTCGTTTCGGAGAAGAGTGGGAAAGAGGTAGACAAGATGATTACGTTTATGGACTCCAAGGAGAAACTGAAAGATGTGGAGAGGACTTTGGACTCTCAGCTATGGCACGCCTGTGCCGGTGGGATGGTCCAAACGCCGCTCGTCAACTCGAAGGTCTTTTACTTCCCTCAGGGCCACACCGAGCACGCGAGTGGGCCCTTGGACTTCCAGAGCTTTCCCCAGGTCCCCGCATACATTCCCTGCAGGGTCTCCAGCATCAAGTTCATGGCCGATCCTGAGACAGACGAGGTCTACGCTAAGATCCGCTTGGTCCCCATGACGGGACCTGAGGGGACTGATTTTGGGGATGACAGGCTCGGAGGAGGTGGGATCGGCGGGCCAGATGGAGCTCATGAGAAGCCTGCCTCCTTTGCTAAGACCTTAACCCAGTCTGATGCAAACAACGGTGGTGGATTCTCTGTGCCTAGGTACTGTGCTGAGACGATCTTTCCACGATTGGACTATTCAGCAGATCCACCTGTTCAGACAATTCTTGCAAAAGATGTCCATGGTGAGACATGGAAGTTCCGGCACATTTACCGTGGGACCCCAAGGCGGCACCTTTTGACTACAGGTTGGAGCACCTTTGTCAACCACAAGAAGCTTGTAGCAGGTGATTCAATCGTGTTTATGAGGGCCGAGAATGGGGAGCTCTGTGTTGGGATACGGCGAGCAAAGAGAGGGATGGGGATCGGGGGTGGACCTGAGAGTTCCTCTGGCTGGAATAGCTGTTCTGTTACTCCCTATGGGGGGTACTCAGCATTCCTGAGAGATGAGGAGAGCAAGTTGATGAGGAACGTTACTGGAAGTAATGGTATGGGTTCAAATGTTGGAAGCAATGGCAAAGGGAAAGTGACAATGGAGGCGGTCATTGAGGCAGTTAAGTTAGCTGCGAGCGGACAGGCATTTGAGGTCATTTACTACCCGAGAGCAAGTACACCAGAATTTTGCGTGAAGTCGTGTTTGGTTAGGTCTGCGATGCAGATAAGGTGGTGCTCAGGGATGAGGTTCAAGATGGCCTTCGAGACCGAAGACTCCTCAAGGATAAGTTGGTTCATGGGGACAATCTCGGCAGTCCAAGTTGCTGATCCCATTCACTGGCCTGATTCTCCGTGGAGACTACTTCAGGTACCATCTTCTAATAGCCTCAATGTTTTAAGCATCCTAGCTTCATAATTCTGCCTCTTCTAAATTTATCTGACTAACCCCTTCTCGCGTACCTTTTGTCCCATGTTGGTTTTTTTACTCATATTCCTCATTGATAAGAAACCAGCACCCTTCTGCAGTATATTGTTGTCGAAGAAGAGTATATGCACTTTATGGTTTAACTAGACTTGCAACCGTAATAGATTCTTGATTCTTATTTCTACTGTAGTCGTGAATACTAGAAAATGGATACATTCTGCTTATTTTCCTGAACGGGTCTTTATGGTCTTTAATGGCTTTGATGGAGCTGTCCTTCCAATTGGTGGTGCAGTATTTTCGCTTTTCTGTTTTGAGTTCATTTTTCTGATTCTGCTTTAGCAAACAGAAACTTATCCCTTTTAGCCTGTATCATTGTTAAGTTATGGTTGTGGTAAGAGCTTAGGTGATCAAATGCTCAAGGCAGTTATCATTGAGATTCCTGAGACCATCCATGTCTCTTCTTTGCGTTGTACCCTTTTGGGGACAGATGCTGCAGTTCCTACTTTCTCTGTAGTTTGATTGGGTGGGAGCATTGCTGTATAAGAATACAGTAGTTTATGGATTGCTACCTGATGTAGGTAACGTGGGATGAGCCTGATTTGCTCCAGAACGTGAAACGAGTCAGCCCGTGGCTGGTGGAACTGGTGTCAAACATGCCGGCGATCCATCTCTCTCCATTCTCGCCGCCCCGGAAGAAGCTAAGACTCCCTCAGTACCCTGACTTCCCACTAGAGGGCGGCCAATTCCCAATGCCTCCATTGTTCTCGGGCAGCCTCCTTGGGCGTCCGGGTGGCAGCCCCTTTGGCTGCCCACCCGATACATCTCATCCTGCTGGCATGCAGGGAGCCAGGCACGCTCACCACTATGCTCTATCCCTACCGGATCTCCACCTCAATAGGCCCCAGCACCCGGGCGCAGGCCCATTCTTGGCCAGTTTTCCGCACTCTTTTACTCCCAGTAGGACGGTAAACAGCACACTGATATCCAAGTCCAGTGGCATTGACCTGTCCTCATGCTTCCTTACTATGAAGAATTCTGGCCAGGCTCGGAAGAAGCCTGAAGATCCAAAGACTCGTCCACTTGTCCTTTTTGGCCAGCCCATTCTCACTGAGCAGCAACTCTCTCTCGGCAGCTCAGGCAACACGGTTGCATCTGAAGGGACGGGAGAGAAGATTGGGAATCACTCGGACGGTCCTTCTCAGAAGTCTCTCCAACTGTACAGGGACAATCACCGGGAAACTCCCGAGCCCAGCCTGGAGACAGGCCACTGTAAGGTCTTCATGGAATCGGAGGATGTGGGCCGAACCCTTGACCTGTCGTTATTTGCTTCATACGATGAGCTGTACAAGAAGCTAGCCCACATGTTTGGAGTAGAGAATTCAGAGACATTGAACCATGTCATGTATCGGGATTCTAGTGGTGCAGTCAAACACGTCGGATCAGAACCATTCGGGTAAGAATTGCTATATGAAACTGTGGGATACCTGTTCGTTTCACGCTTTCTTTCTTACCGAGTTTTGATTTCTCCAGAGAATTTATGAAGACGGCGAGAAGATTGACGATACTGACAGATTTGAGCAGTGACAGCAAAGTAGGAGTTTAGGAAGACTGAGCGAGAGGGATAAATAAGCATAGAAGATTTTCAAGTGTACAGCCGGTAATTAATTGACCACAAGGTTTGTATTCCCCAGTTGACAGGCTTCTACTGTATCAAAGCGAACCTTCTGGACCGATTTTTGGATAATGAAGCTGTATGATGTCCTAAAGTTTCTCTTGTTTCTTGTCTCCAAAAGTATTTAAAGTGTTTTTCTTAGAGACTTAACCGTACTCTCAAGTCCCAGTTAGCTGATTTCTCGGTTTCTGAAAGATCATGTAGAAATTAGCAGCTGGAATGATTGATGAGGCATTGGACCTTACTGTATGCAGAAGGCCTGGGTGAGCGGTAATGGAGAGGGAATGAATTTCTATGGAAATGAATCCATTGCTTTGATACTGTTGACTCGATTCTTTACTACGTGAACCTTTGAGACTTTATTTTCTAAAGTCATTCGACATACTCATCAGGGGCGGGTGGGTGGTGGTGGGGGTGTGGTTTCTCTTGGTAAGTCAGACATCCCTGCTGTCGTCTGCGGCCGCCATAAACGTAGAACCTGTCATTGAAGTTGCGGGACGAGCGGACTGTGTGTCGCGTCTGCCCATACGACACCATCACTGCCGTAAGCGTTGTCTCGTTGTTCGCCAAACTGACAGAGGTGGCAGCTTCTGCTTGATTTTCAAAGATGACCCCAGCCTCCATGCCGTCTGGTTTCTGTCATTACATGAAAATCTCTCCGAAGAGGTTGTGTCCAACAAGCCTAGCGAAGAAAAAGCAGAGGGCAGCTGTTTCTTGCATGACCACAATACCTTCGACAAATATATATATATATATATGAATATGAACGAAGGAAAAACAACCAAGCAAGAAGTGGTTGGTTAGAGGTCTTTTCAGACCATACAACATAACAGAATAATTGGTTTGGTTTGAGTTTTGACTTTGAAAAGAGACTAGATGATATCTCCCTCTCCACCTGGTGAAGCTCGCGTGGCTGAATGAAAAATCAAGGAACTTTCACACGACAACACACAAGAAACTTCCGCAAGATCACCATCCTGGATCGAGACCGGTACCGAACATTTCCTGCAGTTGGATCCGGGAGCACGCCCACCTCAAGGGGTCGATTCTGAAGTAACCTATCAACCGAGAAAGAGGTCGGGGAATCTCATCTTCACCCTGCAAGCAAGCACATATCCCTCCTCTTCTCTACCTGATTTTTCGAGCCGGTCTGATACCGATACCAATCCGCACGTTAACCCCTTCTTCTCCTTCTTCTTCTTTTTTGGTGTTAATGCATTAACTGGGAACATTAATTTGGTATTAATGTCCCGTTCCGATGCCGCAAGTGTCGTTTGTATGAACTTACGGGGAGTGTGGGGGGTGGGTTATTAAATTCAGCAATCCTTGGGATTGGAGGTCGAGATTGTCAACAGGTTGGAGACACAAAGTCAACAGTTTCTACAGCAAATCGAGAGCTGGAATATTGTCTCATTTTTAAATGGCAGAACACTGAGCACATTCCCCCAAATATCAATCTGATCCGCACGTGCGACGACCGCGACCCACGTGGAAAGCTCGGACGAGGAGGGTCATAATGGACCCCCACGTGCGGCTACGTCATCCACCCGTCTTTTTTACGTTATTATTGTAACTTTTTTTTTGAAAATTTACTAATATAAAATTTTCAGCTATAAAAAGTGGCGAGTATGAAAAAATAAAAGAAAATTACGAGAAAAATAAATGTATATAGGAAAATTTTTAATGAGGAACAAATTCGATACTTTTTATATTATGTGGACGAGGATATTACGGTAATAAATTATCTTAATTAATATATATATATATATACGTATATGTATGTATGTGTATATTTGATATAGTTCAGGGCATGGGTTGCGGCGTTTCGGTGAGTGGGCTGCCCAGCTGTTAATTTCGGGCCTTAAAGGTCCGGTTTGACCGTCACGGAACCCAACCGAACTGTCGGGTCGGACCCACATCCCGAGCCGCAGCGCTCGGTTCCTCCTCACGAATAAATGCACACCCTGTTATCAAATTTCCCCCGTCCCCGGCATCTCTCCACTCCATATCGTATCGCGATACGATACGATACTTTAAATTATTTTTTTTTCAATTTATGGCGGTATCTTTTTATCTCGGAACGGGTAATGAAATCCGGCGGCTCCTTGCCGTGCCGTCAGAGAGAGGGCAAGGGGGAGGGACAAGGAGAACGCCAACGCCGTCCAGGGTGATCTGGTGCGTTTATATTTGTCGAGGATGCGATCCAACGTCGGAGAGTTTGATGCCTAAAAATATAACATGGTTCGGTAACATCGTTAATCAGCTTAGGGTTAATTTAATGGAAATTTTAACGGAACATATTATTTTATAATCTCATACTAAGCATGCAAAGGTACATCCATGCAATTCGTGGTAATCACGGCAATTAAGTTCAAGTAGGAAAAGAGGGAGCCCTGGTCATTACAGTCATTGGGCCAAATACAAAAGTGAAAGTCAAAGTTACCCTTTCTAATTTGGATGAAAAATATCAAATTTGTGATTGGTTTATTTGTAGGATAAATTCAGTTACCGAGCAAGTCACCGTTAAAAAGTCACGGTATACGGCTCTGTGGGGGTAGGATGGGGGGACCTCTCGGTCGGGTCACGTGAAAAATTTAAAAAGGCTCGGAAATTTTTACCGGGATAAGATTTATACACATTTTATTAGCCTTCTTGCCTCGTACTCTTCGGTCATGCTGCTGCTCCTAAAAGAACGACGCCGCCCGGCGCCCGGCGCCCACCACCCCCCGTCACAATTTCAATGTCGGTGACCGGACAAAGGGATTCGTACACGAGTGGGCAAAGTGTGATTGAACTTTGGGGCAGGATACCGGATTCGTGCTGGGATATGGGTTACTGGGCACAGACCAAACTCAAATGACGGTGGAGAGAAGCGGACGGTTGGAAGTTAATAGACCCAAGTGGTCAAGGGCACGGATTAAGAGAGTGGGGAAAGTAGGAAGAAGCTTCTTCCAGATCATCCAATCCCTTTCGGATTGATTTTTAGCCTAATCAATCCCCTCCCTCCATGGCTCCATTAACGAATGATACCACCACCACCACCACCACCGTCGTCGTCGTCATCGTCATCTCTCTCTCTCTCTCTCTCTCTCTCTGTGTCTCTGTCTGTGCGCTTTGTTTTCAGTTCCCACTCTCCACAGGACCCAGACACGGTCTCTTCTACCCAAGTGGGGGGCGAAAAACAAGATCAGTTTCGGGCTCATTAAACAAAAAGGACTGCAATTAATGGATTATCAAGAAACGTAGATCTAGGATTTGACCATACATGCATATATAAATGAAGACGCATGCACAGTCATTCGGATGCGGAATTCCTCGGCGATCCTAGGAAAGATTGTCGCGCGAGCTGAATGCTACAATTGTTGCTGATTGCAAGATCTCTTCGATCATTTCTCACCATTTTCCCGGTCTTCGGATATTTGTATCAAGATATTTTCATTTAAACCATCTACCTAGCTAGATATTTTCCGGATTCCACTTTTTAATCGAGCAGCGGGGATGGGCTGCCGAGCACAGAGCAGCTGTTGCATCGAGTCTCACGAGAAAATCAAAAGACAGGATGTGAAGAGGGCAATGGCACAGGGAACAACAGCACGTGAAGGATAGTTAAGGACATCAAATGAGTATGGCATTAATAACATAGGATAGAATAACATCTCGGAAAAAAAAAAAGTTTATCATGACTAATTGGACTCAGCCAAATACCTTATTGTTGTCCGGAATCTATTGGCCCATCGCCTGTCCTGTCCGGTCCAACCCACAACGAGAAAAGGAGAGAACAGACAGTAAACTCATCGTACCTGCGTATGTATGCTCCCAAGTACACAACTAGGGAGACGGCAGCCATTACCCTATGATCCTACGCCTCCTTGCCTCATTCTCGTCGCACAGATATAATCTAGACGTAACCCATATAATTTAGGATGCACAGATCTCTGATTTGCGATTTTTTTTTTCCCTCGCTTTCCTATACATCAAACCGCCTCTCTGATCCTGGACGAAAATTGTTGGTCACCGAGCCCAACGATGTTGGTCAGACTCATTACTCGAGTTTTACCGATTCAGATATCTCCCTTTAATAGGAAACGGGTATTGAATTCCAAAGCATCGTGAACCTTCGGGGAAAGTGAAAGGAAACCTACTGAAATTCGGCCATCATGGGACGCCGGCCCGCCTTGATGGTGGGCTCCGTTGATGTCTCAGGCCCTGGACAAGATGGGCTCGTAGTGGCTCTAGCTCACTGAGATCGGTTGAACCTAAAAACAGAGACTTACTAAAACCTGCCATGTTATGTTATTGATCCTAACATCGATCAAGAGTTTCAGCATTCCCGGGCTTATGAGTAGGTCAGCGCTCCCGTGTAACAAGAGAAGCGAACATTGGCTTCCGACTGAATGTTCCAACCATCCTACTACAATGGGTTCTTAGTACACATGAGAATCGAGAAGGGTTCTTCACGGGAAAGCATAGGCACAAAGTTGATTCACCTAGAGCCTGTTCCTATACAAAATAAGGATGCAGCTTTGAACACAAAGATTGATAGTGTTGATTTTTGCAAAACTTTCATTACATTAACCAGTACTCGTGTAACAAGCATTGGGAATACTTATGTGTTGGCCACATTGCAGGAACAGCTTGATTGAGGATGGCTCGTCGGACGTCTGGCGCCATCTTTATTAACCCACGACCCTGCATTTATAGCAGAAAATGGAGTAAGACTAAGCCTCCAATTTGAGTTATCGATCCAACATGAACCACGCAGAGGGGCAGGGAGAAACCCTGCTATGTCTTGGAGAAAAAGGAGACAGTACGATTATCGATGTAGGCAAGAAGAGCATGAAGCCTAAGTGAACGAAAATAGGATCAAGTTGAGGATGAGGATAGGCTGAGACAAGAGTATTGAAAAAACTAAATAAGTAAGAGGAAGAACGGCTTTAGCAGACGGAAGCCATTTAAGAAACTGATCAAGCATCCACACATAAGCGAATGTGTGCAAGGAGATAAGCCAGCAAATTAAGCCAGATATCCGAGCTGTGAGCTTACACATGAGCATAAACTTCGATGATACAATCACAAATGCTTCTCAACATCATGATGTTTTGAATACTTTCCGCCTGAACATGGAAACCACTCGTCCCTGATGCGAGAGAGACAGTACATAAGACATGATGAAGCCAACTTAGGGCCTTAAAGATTACCCACATAATTCTACTCTACTATCTCTCAGGAGTAACCATGAATGAAGGAGAATGCTTACGAAAAATAATTGTCATAGAAAGATGAAAAAGTTTAGGGGAAAACTCGTAGTGAAAGCAAGGAAATTCCTGAAAAATAACCGACTGTACTTCATCTGGTTCTTTGACACCAAAATATTGCGTCTTTTTCAGGCTCCCATCTTGTCTGAGACTACCGCTGGGAAGATTTTCAGCACGTAACTGAATCAAGCTCCGGGAGATACAAAGATAGACTAAGATACCTAAATTGCAGGAATACTAAAGTTCACTATGCTAGAAAAATCTGTTCGTGGTGGGTAAACAGCAAAGTGAAGATCAAGGCACTAACTTCATAAGATCGACATATGCAGGTCGAGTGCCAAAGATCTCTCTGCTCAAGTAATTGGACAAGAAGCAGTCCAATCTGATCTTAAGAAAAGATCTGATAGGAAATTCATCAGGCACACCAAAGAGCTATAAGGCCTTCTAAGCTGACAATCTAAGCCGAACAATCATCAGCCCCTGTCCCTTCAACGGGCCACTAATGCTAAATAGCCGTGACTGCGGATCAACTGCTGATCCAACCAACTGGTATCGACAAAAACAGATGCACGGGGATCGTGATGATGACCGTAGAAAGAGGGACAGACCTGGGCTTAGTTGTAGTAGAGCTCGAGACCCATGCCGTCGTGGATCTCGTAGTCCTTGAGGGTGATGTGATCCTTGTAGATGGTGTACCACTTCTGGATCCTGATCTTCTCAGCTCTGGTCCCGGTCTGAGCGGCCACGAGCTTCTTCAGGTCGCCGATCGTGTCGTCATCGTTGCACTTGACCCTCACCTTCTTCCCCAGCCTGTCGTTCAGGACAACCTCTATCATCTTCTCCTCCAATCACAGCACAGCCGACGAGGAAGCAGCAGCCGCAGCACCGACTGGTTCGAAGGAAATGGTCTCGAGTGAAAGGGAGAGGAATCTGGACGGTGACTTTTCTTCGAGGGTATTCTGGTCTTTTGATGAGTCTTCCCGGTCGTCTTTGGTGAGCCGCCGGGTAGAGTGAGGGGCCCACCAGAGGAATCCAAGGACTAAATATAGAGAAAAATATCACAGAATACTTATTACCTTATTAATATAATTCAACACCTTCTTTATCTAATGTTACTTTAAATGCATGTATTATAATAATAAATATGCATTAATTAAAGAATTTTTCAATTAATTTAGATTAACATTTCTTTATTAAGTATTAAAAAATTAATTTAATAATAAAAAATATGTGTCCAGGTAAGTTGCAGAGAAACAACAAGCGGCATAAAGGTGGGGCCCGCAGGAGCCTTGCCGTGCTTATCTTTTCTTCTCCATTGAATAATTCTTCGCTTAATTATTAAAAAAAAAAAGATGGAGAAAAGGGAAAGAAATCCCCGCCTGAGTCGCTACCCCCTCTATAAGTAGAGCCGCTCCTCGCATCCATCTTCATCCATTGTTGATATATTCTTAGTCACCGATTGCCGATAGAAGCTCTCCGCCTTCCTCAAGGTATCGAGTTTCCCCTTTCTGTTTCATCTACGTTTTCTAGATCTGTAGTTCTTGATTTCTATGATTGTCTTTCAGATCTGTTGTGGCTTTCGATTGATCAGTTCATGTAGATATCTTGCTTTTGTTTAGGTCCATTGGAATCTTCAGATAGTTGCTGCTATTATTATTATTATTATGATTAGCCGCTGATTCGATCTGAGTCAGGGATTGATTGTGATTCGACCTGTTGCGTGATCAGATGCAGATCTTTGTTAAGACTCTCACCGGTAAGACAATCACTCTTGAGGTCGAGAGCTCCGACACCATCGACAACGTTAAGGCTAAGATCCAGGACAAGGAAGGCATCCCGCCGGACCAGCAGCGCCTGATCTTCGCCGGAAAGCAGCTCGAGGATGGCCGTACCCTTGCTGACTATAACATTCAGAAGGAGTCGACCCTCCACCTCGTCCTCCGTCTGCGTGGAGGTATGCAGATCTTCGTAAAGACCCTCACCGGGAAGACTATCACCCTCGAGGTGGAGAGCTCTGATACCATCGACAATGTAAAGGCCAAGATCCAGGATAAGGAAGGTATTCCCCCGGACCAGCAGAGGTTGATCTTTGCAGGTAAGCAGCTCGAGGACGGCCGCACCCTGGCCGACTACAACATCCAGAAGGAGTCAACTCTCCACCTTGTCCTCCGCCTGCGTGGAGGGATGCAGATCTTTGTCAAGACCCTCACCGGGAAGACAATCACCCTCGAGGTTGAGAGCTCCGACACCATCGACAACGTTAAGGCCAAGATCCAGGATAAGGAAGGCATCCCTCCGGACCAGCAGAGGCTGATCTTCGCTGGCAAGCAGCTTGAGGACGGTCGCACCCTGGCTGATTACAACATCCAGAAGGAGTCGACCCTCCACCTCGTCCTCCGTCTCCGTGGAGGCATGCAGATCTTCGTGAAGACCCTCACCGGGAAGACCATCACCCTCGAGGTGGAGAGCTCTGACACTATTGACAATGTTAAGGCGAAGATCCAGGACAAGGAGGGCATTCCCCCGGACCAGCAGAGGCTCATTTTTGCCGGTAAGCAGCTGGAGGATGGAAGGACCCTTGCGGACTACAACATCCAGAAGGAGTCAACCCTCCACCTGGTGCTGAGGCTGAGGGGAGGGATGCAGATCTTTGTGAAGACCCTGACGGGGAAGACCATCACCCTGGAGGTGGAGAGTTCGGACACCATTGACAACGTGAAAGCCAAGATCCAGGACAAGGAGGGTATCCCGCCGGACCAGCAAAGGCTCATCTTCGCTGGGAAGCAGCTCGAGGACGGGCGCACCCTCGCAGACTACAACATTCAGAAGGAGTCCACCCTCCACCTTGTCCTCCGCCTCCGTGGTGGTGAATTCTGAGCTTTGGGGGGTTAAAGGTTGCTGCTCTTCATGTGGTCTTTGTTCGTTTAAGTTTCATGTGTGAATTGGGTTGGGTCTAGCTTCGAGCAGATCCAGTTGTGGTGCTCATTTCTTCCTACCGTTCCATCCATTGAATAACTAATTGCTTAAGTTCGGTTCCATCTTTCTACTTAGTTTATCCATCTCCCTGAGAGAGTTCATTTCCGAGAATGTTCTCATTGTCTTTCATCGAACGCCCCTATCATTGATAGATTGTTTATGTTTCAAGGATCAATTTTTCGGAAGATGGGAAACTGTGAGCTGTGATATTGTCTTAATACGAAGACAGGGCTTGTTTTGCCTGAACCTGATCTTGTAAAATGTGGGTTCAAAGTAATTGCCATAGTTAATCTGTCCAATGTATAGGGCAGCGAAACAGCCAGCTTGTCAAGTGTGTGAAGAGCCACGGTGGAGGTTTGTCTCATGGAAAAGTTTGATAGAACTTGTCTCATGAGGGTCCTCCGGAGAAGCTCCTATTTGTTTTGCTTGGCTTGTTGGTAGCCAGTACATATGCTGAATGTTGGTTTGCTATCTAGTTTGAGCTTGCGAAGTGAATTATCAGCGTTGCCAGGAGCTTCTATACTCCCATATGAATATATGATCAGCCCATGGCTGTAGCTGTGCCTGGTGCCAGTAGCGTTTACAGCTGCTTTTGGCTACTGTCGAGCCTGCCTCGCGCGAGTGTGTGTGTGTGTGTTGACTTTTGTTCGTGTTGGTTGGTGCTAGCCTCTACGTGTAGGGCTGGGACAAGCTTTAATGTGATGCTGGTTTGGGGTCGAGGATGGGTTAATGGGAATGTTGGGTGCAGTCGCTACTTTCGGACTTGATTTCCAGATCCATGGCTGTCGTTTCTTGCACGAACAAATCAAACACGGATTGAATTAGAACACGATCCCCAGTGCACTATTACGTTACAAGAACGTGTGCGTGCGAAACAGTAACTTATCCAGCCTTTTTATGGTTAAACGTGATCCATTTCCTCAAAACCAAATTAGAACACGACTTGCAGTCGACTCCTTCTCTTCACAAGTCATTGTTCTCCAGAAAACCTCCATCAACAACTAAAATTGTGTATTGTCCACAAAAATGTATGTATGTATAGACACACATTGTTCGTATCATCAGAGGACACTGGCTGCCGAATAGCTAGCTGATCTTGGCGGATATAGACAGGTAGGTGATCACAGAAAGATCGCAGGTGGACATCTCGACCCGAGTGCCTGAGCGCCTATCATCATCATCATCAATAGACAGAGTTATTTTAATCTGCTCGCTCTTGAGCTCATTATTGCAGACTTGCAAATAATCCAAGCACAAAATGTCCATCTCCCATGTACAAGAGGTCAGCTCTACCCAGCGGAAGGACGCAATCAAGCCACGATTCTTCAGGTGCCTTCTACAAGAGAACGGATCAATAGCAGTTACAGAAATCAAGACTTCAACAAGAAAAAGGCTTCTAAAATGGAGCTGATCTGAGCAACTCCGAAGAAATGGAGTAATCGATAGAGCAAAGATGAACATGGGCTGCGAATCCCAAAACCGCAGCAAGGGCCGGAATCACCAGGACCGCTCTGCACCCGACTCCTCCCATCGTCGGAGATGAACGGACCCGCCCAACCTTCGTCCCTTTCCTGGCAGCAGAATCGAACCGGCCGGTAGTTTTGACTTGCGGTGGCCAGCACTCTCCCTCCCCATGTTAACGTCAATTTGGTCCCTCGTTTTACCTTCTCTGTCGAATATATCCTGAAGTCCTTTAAAAGGGTTCACGTCAGTCCATTGCCAAGTCTCTGATGGCAGCAGAGTGTTAGCACGTCGCTTTGCAGAACAGGACAATTTAGCTCATCTATCGGTCAGGCATCCGTAAGACCTTCATACAAGCCGAAGTCGGCGGGAAAGTTTGCGGTATGCGGCCGACAGAGTCTTGTAATTATTTACAGACAATCCGCTCGGCGCACGCATCTTATAATATGGAGTGCGCGTCAGCGTACCGCGCTGCATCACTTACTATTAAGATGGTATCGTCTTGATCATAACTTATCATTCAGTATAGTTTAATCAGCGGTAGGATTTGATGGGCAATGCAGACATCAGAGAGACATTAAAGTTAATAGAGAGGGAAAACCAAATCAGCTGCGCCCCTCGATACTACGTCGACGACGTGAACTGAACATGGATTATCGTAATCCAACCTATCCGATGTGCGGCAGCAGGATGGTTCAGTCTTGTAGCCCGAGGGAATGTGTTGGGTGCCTAATCAGTAAATAAGAAGCAAGCTGCTTTCGATCCGACCGCAGATTCAATTCCTTTCGGAGAGGAAATGCCAATTTTGCCAATGGTGTACGTACCGATGATTATCTATCTCTTTAGATGGACATGATAAGGGGTCCAGATGCGGATGTGTCCTTATCAATTTCAACTCAGACCGAGCAGCTTGCGCTGATCCAAACAAGATCACGACAAATTCTAATCTCTTAGACTCGTCGTTTACATGTCATAACCAGACAGGGCTAGCTCCATCGAATCCGAGATGGGGGTTTGCTGTAACAGTGCCATCCTTGACCTGGAATCAATAGGTCTGAGTCCCATTTATCCACCACTAGGACTGCTTTACCAGGCACACGGGCTCCACTACAACGAGGAAGGAAAAATCGACTGAGTCTTGATGTACGTGTCCTCCTCGTTGGGATCTAAATTACTGCATCGACCAGAACTTTAGACCCGTGTCCAATCCAAATAACTATACGGTAAAATTCGACCGTGTGAAATAGCGTTATGTGGACAGGATTATATTGCCACCTCCCCTCGACGAGTGTCTCACCACCTAACACACATACAAAAAGGAAACACTGTACCATGACATTCAAACTTCATCCGGTGATGTTGCTTGAGAGGGATCGACGTGGAATCGTGTCGATCGGTCCATGTCGATTGCCTGCCCTCGTCGGTAATAATTACGGTTATGTCAATCTTCAAAACCGAGCAATATCTTCAAGATCTCATTCCTGACCCGACAGAGCTCCATCCCCTTGAGGGTTCTCCCCATGCCTTGATGGACCGAGAATGAGTCCCGTCTCCGCCTAGCCAGGTACTCGTGCGGCGGGAGCTCGTCCGCTGTTTTCGGCCCTACCCCTCCTTCCTCTTCCTCGTCGTCAACACCAACGGGGAGCCGTTGTTGGACTCTTGACCAATCCGGAACTTTGACTGGTGACGAAGCCGAAACTGGCTTCTTCAGCTTCTTCTTGTGGGAGACGTCGCCCGTGGTAGCCAGCGGGATCATCACAGTGCCGCTTCGAGCTAAAGAGGCAGATGACTGTACTTCGCAGGGGTGGTTGCTCGAGCCCCAGAAGACATCGGATTCTTCGAGCTCGAGCTCGAAGATATCTGTGCTGCCAGGGGGGATTACCTGCTGGAAGTGATCGTAAGGATGGAATAACGGGAAGAGGTAGTTCGGTTGTTTCGAAGAGGAAACGTTGCTGTTGTTCTTCTTCTTCCTGTAGGAGGAGGAGGAGGAGGAGGAGGAGGAGNTGTTCTTCTTCCTGTAGGAGGAGGAGGAGGCAGCCATTGGAGACGGACAGAGAGGGAGAGAGAGAGAGAGAGAGAGGAGGGAGAGGAGGGAGAAATGACCTTCCAGTGAGGTCTCACGGTCCATTTNGGAGGGAGAGGAGGGAGAGATGACCTTCCAGTGAGGTCTCACGGTCCATTTTATAATCCATCTATCCTCTGATGATGACTGCCGAGTCTTCTCTGCATTTGCCATTCATGTATAATATAGACTTGAAGACTCTTCATTGTCTATCCGACCGGCCCATACGTGTCATGTTCGGTTACTGTCGAGCGATGGGTGCCACCGAATAACTACACCCTTGATTAGGGACTTCCCGATCTGCCTCCATACCAGAAGTTGAGGGTCGAAAATTAAAGGTCCGGAGAAGCTCGTAGATTAGCTTGCGGTGGTGTGATATTTGACTCTAATCACTTGTAAAAGCACAGACTTTTCAACTAAGTTTCTTATAATGACATCAGTAATCATAACATTTTAGACTAGCACAAACAACTCCAAACGTAGGATCGTCTGACGACACGAGTGCCATTGTCCTCTGGAGAGTAGTTTTGATCGTTTCTCCAAGCAGACACGTAAATGGCAGGGAACGGTGCCAGAGGAGGGGAGAGGAGAGGATCGGATCAGACAAACAGACAGGGTCCATCATATTTCATTATTGTCTCAACCAAAGAGGCGACACGTGGACCAATGAGCAGCATCCTGCTAGAAAAACACTCCAATTCCCCAGCACCACCCCCCCACTTTTCTTTACCATTTGATATTTTTGGTCTACACTCTACAGTCGATTTTTGAGTCAATCCATATCCATTGCGAGTTGGACCATTAAAAGTTGAGTCCCTTGCTAGCTCTCTCCTATGATATGGCCTCTCCAAAATGGCGTTTAACTTTTGTGGACCCACCCCCGTTTCACCATGAGATTGAGGTGCCTTTACCACCCACATGTCATGTCATGTCAAGTAAGGTTAAAATTGATGATTAACATATGTTAATATAAATTTGTTAAAATAGTTTAATAATTTTATTCTTTAGATGAGTTTTCAAATTCGAATATTATATGTGAAAATTTTATGGCTAGAAAGTCATTATAATTAAATAGAAATACTCTCACTAGAATCTGAATTGGTTGGGATTTATTCGGCTAGCAAAATGTGTACGCCTAAGCGGATAACTAATCCCGGGGGGTTTTGGGCCGAAAAAATTCGTGATGGACCTGGGCCTCCTATATAGCCCAATAGGCCGCCATGGAAGCTTCAAAGGGACATACTCGTCATTTCGCAACTATGCCCTGGCAAAACCCTGGCGATATATCAGCCTCCTTGAAGCAGTGTATTTTTCGTGCCGTTCCGTTCTGCAAGCGTACTCTCATCTATCGTCACCTCGAAACCCTAGACGTAGCCTACTCGCTGCAGAGATGCCGCCCAAGTTCGACCCGACGCAGGTCGTTGATGTCTATGTCCGCGTCACTGGCGGAGAGGTCGGTGCCGCGAGTTCCCTCGCCCCAAAGATCGGGCCCCTTGGTCTCTCTCCGAAGAAGATCGGAGAGGACATCGCCAAGGAGACCGCCAAGGACTGGAAGGGCCTCCGGGTCACCGTCAAGCTCACCGTCCAGAACCGTCAGGCCAAGGTCTCCGTCGTCCCCTCCGCCGCCGCTCTGGTCATCAAGGCCCTGAAGGAGCCGGAGCGCGACCGCAAGAAGACGAAGAACATCAAGCACAACGGCAGCATCTCCCTCGATGATGTGATCGAGATTGCTAAGGTTATGAGGCCGAGGTCTATGGCCAAGGACCTAAGCGGGACCGTCAAGGAGATCCTGGGCACCTGTGTTTCTGTTGGCTGCACGGTCGACGGGAAGGACCCCAAGGATCTGCAGCAGGAGATCACGGACGGTGATGTCGAGATTCCTGAAAATTGAGTGGCGGAAAGGCCGTTTTGGCTTGGCGGAAAGGCCATTTTGGGCTTAGTGCTCCATTTTCTGATTTTTATTTTTACTGTAAGTCATAAGGATTTTGATTTAAAGTTTTAATGCACAAGTGTCGTTCGGCCTTTCATTTAAGTGGTTTTTCTGACGTCAAAATTGGATCTTTATTGGATCATTACCATCATGATGCATGTTTTTTTAGTGCTGACGATCTGAGCTTGATTAATGTGATTGATAAGTCCTAGCTTCTCGGCTTGCTCGGTGCTCATTCCTGAACCTTCTCCATGCCCTACATGGCATTTTGAGATCGTTGCTTTGCCATCTTATCTGAGGACCGATTGTTTTGCAGGACTCAATGGGATCATGCTGTGTTTGTGACATTTATGAGTCTCTCATTTCATCAAGGTTTGATGCTGTATTTGTTGTATTAGCACATGAAATATTCGATGAACCGCACTTAGTATCTGTGGAATGTGATCTGTTACTATGTGACCATGCTTGACCCTTATTGCGATTAAAAGTTCACTTTTGTCATAAATGACTGTTGTGTACGATGAAGCCCGTCTTTTTCAGTGAACATGCCAGTCCTACATGCATTACTAGGCCAAAGTTGAATCTGGCAAAGAGAATTCGAGTCATGACCCCCTTTTCTTCTGTTGCTTGAAGATTCCATTGGCCCTTGTTTATATGTCTTCTCTGTGGACAATATTCCATTTCCTGTTCAACTTTCTTCTGCTAGATTGAGTTCTTATCATGTTATAGTCTCATAGCATGGAGCTGCAGCTCTGATAACATCCTCAATGTCGTCAATCCCCTCGTCTGCCTTCTATTTTGCGAGGTGCGAACACAACTTTACAGACATTGCAATCAGTAATAATTTGTTTTGTTTGTTGCATGAGGTAATAGTCTGATTGTGGTTGAAATTTTAGAAGTTCGATGCTTGTTTGAGAAACAAAGGAGCACTCAGGCGTCCAATCTACATATTATCCTACTTCATGCTTGATCTGTTATTGGTACACATACACTTAGGGATGGAGTTTGTCACGTAAAATGCGACTGTCTCAACTCCACTTGAGCTTGGGTGGTGAATGACCACTTGTCTGCTCAAGCACAGATATGGATCCTGACTGGATATAAATCCGGGTGGACTGTGTCTTGGAGCCTACAACTGATGAAACTGTTGTCCCATTTCACTGCGACTGCATCATCCTACCTAGGTAGACCCTCACCCAGTGTAACACTGATGGCATTGACAAATACCAGACACGAGAAAGGATCCATCGATTATGGGAATTAGGATTTGATCATGTTCAACGTCGGATATGGTGACAGTCCAATTCATGCCAATTCCAGTGGTAACTGGATGATAACATCAATGAAGAGCCAGGCAGGAAGACATCGCGTTCCATGACCGAGGCTTGTGGTATACCGCTATCAACTAGAGGAACGGATTGACCAGGTCCGGAATTCTGGGTTTATGAGAGAAGTGATCGAGAGAAGTTTCACGTAATGGTCGGCTGATACAAGCCGTTGTAAGGTATGGCAACGAGAGATTTTCGGGGGTTCAAAGCAGCGGTCGATTCCCTTCCCCTAAGTATCACGAGACGTTCCCTCAGCCTCAGGTTTCGTGTTTCTAGGCTGCTTCCTGTTGTCCGTCCACCTGGGCTTCCTGGAAACCGCACGCTGTCGTCCTTTGACTTCTCCAGTGGGGCTTTCTCTGGCGTTCTCCTCCCTATATAAAGCCCTCTCCGGCCACACAATCTCTTCCACCAAAAACTCAAACTCTATTCTTCTACTCGTATCAAAGCTCCNCCCCCTATATAAAGCCCTCTCCGGCCACACGTTCTCTTCCACCAAGAACTAAACTCTATTCTTCTACTCGTATCAAAGCTCCCTGCCTCCAAGCTTCTGAGCTCGATTCTCAGATCCCCAGGGTCTCTCCTCATCCAGTGGTGTGGAGAGCCTCGAGGTGCCGATTCAACCTCGCTGAGAGATTCTCGCAAAAGCGCAGGAGAGCAATGGCTAGGGAGATCAAGCAGGTGAATTATATGATCGAGGTGGCTCCTGCCCAGATCATCCACCCGAAGAAGCCCTCAAGCTCTCCTGGGCTGGAGACAATCCGGGAGGAAGGAGCCGAAGGGTTCGATGAGGATTCATAGACAAAACTGGCTAGGATTTCCTCCTCGTGTTCTGTTTTCTGGAATCGGAAATTCCGCTTCTTTTCCTTTTTCGGGTGTGGCGGAGATGCAGTGGGAGAAGATCTTAGATCCGACTGTGAAGGCAGCAGCGCCCAATCAGGGTAGCGTAGCTCTTGAAGTAGAATAACAATGAATCAACAAGACTTTTGGCTCCTGTTTCTGTTATTTGGCAGAAGGATGTGACCTTGCAATCTTGTACCTTAGTAAACCATTGATTGGAGTTATCCCGTCATGTTTGATTTTGGCCTTCCCAGTTCCATGGGTTATCGAACACTCAGCCGTCATATCTGACTACAACAGTCGGGAGGAAAGAGAGCCGGCACAAATCCTGATGCAGAATTAAGAAATGTCCAATTTGATCATCTTTAACCAGATGCATCGTCTCTCTTCCTCATACTTCTCCCCTGTCGTAAGGAAGGATCAGGGAACTGACAACTGCAATCATGTCGTGCTTATCTAACACGCTCCCGTGTGCAGACCGCAATAATTTTTTTTAAAAAAAATGTCCATCACTACCGAGTAAAAAGAAAAAAAGGGAGCTTTCTGGATCGAGAAGAGACTTGGAAAGACCCCTTTTCTTGTTTGTTAATGATGGGACCGCCCAATTGGAGAAAAAACAAGGGTGGGTCAGACCGTTCATCGCCTACTTGCAATTACAGATACGAATGTTGTCACTTTCCCTTTTGTATTTTCCCAAGTATTCAAATCAAAGCCGCGTGATCACAAATTTTGCACCATTTTCAACGTGTGAACCTGTAGCTGTCCGTCCCATCAATGGCGTCGGTCCAGGGAGAAGGCTTCTAGAATTTCCCCTCGTGCGCAAAACTTCATCCCTCGTGATTAATTTATTATCCCTCCCTCCTCGATGCTTCTCAATTTATAAGTTGCCGCCACACCTAGCCTCCCTCGGCAGCCGCCAATCGCTCGCAGGCACAGCTTATAGAAAGCACACCTGAGCTTTCCAACCAAACACAAGAGGAAGAAACCGGAACGCCTATACCCTCCATTCCTGCATTCGACTGAAGTTGAACCGAGAGTCGGTTCCTAGTAGGATGGTGAAGCCAATCGGAGACTTGAGCTCTTGGATGGAGGTTGCGCCGGCGATCTTCGTATTCCCTCGTCAAGCTTCAAGCTTTCCTGTGCTAGAGACGATTAAGGAAGAAGAGGAAGGTAAGGAGGAGGAGGAGGAGGACTATGAGGAATCGCAGTGAAGAAGGGAAAATAGATCGCATTTTGTCTCCGTCTTTTGGCCTGCGGGCTTTGCTCTGTCATTTTGTAACTGTAAAGCGACGTTAATAACATCATTCGTTCTGAACCAAGATGCTTGACTTTTAATTAGTGAATCCTCCCTGTGATTGAAACTGACAGTAAAGATCATATGCCCGACCCATGACCGCTCACTTTTCGATCTAAGAAGTTTCGCTCTTCCTGGGTAAACTGATGAAGTGAACTTCATGTATCACCCGTTTGTGTTCTCTCTCTCTCTCTCTCGATACCAGCTGACANCATTTGTGTTCTCTCTCTCTCTCTCTCTCGATACCAGCTGACAACCCCCAAATCGCGAACCCTGTCGAGTGAGTCGTTTCCTTAGCCGAATAGTGAACAGTTTCTTTCGGGTTATGTCGTCTTCACCCGATGCGCTCGAGCAAGGACAGCACAAACTGAAACTGCTCTTAGGAGCATCTTGGGCCTGAGCTTCTGATTTATGGACCAGTGACTGAGTGGGCTGTGTGTTTGTGAGGCTTAACGAACAACCTAAAATGGTGTAATTGTTTCTCGTTGTTGGGCCATGGGCTCTCCGTCCCGTCCGACTGGCTCTGTCATTGTCTTCATCCACGTACGCATTGGCCTCTGGATGGTGCTCAGAAAAATACATCAATTAAATTAGGAGGAAAAAAAAGGGCAAGCTTCCAAGGCAGGGTGGCACAATTTTGTTATGCGGCAATATCCTCTCACCGTGGACGGCCACGTGGCATAATTACACCCGGGGAAGCACCGTTGTCTCGTTGTGCCTTTGTTTTTTTGTTATTGATGCGAGTGATTGGCGACTGAGTTCGGACTTCAAACTAGGGGTAGACTAGGAGGATACGATTGGTGGCGGCTGGGCCCCAAGGCATGCCACGTGGTGAGGAACTAGTGGCTAGAAAAACCAGCAGGGAGGGTTGGCAGGTTGGACTGGAGTGCACTGGCCGGTGGGGGGTGGGTTCAATCAATTGAGGCCGACTGGTCGGTCGGTTGCGCGTGCTTAAATATTAATTTCCCTACCAATATCAATTGCTCGAGCTTTTCAATTTTATAAATGATGAGGTAATTTATGATCGCTGGTACAGTATATAATAAATTCTAATTAATTGTATTTAAATTAATTAAATTATCCCATTTTCATAAATTTTCTTCTATTATAAAATTCATTTACAAATTATTTCTTGAAAAAAAAAATAAAGATTGGAATCCCTTCAGCCTATACATATTTGCTCCATTCGGCATGAATAATTTGGTTATCTCTTTTAAGTGACGTGACCCTTTTTTGTTTCCTGGTGAGAGGCGAAGAAGCCTCGAGAAAGTGGGAAGATGGAACAACCTGGCAAGAAGAGAATGGAACATGCTCGAAAGAGCCATAGCTGTGGCTGGTAAGGAAGGGGTCACGGATCGGGAACCAACGGATGAGAAGCTGGGGCCATCTAGTCGGCAAGAAATCAAAATTAGGCATGGTTTTGACACAGCTCCAATCGATATTTTTGTTGAAAATTTTATTAGTTTAAATGGAGATATATATAAAAAAAAAAAAGAAAGGAAAGGAAGTTTGATAATAAAAATTAAATATATAAAATTTAAATTATTATATCATTCTGTCACGAGGCCGATAAATGCACGCCCTTCAGTTCTCATCCCTTCACAGTCGCACACTTCTGCAAGCACACTCCAGCTCTCTCTCTCTCTCTCTCTCTCTCTCTCTCTCTCTCTCTCGAGTTCAGGGGGAAAGTGATAAGACATGGCCAAGGACACAGAGGTCGGCGGGTCGGGTGAGTTCCGGGCCAGGGACTACCACGACCCACCTCCCGCAGCCTTGGTGGACGCGGAGGAGTTCACCAAGTGGTCCTTCTACAGGGCCATCATCGCCGAGTTCATCGCCACTCTCCTGTTCCTCTATATTACCGTGCTGACGGTGATCGGGTACAAGAGCCAGACCGACCCGAAACTGGGCAAGGATGCATGCGCCGGGGTCGGCATTCTCGGGATCGCCTGGGCCTTCGGAGGCATGATCTTCGTCCTCGTCTACTGCACTGCTGGGATTTCAGGTGGGTCGTCGACGCACCGATAGTGACCATCGATACTAACCGTCCGAATAAGTTTCACTGTACCAGCAACTCTGTTTTTACGTTCATTTTCCGAGCTGAGCGAAACCTGCGTATTCAGGTGGGCACATAAACCCAGCGGTTACATTCGGGCTGCTCTTGGCTCGCAAGGTGTCCCTGGTGAGAGCCATCCTGTACATGGTGGCACAGTGCCTCGGTGCAGTCTGTGGGTGCGGCCTCGTGAAGGCCTTCCAGAGGGCCTACTACCAGCGGTACGGTGGCGGCGCCAACACGCTCGCTGACGGCTACAGCAAGGGCACGGGCCTCGGTGCGGAGATTATCGGCACCTTCGTCCTTGTCTACACCGTCTTCTCGGCTACTGACCCCAAGCGCAACGCTAGGGACTCCCATGTTCCTGTAAGTAATCTCTGTGAAAGGATAGAGCTTAGATTGTTTTGAGGGATTAGTAATATTGATTAGGGTGGTGGCATGGAATTGATAGGTTTTGGCACCTCTGCCAATCGGGTTTGCCGTCTTCATGGTCCACTTAGCCACTATCCCAGTCACTGGTACCGGAATCAACCCTGCCCGGAGCTTCGGGGCGGCTGTGATTTACAACAATGACAAGGCATGGGACGACCAGGTGTGCTTCATCTTCTCGAACCCGTACAATCTCGTTAAGAACGATCACGATTAATTAAACGCACTTTCCTGCTTTTTGCAGTGGATTTTCTGGGTCGGACCATTCATCGGAGCGGCCATAGCTGCCTTCTACCACCAGTACATCCTCAGAGCCGCTGCCGCCAAGGCGCTTGGCTCATTCAGGAGCTCGTCCACTCTGTAACTCCAGAAAAGCAGGACACTGGGAGTCCCGTAAGGAACCGGGGAAAATGAGGTTGAGGGAGCAATAAGAGCGGAATCGAATGAGAGTTCGGAACCATTAAGCGCAAAGTCCTTCCTTCTTCGCCTGTGTCTTGTGTCTGAAAGTCTTGTCTCTCTCTGGGCACTGGTTTTACCACGTGCCTTGTGTAGTATGTCTCTGTTAATCGACATATGAATCAATCACATCTTCATGTGCTCCTGTCCGGAATCTCGATCACTCAGAATTAGTGGAATTCCCAGACATGAAGTTGCCCTTCTTCAACCAAAAAGAGACCTTGGTTTGCTCGTGTCTCTGTTCCTGAAAGAATTAATGGGTACGAACGTAATTATGTTTGGCTCTTTAAACATAGGAACCACCAAGATGGCCCATCTGCTGAGGATCAAATATCCTCTTAGGACAACGTAAGGATAGCAACTGAGGCATCGCAATGCGAAAAGGATCGGCAAACTTCATTCTTTGGTCCCGCATCCCTTTCACCTGTTGTTGAATAGCAAGCACTCCCGTAGCTGTAAATGCTTATTCATCAGGTTGATTGTCGTGTTACTTGTACTTAAACTAGATCTATCTTGTAGGCTCACCGTCCTTCTCCTCCTCGAGTAAAAAGGAGACAGAAACCTAAGTCTGATCGATAACCACGGCATTTGCATTGGTCGACGAGACGAGAGCGTGATAAACAGCCCCATCGACCTCCCTTGGCCGCTAGTTGAGGTAGAGGATCGTCCTCGGTCTCTGCCCGGGGAGTTCAGCCAGTCGCTTGGCTGTCCAACATAATTCGGTCTCTCTTGTCACGTCATACAATGGTTTCATCGAGCATACTTACTCTAATACTCCGGTTGCATGTTCCCTCAGTGTTAATGGAGGCTTAGCATAGCTTTTAAAACCGGACCGGGCTGGGAACCGGTCAGAGTATGAGTTCATGGGTTTATAGGTCGGACCGGGTGTTCAATGGATTGAACTGCATGTTTAATAAATAATATTAATAATATAATATTACAATTTAACTGTGATTTACAATAAAAAACAATAATATAAATATTATATTAGTATCAAATTCAACATAAAATATGAATATAAGTTTAATAAAATAAAATAAGTACGTTATAATAATTATTTATTATTTCTTTTAAGTTGACTGATTTTTTTCACTGGTTCAATTGGGTTCACTGGTTTGACCGGGAACCGGTCGGTTCAACCTGATTTGACCTAATTTAAAGTGTAATTTGAGTATTCATGAGAACCGGACCGGTGGTGGCCGGTTCCTGGTAGAACCGGCCGGCCCGGTCCGGTTTTTAAAACTATGCTTAGTAGTTCCTCTCTGACCTCGCTCGGCTGACAAAGAAGATGCANAAGGAAATTCCTGAAAAATAACCGACTGTACTTCATCTGGTTCTTTGACACCAAAATATTGCGTCTTTTTCAGGCTCCCATCTTGTCTGAGACTACCGCTGGGAAGATTTTCAGCACGTAACTGAATCAAGCTCCGGGAGATACAAAGATAGACCAAGATACCTAAATTGCAGGAATACTAAAGTTCACTATGCTAGAAAAATCTGTTCGTGGTGGGTAAACAGCAAAGTGAAGATCAAGGCACTAACTTCATAAGATCGACATATGCAGGTCGAGTGCCAAAGATCTCTCTGCTCAAGTAATTGGACAAGAAGCAGTCCAATCTGATCTTAAGAAAAGATCTGATAGGAAATTCATCAGGCACACCAAAGAGCTATAAGGCCTTCTAAGCTGACAATCTAAGCCGAACAATCATCAGCCCCTGTCCCTTCAACGGGCCACTAATGCTAAATAGCCGTGACTGCGGATCAACTGCTGATCCAACCAACTGGTATCGACAAAAACAGATGCACGGGGATCGTGATGATGACCGTAGAAAGAGGGACAGACCTGGGCTTAGTTGTAGTAGAGCTCGAGACCCATGCCGTCGTGGATCTCGTAGTCCTTGAGGGTGATGTGATNACCTAATTTAAAGTGTAATTTGAGTATTCATGAGAACCGGACCGGTAGTGGCCGGTTCCCGGTAGAACCGGCCGGCCCGGTCCGGTTTTTAAAACTATGCTTAGTAGTTCCTATCTGACCTCGCTCGGCTGACAAAGAAGATGCATGAACCCGGAGCAGCCACCAAGCACATCACCATCCACGTGTCGCTTTATTAGCTGATCCCCACGAAGACGCGGATGAACAGCTGTCTTTGCGATTGGCTATTAAATAAAAAATGAAAAACAAAATGATACTCTGGAAGGGAGAAACGACGTCGTTCAAGGGTCAGTCCTGTCGTCTTCCTGATACAACACAATTATCATCTCCATCTGTCTGAATCTTCACATCAGACGGGAAGTTTCTTCAAGGTACTCCTCTGCAACTGCTTTTGGGACTTCAAATCTGTGACCTTGACGCCGCACAGCGGCTGCATCCCTGAATCCTGATATAACTCTGTTTTGCATCAGATATTGATCGTCTCACTCTCATTCAGGCGGCTGCTGCGAAATTGGACTATTTGAAGCGTACCCAACTGGTAAATCTTTAAGTTCCTTGTCATCCTGTTCTACGAGGTTAACAGGAAGATTCGGTCGATCTGGTGTGAATTAGGCGTTAATAATTTGTTTCTGATGCCGCAGCACTTGGCACGCGATAGAAATATTTTTTTCTTGAAAAAATGGGTTTGCTTTTTGGTGGTCTTGCCTCATTCGATCCCGTTCTTCTGGAGAGTTTTGCAATTCTCTTGAGTTAGCGCACATTATAGTGGAATTGGTGTTGTTATGCTCGTGATCAGTGATTACTAGCTTCAATTTGCGCCTTTATGGCTGATATCCATCCTTTCGCACGCTGTTATATTGGTGGCAAAGATAGTGTGACCTTTAGGGGATTTTTATGCTTGTTCATTGTATGAATCTATGGTTTTGGACATTTCATTTTGGTTTGCAGGAAAATATAATATGGAAGCTAATAGGAGTCAGGGCGGGATTCAGCAGTTGCTTGCTGCAGAACAAGAAGCTCAGCGGATTGTTAATGCTGCCCGAAATGGTAGAACATGATCGATCGTTCTCTCCTTTATCTACTTCCTTGTTTGTGCTTAGAAGATGGAGAACGTTAGCTGCTCCCATTGGAATTTAAACGACTTTTTATACATTTTTTATTGGAAGTCTATATATATAGATATACATGTATATCGCTTTGGTAATTGGTGAATATGTGGTATTTCCTGGTGCAGATGTATGGGTTTTGTTGAATCATTATGGATCTTTTGATTTGGTTATTGATTTCCCCTTTAAAGAAGAAGATATACGTTAATTACTTCAGAGAGAGCTTGTGATTTTTTGCATATATGCCATTTCTGTGGTGTACAATCTTCACTTCTAGCTGTTGTGAAGCTGGTGATCTCAAAATTCGGTACTTGGCCTAATAGTTTTGTGTCTTTACGCTCACTATGCCTCCAGCTAAGATGGCTCGCTTGAAGCAAGCCAAAGAAGAGGCAGAGAAGGAAGTAGCTGAATATCGATCTCATATGGAAGCTGCATTCCAGAACAAGGTTGCAGCAGTAAGTACTGTTACACTTATCAAAATTTTTACTGGTTCAAACTCAAGAGGACCTGTTGGTGTGGGGGAAAATGCTTCATTATTTTTGCCAGGTTGATCTAGAAGTGGATTTGATCTGAGTATGACTAGTTTCCTCCGTGTTCATCTTGGGATTTGTGGATAGTTTTCCAAACCTTTCAATGTTGCTACCTGACTTGGTTTTGATATCTTGTCTTTGCCTTTGGTTACCAAACAGAGTAGTGGAGATTCAGGTGCCAATGTAAAGCGGCTTGAGCAGGAGACAGAGACAAAGATAAATGACCTGAAAATTGACGCTTCCAGAATATCATATGATGTTGTCCAGATGCTGTTGAAGCAGGTGACAACAGTGAAAAATTAGCTCCGGCTGGTAGAGATTATGTTGGCCCTGTCTGAAAATAAAGTTCGATGCTCGGTCTTCTGTTATTTTGCATTGGCAAGAACAACTTATTGAACCAAATAATTTATAACTCTTCTACATGTTATCCCTATATATCTCAGACCTCAGCTAGTCCCGCATCGCCGTGGATCTTTCTGATGGGTGGACCATTGGTGTACTTTACTAGGCACCATGTATGCCTTATCTCTTCTGCAGCTCTATGAGTTTGTTCTTCTGTTATTTGGCTGTCCAATCTGCACCTTCTTACCTCAATGCCTATTGCCCTGACTAAAGCAATGTTCGAGAGTGCTACTGTGTGAGGAAAAGCAATTGATACTGTGCTGTTTTGCTATTGACCTTCAGATTCAATGTACAATTCTGTGCTGAGCTCTATGCTATTCGATAGTATCTCATCATCACCATCTTGCTCATATTCGCCGAATTCTTGGCCTTAAAGTTAATTATAGGTAAATATTGGGATCTGCACTGATAGAGGCCACTGGAGGCGGGGCAGCTGGTNTTTGTGCTTAGAAGATGGAGAACGTTAGCTGCTCCCATTGGAATTTAAACGACTTTTTATACATTTTTTATTGGAAGTCTATATATATAGATATACATGTATATCGCTTTGGTAATTGGTGAATATGTGGTATTTCCTGGTGCAGATGTATGGGTTTTGTTGAATCATTATGGATCTTTTGATTTGGTTATTGATTTCCCCTTTAAAGAAGAAGATATACGTTAATTACTTCAGAGAGAGCTTGTGATTTTTTGCATATATGCCATTTCTGTGGTGTACAATCTTCACTTCTAGCTGTTGTGAAGCTGGTGATCTCAAAATTCGGTACTTGGCCTAATAGTTTTGTGTCTTTACGCTCACTATGCCTCCAGCTAAGATGGCTCGCTTGAAGCAAGCCAAAGAAGAGGCAGAGAAGGAAGTAGCTGAATATCGATCTCATATGGAAGCTGCATTCCAGAACAAGGTTGCAGCAGTAAGTACTGTTACACTTATCAAAATTTTTACTGGTTCAAACTCAAGAGGACCTGTTGGTGTGGGGGAAAATGCTTCGTTATTTTTGCCAGGTTGATCTAGAAGTGGATTTGATCTGAGTATGACTAGTTTCCTCCGTGTTCATCTTGGGATTTGTGGATAGTTTTCCAAACCTTTCAATGTTGCTACCTGACTTGGTTTTGATATCTTGTCTTTGCCTTTGGTTACCAAACAGAGTAGTGGAGATTCAGGTGCCAATGTAAAGCGGCTTGAGCAGGAGACAGAGACAAAGATAAATGACCTGAAAATTGACGCTTCCAGAATATCATATGATGTTGTCCAGATGCTGTTGAAGCAGGTGACAACAGTGAAAAATTAGCTCCGGCTGGTAGAGATTATGTTGGCCCTGTCTGAAAATAAAGTTCGATGCTCGGTCTTCTGTTATTTTGCATTGGCAAGAACAACTTATTGAACCAAATAATTTATAACTCTTCTACATGTTATCCCTATATATCTCAGACCTCAGCTAGTCCCGCATCGCCGTGGATCTTTCTGATGGGTGGACCATTGGTGTACTTTACTAGGCACCATGTATGCCTTATCTCTTCTGCAGCTCTATGAGTTTGTTCTTCTGTTATTTGGCTGTCCAATCTGCACCTTCTTACCTCAATGCCTATTGCCCTGACTAAAGCAATGTTCGAGAGTGCTACTGTGTGAGGAAAAGCAATTGATACTGTGCTGTTTTGCTATTGACCTTCAGATTCAATGTACAATTCTGTGCTGAGCTCTATGCTATTCGATAGTATCTCATCATCACCATCTTGCTCATATTCGCCGAATTCTTGGCCTTAAAGTTAATTATAGGTAAATATTGGGATCTGCACTGATAGAGGCCACTGGAGGCGGGGCAGCTGGTGGAGCCATTCGCTTGGCCACCTCCCAAGCTTCCGATCATGCCGAAATGTCTTTGTGGTGGCAGCACTATGCTCGCATCAATATGCCGGTGCTAACCCTTTACAGTACCCGGCACGTTAGCCCGTCTCCGCCACCAGCTTTTCCAGTGCCTCAGCCAAGGATCTGCACTACAAGTTAGTTAAACATGGCCACCTGCAGGTTCCTCAGTCTCCAGAAGGTGCCAGTTGCTGTTCTGTGACTGACGTTGGAAGATACCCACAGCAGCCTCAAGAGTGGCAATGGCCCAAATTGGGGGCCCAGCTTGTCTGTCACTACATATGATGTTGGTGAAATGGGAAGGTATGTTTGGGTTTGGACTTCCTAGGCATGTCCTCGACAAACTTCCTGGGGCCGAATCCAATTGAATTGATGAAATGAGCGAGATGATTAAACGAGAATTTTGAATTAAGGGTCTCAATTCGATGTTCCACTTCACAAATTTCTCATCCTAATCTCCATAGTTCTGGATTTCCAAGAATTGTAGGGGAAGATTACGCCATCACCATCACAAGTGATCCAAGATTATCTCACCTTAGACTCTGATTCACCGGAGTCCCATGGCACCAAGACACCTTTCACGTGCAAAGACTGACTCCTTCCACTATTTGAAATTCCTGATATCATCAGAAATATTTTCCGATCGCAATAATCAATTGAACTCGATCCCCTGTTGTCCGCGGCTATCTCCGAGGTTACATCATTGCCCGCTTCCATATTGGACGAGGCAATGATGTTTGATTCAGAAGTGTTGAATGAATGGTGATAGCTACTTGCCCACAAGATGGAAGCCACCCAACAAAGTCCCCCCTCCTTTATTTACGACACTCTTAAATAACCAATAAAGCAGCATTCAAATGAGAATTTCATAATAAATAGTGTACCCAATACGTATCATGCAGATCCGCTTTACTCACTAGTTTAATTATCAGTTGGAAGGGCTGATTACAATTCTTCCTGTGATTTTTTAAATGGGGGGGTGGGGAGTGGGCGATGCCACCAGTCATGGCTGTCCCCATCAAAGACTTGCTATATTNAGTTTTTAAATGGGGGGGAGTGGGGAGTGGGCGATGCCACCGGGCATGGCTGTCCCCATCAAAGACTTGCTATATTTCGAGTGTCGGCAGGCTCCATCAAAACGGTGGAAGAGGAGGTCAACCCTCGAAGGCCACGTCGGAGAACGTTCGGTATTACCGCCCATGCTGTCCGAGCAAGATTCACGGCGGTCTCCGGGGTCGGTGAATTGGATCAGTCACACCGCGCAGCTGGGTATTGTATGGAAGGACTCTCCTTGCAACACGCTTAAAGCTCTGCAGCAGCAAATGGGTATTGGGTCCCTTCCCATTCCAATCCTATGCATTATGAAACAATCTTCTGGGGGCCATCACTGTCACGATCTTCGATAGTAATCTCCCCTTCCGCTGATTAGTGCAGATAAGATGTTCTGCACATTGTTTCAGTTGAGTAAAAGGTAATAATATATATATATATATGTATATATTAAAACAGCAATAGTGTAATATATATATAGTCACTAAATTGATTTAATGTACATTATGTAAGCCACATCACCCATGACACACTATAATATTTATTATACATTAAAAAGAATTTTACTCTTCATCAGCACTAGTTTATAGAAGTGGTTCGATAATCTCTCTTTTTAAACTTGTTATGAGATTTAGTAATGCAACAAATACATTCGAATTTGAACAGTTCATTATTTATTAGATTTCTTGATTGTTTGGTAATGAAGAAAAAGAAAACCATGAGCTCTGTGGTATGATTTAAAATGCTGATTTCTCTGGAAATGGATGATAACTGGTGCGGGTGCCGAAGAGATGATCGGGTAAATCAATAAAAAAGGGTAGATCTCTTTAGAAATGGATTTTTTTTTTCATTCTGGGACGTTGAGTGTGAAATAGTATTTTAATAGAATTGATGTGGAAGTATTCCAAATTTACAATCACAGACAGATGCTATTCTAAAATTGTAGACCAACTGTGATTTGAAATCTGCCAGCAGAACAAAGGAAAAAGGGCCAATGAAATCTCATGTTGGAATGCGGACGTTGAGGAAAGATAGATACAGAGGAGATGTATGCACATCGTCACGAACGTACAATAAGTTCTGTCATGGGTAAGTTTAATTGGGGATTAAATCTCGAAGATCTTACCTGGGTAACGTCGACAACCCATCTTGTGATCGAGCGCAACCATTGCCATCGTGGTTGGGTAGCTGCAGCTTAGTGTATGAGTTGATTCTTGGATATCGACAGCCTCTGATGCGGTCGAACGCGATCATTATTGCACCAGAGACATTAAGGTCTAGTGCTGAACATTGCTTCCATCGCCATTATATTATTTACCAAAACAACGTATCCAGACCCAATGAGGCTGCTTCGAATATCAAGTTTCAGTTTTTAATTCCCTTTCTTCTCTTTGGCCTCCGTAGCTCATCTCTCTCGACGGAGGAGGAGGCCATGGAAAGGGACAGATTCATTTCTTAAGTAGGCCTTTTCGTTTCTCTCTTAATATATTATGTTCTGAAGTTTTGATCTTTCGGGGAAAAAGTGCGCCAGACATACTTCAGTTTCATTTGCCTTTGTCCTGATGATGATATTGATGATGATGATGCGCGGTCGGTCCCTCATAACCCTCCTCCCTTCTTCCTCTGACTTCCCTGTTTTTGACCTCTCGAAAAGCTCTGAGCCTCAGCACGGCTTCTGTTTGAATTTGTTGGTTATATAGCGAGAATTCTCTGTTACGAGAGATTATACTGAGGAAGAAAATCATGGAAAGCAAAGAAGGTGATCCCATCAGAGAAAATGTGGGCTCTTGTAATGATTGCCCGCTTCGGCAGGTACTTCCCTTCGATGATCTTTCGCTTGCCCCGCAGAACCCTTGCGCTGTCCTGCTAGTTTGAGTGAAATGTTTGGTGGGGGTTTTGCTCTTAATTGATGCTATCTCCATCCTTGGCTTAGAAGTTGCAAACTCTCATGCTTCCTGCTTCTGGAGTAGGTTTAGCCTTTTCATCTGTTCTATCGAACGCTCTCCGATGAATATGCTGCACAGTCCCTTTTTAATGTGACGTGTAATTGTGGACCCGGTGGATTATGGTATTTAGAGATTCGATTCAGCTGGTCCGAGTGGGGATAGCGTTCCTCTTCTGCATGTCCATGAAGTTTTCTCTTGACGGGAGATAATCCCTAGTGAAAATTAGTTTAGTTGAAATTTTCAAAAGAAGATTAATCTGCCAAATCATCAGCTTGCAAGAAGCTGCAAATTCATTGATCTCATCGAGCTGAAGTTATCTGCATTCTATTCAAGAAAATTAATGAAACCCTCTCTAATTCCATAAACTCACAGTTTGATAATTCAAGGAATTTCAATCATAAATCTTTCTTGTTTTTGCTTTGATTTGATTATCTGTTACAGCCACAACAGTGGATTTTCTTAATGCTGTTCTGCAGTCTAAAGTTCCTCGCTTCCCATACTTCTTTTTTCAGGCCCCCCGCTCCCCCGAGATAATTGAAGAAGCATCACATGGAGCGTGCTGGAGACGGGATGAGACTGTCTTCGAAATGCCTTTGCATTTACACGAGGGTGTGGGAGATGATGACTCTGTGAGAATAGATATTCCTCCAACACCTAGTCTCACTCCCAAGAAAGTCAACTTTTCTCCTCTATCTAGTCCAAGAAACGGAGTTGGAGAGCCATTTTCTCATTCACCATCAAATAACAGCAGGGCAACAATGAAGGGCTTTCTCCCCAGGCTAAGCTTCAAGTTTTGGAATAACACTAGTACCACTGACCTTGAGAAGGCTGCAATGTTAGCTCTAGGAATGGGAGGCTCATCTTCTGGGATGAGGAATAGTAAGCCTCCAATCCCCAGGACCTTCTCTCTAACAAAACTCTTCTCACCTAGAATGAGGTCATCGTTATCATTACCTGTTACACCGACAGCTCGCTCTAATCCCGAGTCTATGCATGGAGGGAACAGTTCTGATCCTGTAAGCTCTGCTGTGTAACCTTTTTTACATTCTTTTTATTATTTCTCATCAATTTAATCTCGTTTATGCAAGTAAAACCACATTTTCTGACAAGCAATGGAAAGAGATGGAATGGGATCAGCACTCCATAGATGTTCCATTTCCTAAAGATTAAACATGCCACTAGCCTCTCAGTACTTATAGTAGCTGATGCAATTATCTGCTCTGCAGAAAGTGGATGCCAGAGCTTCAATCCATCGATCTCATTCTGTTCCTGAGCTCAATAAAGACGGAAGTACAAGGCCAATGAACTCCAGGAAAAATGTGTTCAGGGTGGTTCCCACTATTCCCAAAGTGCCTCAGGATGCTGGAGTTCCAACCTCAGGGCCATCTCCATGGGTTGATACTGGTATTTATCCTTTTGGATTTTGTAAAAAGTTGCTTCTTCATGCTGATTCAAAGTCTCAGATCATTCTTTCTGGAAAAGATTTGGTCAAACCAAACTTAATAATGGATTCTTCTTCTTCCCTTTTTTCTTTGGATGAGTAATGCTCGTTACATTATATCATATGGTAATATTCTGAACTGTCAATAATGGATTCAAGAGAATGAAAAATGCCATGTGCAAAATTGACTTAATTTTTGAGCTGTGATGGTCGTGCGATGTCTATTAGAGCAGGTACCTGAAAATGTGCAAAATGTAAAGGGATCCGGCCCAGTAATAATCATCTTTTTCAACAGCTGCTGCAACTATGTAGCATGTTCATTACATATCTATGAATTTTTAAAAATTAACTAGCAACTCTGCTTTATAAGTTTAAGCTTTTACTTAGAGGCATGGTAATATGTGTTACTTGTCCTCATACTTGGGTTAGATGACTAAGGAACTCTTTAAGTTGAAAAGATGGGAGGAAAATTGTGGCCCTTCAAAACTGAGACCCGATGTTGTTTGAATCATGAAGAGACTACTTGACAACTGATCTAAAAGATTAATCTTGAAGTTAGAGGTGGCGATGCTACACTTAATATCTAAGAATATCTTCCCAAATGTTGCTCCATGCTCTTACAACGTATTGTAACCTGCTTTACTGACCTGCAATTTATCTGAGTCCTGTGGTTCAGGTGGAAATCATGAAGATAATGGAGAGGACATTTACGAAGAAGATGCTGTCTGTCGTATATGCCTGGTTGAGCTTCGGGAAGGAGGTGATACCCTGAAGATGGAGTGCAGCTGCAAAGGCGAATTAGCACTTGCTCATCAAGAGTGTGCAGTGAAGTGGTTCAGCATCAAAGGTAACAAGACATGTGATGTTTGCAAGCAAGAAGTTCGGAACCTTCCTGTCACTCTTTTACGGATACTAAATGGGCAGGCTTCACGAGCACATGGAGCTCAACTGACCGGGTCTCCTCAGTATTGGTGTGTCTTGTTTGCTTAATTATTTATGTGAGGGTTTCATGCTATATTTTATGCAACTTATATTGAAAATAAGTTTAATCGTTGGATGGTTGCTCATAATACTTCCACTGCATGATACGTGCAGATAGTTATTCTGAACACTGTTAATCAAAGCTTTTATCCAGCAATGCATGCTATATACTCATCCTACTATTACTATTCTGTTGTAGTTTCATCCATGTGACTTCAGTGCAGTTTAGGCTATTAGGCTATGTGTTGTACCGAGGAATGGAATTTGATTACCCTGTAGAGCAGTCCTGTTCTGCATGCAATTTCAATTCACTACTAGACCATTTTTTCATGCCAAACGTGCCTCTAATTTATATTTGCCATGACATAAGAGAGAAGAATGGAAGGATATCATCATATAAAAATATAAGGTGATTCCAATTGCATGATATTTCGATCAGTTGGAAATGGCTTTTAAGAGAGCTGGTCAGTTTCTTTTTAGAAGATTTGGTGCGTTGCCGGTTGCTCAGATTGAAATGCTGAAAGTTGGTATGAATTTTGACAGGGTCTGGCAGGATGTCCCGGCTCTCGTGATTGTCAGCATGCTTGCTTACTTTTGTTTTTTGGAGCAACTTCTGGTAGGTGGAACGACCCACAAATTTCTCTCTAGATCTCATAGTGCATCATCATCTATCGGCGGCTTCATTGTGTTTCTGATACTCATCTCAACAGGTTGGTAAAATGGGCTCCAGTGCAATTGCATTATCTCTTCCATTTTCCTCCATTGTGGGTCTCGTTGCATCTATGACATCAACAACCATGGGTAAGGGTGATTATATACCTATTCATGCGAGGATACAATTGAACCATTTTTAGTATCATATATTTGAATTTGATGACTGTGATCTGCCTTCAGTGCAGAAGAAGTTTGTTTGGCTCTATGCAACCTTCCAATTTGCACTTGTGGTTCTCTCTGCACATTTATTCTATTCACTGGTATGTGAGACCTTCGTTCCCAACATGGTGACCCGATCAGTTTTATTCCTCTGAGTGAATTAAAATGGGCAGTCTTTGTCTAAATAAATAAAATCGGTTTGAATCTTGGTGGTTGAAGAGGATTTAACTCCTGAAGGCTGAAAGTAATCAAGTGAAGGGAAATTTCCATCAGATTACCAGAGGACGAGCATTAGAAATAATTGATATCACTTTTTTTTCCACCCCCCCCTCCCTCTGTGTACTTTTCTTTGCAGCTTCACGTACAGTCAGTGCTATCAGTTATGCTAGCTACATTCACTGGGTTCGGGGTGACAATGATCGGAACTTCAATATTGAATGAGCTCTTGAGTTGGAGGAGGCGGCGGCTAGCTTGGTTGGCCCAAGGGCATAATTCTCGAGATGCAGCTGCAGAGCCAAATCATGATCCCACGCCTACAAATGAGGCTTACGTGCAACAACCACCCCAGAATCAGGAAAGCCACGGAGGGGCCGCAGAGGCTCAACAGCCAGATCATAGAGAGGCCTGAATCAACTTAGATTCGCATCGGAAGACACTGGGGGAGCTGGTCCGTTGTGTATCTATTGTACTTACGGGGCTTACGGTGCGTATGGTTGGATATTACTGCCAACTGGGGGCTTCCTTCTTGGTTAGGTTTGTTTGATTTAAGAACACACTGTAAAGTTGCCACACGAAAAAGCTTGCTATCACGGAATGATGTTGAACATACTGTAAAATTGCCTCTTTGCTTTATACCAAAAAACAGAACGGATGTACAATCGATGTTGCGCTTTTAAAATGCGACGGCCCTTATCAGCATAGCAAATCGGATTTACTCAGGAGTCGAAAACCAAAGCTGACACACCGAGATCGCATGTGAACCTAACTTGGAATCAGAAATGCAGAAGAACAGAACTAAATTAGTAGCCCACAATCAAAAGGAAAAAAGAAAAAGAAAAAGTCACCCGAGGCAGAGCCAATTTCCGTCAATGGCAACTTTTAATTATAAACTTCCATGCTTCGGATGCATGTTTGCATGATGCAAGAGTTACCTACCTCTCCTCCCAAGCTGGGCGAAGCCAATTTTTATCCCCGGAGTACGCGAACAAGAAACACCAGCTGGTCTATCAGCCCCACCAAAAATTAGATTAAATTTACAACTGAATTGAACCGAACTGGACGAAACAACCAGGGTCACAATTAGCGACCATTTGCAGAATTCCTGAGCTCCGAGAAAATCAAAGATCTGCGCTTGCCTCGCCTCAGACTATCCCCAGTCTCTTGATAAGAACTATTCTCGGTCATTATTGCTTGTAACCAGGAGAACCTGAGATCTTACCCGATAGCAGGGGCTTGTCCTTCAAGCTGGTGCTCAGAGCTGTCTCGGAGTTGCTGCTCCCTTGGCTTACTGGGGTCCCGGGTCTCATCCAGACCTTGACGTGGCCTTCCCGACATACTGTGAGGACAGATTCTTTGGTGAATATTAGTCCAGAGAGGGGCTCTGTGTGAACTCGGTGGGTGACCAGGGGGGAGATCTTCGGAATGTCTCTCATGCTTGGAGCAGGCTGGAGGGTGCCCGCAGGTGTGATATTGTCCCATTGGACTGATTGGCTTCCAGAGCTGAATGTCGGAGACCCTCCAGGAGGGCGGCGAAGAGGAACAACAATCTCGTCCATCTCAAGGTCCCATAGAAGCAACTGTGTGTCCTGATCATATAGGCAGCAAACTCATAGGCAACGAAGGGCATAGCAACCAAACTGAGGTATGAAAACACCCACTGTCCTACAACAACTTTACCCACAGCCTGGTAGATATTGGACCCCGTACTACATACAAATGTTGCCCACATGCATCATGTTTCACTAAAGAATTGCTTATGCCACCATAAAGTTTAGATAATGCAGCTGGAACAATCTTACGACAATAGCCTACCAAACCAGTAAAAGCTCATTCAGTTAGCAGGCTGCAACAGACTGTTGCACACATTGGACCAAGGAAAATTCAGCAGAAACTCTTTCATTTAGAAAGATTGCGCCAATATAGCAATGGAGTTCAAAGGGAAAATTGTTTCTTTCTCAATACCTGACCAACAGAACCAAAACGATACATCACCGTCTCTACCGAGTTTTCAGTATTAGGGGGTGACCAATATGAATCAAAAGCCACTCCACTGACCTGCAGCACCATTCAGATGATGATAATCAAGGAGATCAAAAGTAGAAAACAAATCACAGAGACTTGGATATCATTATCTACATAACTCACCCATGAATTGTGCCCTTCTCCCCACGCTACAACCTTCTTGTCATCCATGCTCCAGATTTGGACTAAATCGTCTTCACCTCCAGCAAGTATGTATTTCCCATCCGCACTGTTGCAGATTGCACAGAGAAAGTATAAGACAAATCAATAACATGTTTCACGCAGGGAACCCAAAAGTTGGATAATGATACAGAGACCTAGACCAGAGACACATACCTCCAAGCACAACATAGTAAAGCTCCGTAATAGCTTTTACCTCCACATGCTAGTTCTTCCTTCGAGTAATCAAAGACTCGTAGATATCCTAAAAGAAGAAATTGCTTTAAGCTCATATCAGTTTATACATGAGCAGACCAACTGTAGAAGCCGAACAATATCTTGGATGCATCAGATCAGATGTATGCATACCATCTCTTCCAACAGTAGCTAAGTAGGTTCCGTCAGCTGAGAATGCAATGCCATTTATTGAACCTTGGCATATATGCCACCTGGCAATGGGATTACTCTGAATATGTGGACATAACAAGGAACAAACAAATTAAAAATGGTGATAATAAGCAGCATGTCTATACAAAACACATTAGATAAAGTCAACAAAACCTAAAGGAAAGAAGTTCAAAAATGAAAAGAGGAAAATCAACAAACTCTGCAAGACCAGAAAGGGAGCACTAGATTTAATAACTGCCTATTAGAACAAGGAGATTCCATCAGAGAAAATGTCTGCAAATACAGCATGCTGAACTTGCATCAACTCCTGTACCTTACTGTATCGTGCATGTGCAATGGAAAATTGAGTTGGATCTTTGATAGCTGGGAAAGAAGAATCCCCTGCACCTTCTTTGCTCTAGAAAATGTAGAAAGGAAAATTGAAATAACTGAACAAACTTGGGCAACAGAAAAGCAATTAGCATTTTGTTGGTTTACATGGTGAGACTTGCCTTTTCATATACATATATATTTCCATCAGCATGTGCAACAATAAAAGCACCATCACCTCCAGGCACCCATGAAATGCAAGTACAGCGACTGAAGATAAAATAATTGATCAAACAGCATATTCATGAACTCACTCTTCCAGATAAGATACAACCAACCGGTAAATATTGAGAAAGTGTCGTCACCTTAAAAAATCAACCAAGAAGAAATGGATCGCAAGTGATCACATCTATTGAACATTTGTAATAGTCCAAGCACTTGAAGCAAAATAATTGGACAGGCTAAGCAGTAGCAATAAGACTTTGCAATCCCTTAGAATACATAGTCAACCACTTCTCTAGGCAATTCATCCCATCATATCCACTACTATGATAAGATCTTTGCTAAAGTAAAAGGAAAAATAATCAAGAGTAAGCACAAACTCTTCCTTTTCCCTGGAGGACAATACCTGGACTTGCAGATGGATGTAATCTAGCATGAACTGTCTTCTATTTTATCTGAAACTAAGCTGACAAACAGACACACATCGATCCACTATGATGCTACATCACTCTGCATTATCCTGACTAGAATAAAGGGTAAATGATACCGATACTTAAAATCAGAGCCAAAAGTCTAAAGAACAAGATCCCATCTGCTTGTCAGGCTTTAAGCTTGGCATTGCTAAAACTTCCTGTAACATGGTATCTGTAATTCCTTTCAAAGGTAACCGCATAAATGAATTGTGGGCATGGCATTTCAACCTCTTCAAACACGGCATAGATAAAACTACAAAATCATAAGAAACAGCACAATCTCACAATATACTGCATTTTAGACCATCATAGCAACTCTTCAGGGCCTAGCTTTAAATTCTCTGGACCACTTCAATGCTGATAACTATTCCAGGTAATATTCAGTGGCCGTATTACCAAATAGGGGTTGGGAGAGAGGGGGGGGG
>CXYZ01024283.1:16347-125182 GCA_900006705.1 Sonneratia caseolaris | reverse complement strand
GCCGTGGGGGGGGGGAGGTGTAGGGGTGTTGTAGAGTCAGTATTAGTTGCAGATGTCATTACTCCTTACCTGTTATTAACTGAACCATCCTTATTATAATGTTGAGCTCCAACAAGCCTTTTTCCGCTGTCCTGTAATTGTTGGCTCAGTGACACGGAGTAGACTACAGTAGACAGAAAATAAGATCTTTGTGACTTCAATAGTTTCAAAATACTATGGACATTCATCTGGGAGTAGAACTGTACCATCACCAGTACTTAATCCAATAAGCAAATCATGCCCATCCTTGGCATTTGAATCAAATGCATGGCACACAGGATACACATTATTAAAATAGATAGCTTTCATTGGCTCCTGCAATTACAACAAAGATCTCAATCAGGATTTGGACAGAGCTACCTATTACTCGATCATTAAGTCAAGTATTTGGTTAACAATTACCTTATCTTGAGAATTCAAGTCACTTATAAAAAGTCCATCCCCCATATTGAAGATCAAGTAGGTTCCTTTACCATCAAAATTCGAAGTTGGATTCGAATTACTTGAATTTGAACCAAATGGTCCAAGCTTGCTACTCCCGCTGACACTCTTACTCCCACCATTCCCTCCAACAAAGCCAAAGGTACGGCTCCCGTTACTGCTACCCAATAACCTTGCAGCAGCTGATCGTACTCCGCTGCTAGCACTAAAGCCCGAAGGGGGCTGAGATGGTGGGGTTGGTGGGGATGGCTTGTCCTTGACAGTGGCTACAGTTGCCTGATGATTAGACCGAACCATTCATGTTATAAGAACTGAGATCAGAAAATTATGTATCTCAAAAATTGGAATGCAGAATGAGCAAGATATTATTAGCACTTCCACCATCCATGTTTAAGCGGAATCGTGGACTAACAAGATAGCATAGATTGGGAAGAATTATCCACCATTTCCAATATCAGAAAAATGAATTACGAGAAAAATCATAAAATCACGGACTTTTGTAGAAAGAGGAATCTGTCTGTCGTCCTGATCCTAACATGAACCAGACTCTGTCTGACAAGCCGATTACACACCAAAACGAACGCAGCTTTAAAGACATTTGGAGAATGAAAATCCAGAAAGAATGAACAAGGAAGTATGAATTTTGAATCAATGAATTTGGCATGAAGCAGAACCAGAATGCTTGGAGGAGAATCAGGTTGAACAATGTATTAATAAAGCCAAAAACTTGCTCATAATATATTACATCTAAGCATGGGAAATCACAAAGACACCATCGTAATCGAACTCTAGAATCTAAAGTCAACACGAAAGACCTCCCAACGAACACTCCGTAAAATCAGACTGAAATGGAATTGAAATGACTAAACAAATAATGATCAGATATTCAATTGCGCTAAATAGACCTGAACCCTTGAAAAAAGAGGGATGGAAGATGGACTCTGAGACGGACACTCATTATTCAGCAGCTTTAGACGGTCAGACAGAAACCAGCCGAGAAAGCGTCCCCGATAGGTGTTGACCACGGCGACAGGTCGCAATATCCGAATGGAGAGTTTGACCTACCTGAGTGACGGTCTTGCCTTGGACGTAGTGCATCAGGCCGGAGGGGTGGCCCTTCTCGTAGTGGAGCTTGTAGCGGCCCTCGGGGGTCTTGAAATAGGTCTTGAGCCCGGGAGAAGGGGCGTTACCGCCGGCCGCTGCGGCGGAGGACGACGACGACGACGCAGACATCATGCCGTTGGGTGTGTTGATCATGGTGGCGGTGACTGTGGCAAGCCGGGGAGCTTGTGATCATGACCCTGCTAGGAATCTAGCTTAGCAGGCTGAGAGAAAGAGATAGAGAAGAGAGCTTCTTGGGCTTCTGTTTCTCCGGTGAATATGTTTCTTTATCAGTGTAGAGAGAGAGAGAGAGAAGGATCCCTATTGCCGTGGCCAGGCCGGAGCTTTGTGCTCTCTTCGTTGGTCTTCTCATTCCTTCCTCCAAATGGCCACTATTGGATCAACGCGAAGGGCTGGATCTTGTAGATCGCGGAGTAACAGACATCTCCTGCAGCCGCCCGTTCGATTTTTATTTTTATTTTTTTCCCTCACCTAAGAGTTACGATTAAGAACTGTGAGTGAAGTCAAATCATGGCAACATTAATATTAGTATGGAAGTCTCGATAGGAGTAATTTTTACTTTTGGGTGCAATAAGCCGAGCGAGGGAGGTCTTTAAGTAGCCCGAAATGCTGGTCGGATATGCATAAAAGCACGTATATAGATGGCTTCGTTTGCAAGGGAAGAATCAAATGCCCGATGATCCTCGGAGTTACTGTAAAGTTGATATGATCTAGGAGTTGGGACTTACTCTGAATGTACGGGTAGGTTTTTCCAATCAGATTATAACATCTTAACCTACGTAATTACGATCAAACATGTAATCCAAGAGCAATGAGATGTGGAGCTCAGACACTGTTGAAATTTGATTATTCCTCGTCCCTAAATAAATACTTAAACAATGAGGATCAAAGATTCCTAATGGGAAGGGTTCCCTCTCGAGAAAAAAAAAAACCCAAATGAATACCTTAAACCTCATATGCGGCAGCCTATTTCCTGAAACTTGTTCTCTGCTTCTTCTCTGTTATCTGGATGCCATTACAAAGCAAGCTTATTATAAGCACGCTTAATGTCAGCTATAGACGCGGTCTTTGAAACTCCCAATATCTTGTACCAGTCCTTCCTTTTGCTCATCTTCAAAGCCTTTCCTGCCCTCATGAGAGTTTCTCGAATACCCGCATCCTACACAATAACAAAGAATTTTTCGCCTTGTCAATACCAACAGGCCAAGAGGTTACAGTCGAAGAACTGTCCACCTTAGGAACTCACCTGTGGTGACTTTTGAGCTGCTGACTTGAGATCCTCCACAGCACCTTCCCAATCCTTGGTCAAAAGTTTTGCTTCACCTCTCTACAAACAAAAACAATACATGCACCTGATTACAGATCAAAAGAGTTGATGCAATAAAGCAAATCTTTCTTGGATGAAACAGCTCCAACATGTAACATGAATCTCACCACCCTTTGACAAGGTTGGAGAACAGACAAAACAAGCACTTAAAAAGGAAAAAAAAGGAACAGCAGACCTGAACTAAAGCCTCAGTTAGCTCTTGATCAATCTCTAAAGCTGCAGTGCAGCTGTTTATAGCATCCTTCCCCCGTCCAAGCTTGACCAAGACCTTACATAGACCAAGATGAAGATGGATATTGTGTGCAACATGGTCAGGGTCCAGAGCAATGGCTGCTCTATAATCCTCTACTGCAGCCCGCAATTTACCTTTATTTGCATTGTCCTCTGCCTGTATCAAGAAAAGCACAAATGCAACATGAAGACTAGAGACTAAGTCAATGATCTCCGGAAGGTTTGCATTCCCAACAAAATTGGCCAGAAGAAAACTGTGCTTACACTTTTAGACTTCTTGAGCAAATTCTTCAATCCAAAATAAGCCTTCTTTAGTTCACTGTCCTCTGGATCAAGGCAGAGACCTTTTTGATAATGCCTGATGATAGAAAATGATGTTACTGTTTTGTTGTAACAATGGACTTCTTAACTTTTCAAATTGCAATTAAGTATACTGTAAAGCCACATCATGATCTGCCAAATAATAATAGCCACGTCCACGAAGCAACAATGCATCTAAATTGTCCTCATCATCCTTAAGCAAATAGCCAGTCTCGGTGATGGCACTAGAATATTCTCTCACTGCCACCAACAACAATTTTACCTCCAGTAATTTTGCCAGCGTAAACTAAGTCAGAATGGTTAGTCGATTGCTGGAAACTAGAAAAAAGAAAGGGGGGGTAGGGGGAGGGGTTGTGGTGCAGTGGTTGGGGAGATTCAAGTTACATGTCATCAGGTTGCAGTGTTGACATAGTTGATGTTTGATCAAAGAGAGTCGCATTCTAACCTTTGTGCTTGCTGGGCAAAAGGTGAGCACAACTCTATCAAGATATTCCAGAGCTTTGGTATAATTTCCCAAGTCAGAGAGAAATTGCACTATCAAGAGAACTCTGAGCTTGGAGCAACTGAGAGAGCTCCTTCTCGGCAATTGCATTTCCAGGTTTTAGCTCCAACTATTTTCTGTAGCTCTTCTCTGATTCCTCAAATCTACATCAGCCAAAAAGCGCCTGAATCATATATATTACTCTAATCAAGAAATTGGAGGAAAAAGGAAAAGGTAACAATGCAATATCAGTGTAAAGGCAGCATCATATTCAGACATTTTTCACAGCATCTGACCAAGCAAAGTAAAAGTTTGCTGGCTATTTCATCCTGATACAGCCAAATCTTTTCTTCATAGTAACATGCATGAGAGCATGTAAACACATAATTTTTAATATATACATGCAGAACACATATGCGAAGAATAATGTGAGATGTGCAGCTGTAACAATACCAAAATTCTAAGAGAGAACCTGCATAACAAACGAAGAGCAGATGCACAGTGGCAAAAAACTTCCGATAGTGTTGGATCAGCCTCTATGGCAGCATTAAGATCATTGAGAGCCTCATTGTAACGTTTGACCTTGATGTTTTGTGATACTCTCTCAAACAACTCAGCTGCATCACCAGATTTTCCATCTGCAAATGCCAGAAGGCCAAATTTCATATTTTTATATAACGTCCAAAAAATAACTTATGGGGAAAAAATAACTACAGCATAAAGTAGATAAGGCAGATACACTGACATTTCCCCACTATTTCATTTCTATAATGAAGTTGGTCGAGATATGTGCGATCATACACCCTGAACGCAAGTTGGAATCCCAGCTTGAATTACTTATCATTAAATGGACCCTTGCTAAGATCAAAATATAGCCATCCATCATTATTGCATATAGACTTAATAACGCATATTTACTATTTAGCCTACCATGGGAAAAGGTTCTCCATTTTCACCATAAGCGCCTCTAGGATGTAACATTTTAGTAGTATGCTGCTACTGCTTATGTATCACCTAGTCCTACATTCCATTCGAACATAAATTAACGAGTTGCAAAGCACCAAAACGCCAAAATCCCAGCTGCAGATCGAAATGAATGCATTTCGCATGCAAAGTCGTTCGGTCAGCTAAAACAGTGCTAGCCAATTTAAGCAATAACGCGTAGTAGATCCTGGACGAGCTCAACCGTACCGACGGCAGACACGAGAGGCTGGAGAAGGAGAAGCTGACAAGCGAGCACAAAGTGAAGGATGAACACCGTGTACACCAGTCGTCTTCACGCCACGCCCTCCATGGCGTAGGCGAAGCTCACCAAAGCCATTCCCGCCGCCGTCCTCACCCACTGGTGAGAGAAACCTCTCCGAGTCCGAATCCGATTCGATTCAGAGAGCTTACGGGTAATACCTGAGAGAGAGAGAGAGAGAGAGAGAGAGAGAGAGATTTTCAGTAGGAAAAGGTAACTCCCGCTGCGAGAACACGTAGTCCCCGCCAATGATTACGTTCCACGTGGACAGCTTGGGGACGAGTAAGGATATGCCACGTCGTCGAATGGCCAAGTGGGACTGCGTCTTAGCTAAGATGAACTGGACCAACTGGCGAGAATTTAGCCGATAAATGGGCCTCGGCCCACCCTCGATCCAATCAGCAAAAACTAGGCCCAATGCGGACCCGGACTATCTCTATGGAGAGAAAAGTCCCCGTGCATAACGAGTGTAATACCAGCAAAAGAACAACAAGCATTATATATGACTATGCGGGTCGTCGAGATCTCACCACACCAAAGCCGGAAATGGCACGAAAGAGAGGGGCGATAGATCGGGCTCCACCTCTATCAGATCTATTGCCGCACACTCTTAAGACTGACCTCCTTAATTATACTGGTGTGAATATGGTGCGAGTCCACTGTCAGCATCGAATCCGACAACCCTAGTCATTGTAAGAGAAGGGCTCACAAATCCCACACGATCTGCGCGCTCGATGAATGATGATGATCTTATTATCTGGCTCGGTTGATGGGAACTATCGTATCATATGCTCATGGATACGGTACATGGCACTGTGACCTCTAGCTAGTTCAGCATCTTAATTTTGCGCGAATCATGTGATCCATTCATTGTGCTAGATTTATATAATTATACTTATAGGTTGTTAGGTTAAAATAATGGGCTATGAAAGAGTGGTGTGTGTGTCTTGGCCGTGGGGCGGCGGATAATTGTCAACCTTCCGAAGGAGGACCAGATTTTCTGGAAACTGGTCGTTGCGAAAGTCAAAGGGCCCCCTCGTGCTCAGAGAGTCTAATTAAGCCAAACAGAAGAGAGAGTCAACAACATACAGAATCAGAAAAGCTTTTAAATATATGCACTGATGACAACTGCCGCTCGGCTTGTGCTGTCCTCGGGCGCTGGAATCGATGGCCGGAGAGTCTTCAAACAGGCGCTTTGGGGTCGGCCGGCTCAATGTTCAGCCCGTGTGCCACTTAGTCCGTTCCAAACTGAGCCGTAATCGACTAGCGACTATTTGGTTAGGCATTACCCCTTGAGGATTTATGAATTATCAAGAAAGGAAAGTCAAGTTGGGACGAGTGGCAACCTGATTCAACAATCGGACGCTTAAATTAGTTACTAGGAAAAGAAGATAATGACATTAATAATAGAAAGTGCGTATGAGTCGAAAAATAAGTAAATTATATTTTTAATTTTACACCCAAAACTATTTATAATAAAATGGAACGGTGATATTGTAAATACTTCAAAGCACAGCACGCTTGACGGATGCTATGTGTCGATTAAGGAAGGGTTCAGATTAAACTTATGTATGTACATGCGTATGTATGTACATGCGTACGTATGTATGATGAGAGGTTTGACCATGTAGAGAAAACTGATTTACTCTTACACCAATTTATTTCCTATTATATATATGGATATATATACCCATTTTCCGGGGGGAAAGTACTAATCCTACTAAAGAACACATTATTTTTTACTTGTACAATGTATTTATAAGTTTAAAAAATTGAAGGATAGGGAAATAAATGAATAATGAGAGTACCATTCATTCATGGGAATCTCTTTTGAAATTTTCTCATAAAAAATAAATTTTAGTTTCACATACATATATATATATATATGAACTACGGTGTGATTATAATTATATATTAATAAGTTACATATATATGTATATGTTTGCACGTGTGTATAGCTTTCAAAAGGTGATAAAACCATGTAGCTTATTTTCTTCCACGAACAATTAATCCAACTCATAAAATTGAGGCAAAGGTTTCCTGATGTATATGATGATTGACCGTATCTCCCCGTGGAATTAATATCACTAGGATTCTTACCTACAACCAGAACAGCGTCGTTGAGAGAAGATATATACGCCCGAAACTTGGCTGCAGCGTAGCGTACGTTGCGCAAATAAAAAGGCTAACGATGTTGATGTGAGAACGGATCTTGCTTTCAGCCTGGGCACGGTGATGACTGAGTATGACATTCTTGTTTTGGCCCATCGAGGGATGACATCGTTTGACCCATATATGATAGCGTATGGTTGCCGACGTTCTTAGCAAATCATCACCGGTCAAATATGCCTCCTTTTGCTCGCCAAGCCGCATCAGTTACAGAGAGAAGTCCAGGCTTCCATAAGTTTGCTTCTGGGTGAGCGCAATTCTCAGCTGCTGCACCTGTCCTTGAGCCACTGCTGTTGCTGCAGCATTCTGCATTTTTTTTTTTTGCAGCAGCCGATCCGGATCTCAAGGCGGGAGCTCCTTTTTATCGTCCTAGAGGCACTTTTCACGACAGAAGTCGAAAACCTAACGGAGACATCTTTTTTATTTCTCGATCATCGGTAAAAAGGCACATTTTTTTAAGATGAAAAATATATATAATATCAAGCTGTAAAGGTAATGAAAGAGATCAATGTTCATTCATAAACTTATTTTTTTGTGCAAAAATGAAAACAGTTTTTGATGCTCAAACCCCAAAAAGAAAAAAGGTTTGCGGTTCCAATGAAAAATACATCCTTTGATTTGAAAAAAAAAAACCCAACATTCTCTCTGATGGTTCCAAAGTTGTATCCACAACAGTGCCTTGGTCTGGTCGTCCTGTTTGGGGAGGATTTTGTGTACTCCCATGAATAATATTCAATGAGCATAGAAATGCAGTCTTTCGGTTGCAAACGATGGAACATGGGCATTTAACGGTTGAGAATTAAATGAGATTACACCACTAGTGTCCAGTCCGGTTAGAGTGCCATGCCACTGCACGACTCCCTTGTCATTGGCTAGTTAGTAGTTATTGGCTAGGGCTATGCCATCATTCTTGTGAATGTGATAACCCAACATACGGTGGATAGTAGATCTCACTATACATATATATATATATATTAAAAAGCCCTAACCAGCAGCCTACCGAACTCTGCAAAAATCAACCTTTGTACTTCCGTTTGCATATAAATCGTGTGCAGACACATATTACATGTACAGAAAGAGGTCACTGCATTTACCATGTTCACTTTATCTTGGATTTTTAGAAATTCTATGAGAAAAGGTTACACGTTATTTCACACAAGTTGCAGTGGCAGCAGGAGACCACTACCTTATCACGACTCTCCAAAAGAAAAACGGTTGACGCTTTTGAAAGTTGAAAAGGGAGAGAGAGAGGTTGCCGGAATTTCCTTGACGGCCGGTCAACTCCTCCTCGTTGTTTTCCGTGCAGCTTTTATGGCATTAGTGGGTATAGGTTAACCTATTAACCTTCGAGTTTTTTAATGGACAAAATTCATTATATAATACGATGGATTGTCGAGAATCTCGAAACCCTTTTACACGATCAGCCCACCGCACAGCTGTGAAAACTTCATGGTGACATAATTGAAATGGCGCGATCTCACAAAGATCATGTGTGTCTGTATGTAATGACCAGCAACAAGGTGGCATCTTCAAGTTCTGTTCGAATCCACAAACTCCACCTCCCGCACAGTGCGGTATGCCCGAGCACATGATGTAATTGGGACACTGATCGAGTTTTTCCTTTCAGTTGTAAGGAAAATACACCGGTTTAACAGAACCATCGAGAGAGTAGGAGGAAATAAGTCGCCGTTGGGAAGATCCAACCTAATTGGTCCCTATAGATCTCTCAAAGTCGAGGGATAATGTCGGCTGCATCCGACCACAATCTCGACAAATCTGAATCGAATTTTACCGTATGCAAGTGGGCGCCGTGGCTATCCATATTTCAAAGAGAAAAATGAGAGAGGAAGATAAGGCTAAGGGGATGAAGACACGAAACAAAACACCAAACAGAGGGGCACGGTAAGAGAGAGAGAGAGGGAGAGAGCGACGTGCATGGGATTGGAAGTCCCCATCACACATACGCAATATATATATACATATAAAACCAATATATATTAAAGAAATCAAGTTAATCAGAGGAATAGACATTGTATAATTGCATCCTTTTATCATTATAAAATTTTAAAAAAATGACAGAAAAATGATTTAATTAAACGATAATACTTTTAATCTTATAATTAAAAATTAAAAATTTAATTTTTATCGTAAAATTTTACATAACTCTTTTTTTTTATTTCTAATTTTTACCATTTTATTTTAAATTTATAATTATTTATGTAATTAAAATTTTGTAATTACACTAGAATTTTGGATGGTGTCAATTTGCCCTCAGCTTTCGCATCCTGCCAGCGGGGCCCATTCCACGAGAAACTGATCCCTCCCCGCCTGCCTCCCTGTCCCTGTCCACTGACCAAATTCACGAGCCCTCCCCTCGCTCGTCTCCTTCTCTCATTTTCCTGATGTGCCCTTCTTCAATAATTACTGATGCACGCATTATCATCAGTACTGCACGCGCCACACTGATTAGTCGCCTTTTCAATGTCGAGCTCTTAATTCGCTGTATCACTAATTAAGTGTTCATATCTCCTCAATCGCAATGGCATTCAGACCTGAAGGAATATAGGGGGCAGGGCGGGGTCATAACATATAATCGTTCAAAGTTGAAGTGAATATCAGTGCACCGATCTCCTTTTCTATTAGATGTATTCCAAGTTCTGGCAAATACACTTACAGCAGAGTTAATTCGTCCATTTTGATGGCTATATTACATGTTACATGTGGACTTATGCATCCATTTCAAGCTCTCTCTCTCTATATATATATGGATAAGTTGATTAAGTAGGAGATCTTGAGTTTAATTTTTAATTAGTAGTTTCAGTTATTGAATCTGAAACACTTGCGTGTTAAGAGCAGGTTGATGGTCGGCCAGAACAATTTTTTCGTCTCAGAATTAAGAAAACTTACGGTACGGTACGGTACACAAAAATTACACTCCTCAAGCATTCGAGAATTATAAAAAGGGGAAGAGGTTTACGACACATGTCGCCCTTGAAGACGCGAAAGTGCTGTGTCTAATAACGTCCAGCTACGTTGGATCGGAAGGTCGACCCAATTTTCCGGTCGGCTTCGAGATCAAGGAAGGATTCATGCCTTGAAGCACAGCAATGCGTGTGTTTACGCACTTATTTTGCTGCCATCGCACATCTGGATGGAACTGTTTCTTCGTCTTTCGATCACACACCATTCTAGCAGCACCAGTCGTCCTGATCATCATTGCGGTCATTGAGGATCGCCTGCAAATGTCTGGGCCAATCCCGAGCCGAATGAAGAGGCAAGCTTCGCCAGCTCCTCGTTGAAGAAGAGATTATTACTACCACCATGGTCTCCTCCCATTCCAAGAAAATCTCTCGTCGTATTTAGATCAGTCGACGGTGTTCCTCGAAACCGCTGCTGCTGCTGCTGTGGGTGATGATGATGATCACTGTGGCCATGTTTTATTATCCCGGCGCTCATCATAAGCTGCTCGGAACTGCTGCCGCTTCTGCTCTGCGACGAAGAGGAAGAAGACGACAAGGAGCTCATGAGCCCGAAGCTGCTTCCAAACATGGAACCAGGGTTGCTTCGTGTAGACCCCATCTGGGCAGCTTTCTGCAGAAGAGCGGTGGCTGACATTGGAGCTGGTGGTGGCTTTTGCTGAACCCTACTAACTTGGTGGTCGCCAATGTTGCTGTCGGAATTGCATAGTGTTCGATTGCCCATTAACCCGATCGAAGTACTACCCATGCTATTTCCACCACTTTCTTCCTTCATTTCGATCTGTGGAAACACAGATAAGGATAAACCAGTACTGTACGGGAGCATGCTGCCGTAGTTGTCCATCGCCGACGACCCAAAGAGATTGTTAGCACCCGATCCCATCATAGCCATATCAGAAAAGCCTGCGTGAATATATATGTGCATCCATGAAGTTTAATTATTGATTATCTTTTAGCTAAGATCTGATCGACTTAAAGTTCAGGAGAACAGAAAAAGGATCGAAGCAAATTAAGATTTTAGTGTCAGTTGTGAAGTACCACTTGCATTGGGATGTAAGAACGAGCCAGATTGATGAGGAATTCCTGCAATATCCTGAACTCTTCGACTGGGAAATCTGTGCGGAAATCCAGATAAGTTAGTAATCCGGTTCTCATTTCCGGTCATTGTACTCCCGAAACTGAGATTGGTGGCTGCAATCGAGGTGAGCTTGCTGCTCTCGTCAGCTAAGGCATCACAGAAAGCTCTGTGCGTGGTAAAACTATCCTTCCTGTATCAAGAAAGATCCAACGTGATTAATTTCACCAAGAAATAAAAAAGGCTATGTATTGTTCAATCATATGAACTGAGCTGCATTTAATTCAATAAATGTCTGTAAATTAACATTGACAGTCGTTTTCAACCGTTGAATGCGTACCTTGAGAAGAGGCTGCCGCAGTCGCACTTATACTCCCTTGTGCCGCAGATCTTCGAGTGAGCTTTCCAGTCTGATCGGACCGCATATTTCTTCGAGCACTTGTCACACTTCCACTTCTTTTCCCCGTGTTTCCTGCTGAAATGCTTCTTTATCCCGGTGAGGTCTCCCAGCGCCCTGGAAGGATCGTGGTGGACGCACGTCTTCTCTGGGCAGATGTACACCTTCTTCCTGACGACATCTTTATCGGTCCTCTGCTTGAGCTTCCACGGGAGGTTATGGCCCCGCCGATGCAGCTGCAAGTTCTGGTCCCTCTGGAAGCCTTTGTTGCATATCTCGCAGATGAAACGGTTCGTGGCCATGAGTGTCTTCGGGGACAGAGCAATGACCTCCGCATCTGGATCTGAACAGTAGAGAGATCCAGGAGACCATTAATCGAGCTCAAAAGGGTTCGATCAAAAACCTCGTTCAGATTAAATTGTATCGATGAATACATCTCGACATACAAATATGTATGTGCATCTGTGACTATATATGGAAACTGCATATAACAAACTGTATCGGAGTGAGACCCTTGCAATAACAGAAACCCTTAAACAGGCTTGAATATGAACTGAACAGAATCAAACATATGTTATAAAAGCACGCTTGCCTGGAGTACCGGGTTGATTCCTCCTCTTCTTGGCAGCCAGGGCATTGCCGGCACCGTCGGAAGGATTAGGATTAGGGTTAGGGTTGGGGGTGAGGTCTTGAGGGAAGCTGGGGAGCGAAGTGGATATCGAGAAGGCATCGCCGGACATAAGATTCATCATATCGCCGGGATCGATGGGCGTTGAAATAGGGTGGACCAAAGACAACCAAATCAAAAACTTCAGACTTGTGGGAACCGTACAAAAGGGTTGGACTGGGAGTCTATCGTGTATCACCAAAAACAAGCAGATAAGTCTGTAGAGTGTATAGACCTTCCAAAAGACAAGAAAAATCTGAAAAAGAAAAACGCAGCAACTGCTCGAAGGTTTGGAGCTAAGCAGCCGAAAACTATGTCGACACTGAAAACATTATAGGACTCGGACTGTTCTCATCTCACAGAGAGAGAGAGAGAGAGAGAGAGAGAGAGAGAGAGGGTTTTGGTTTGGCCGTGTTTGGAAAGGAAAGAGAGATTGAGAAGGAGCCATCCACAACATTCTTAGTCTTTTATGGTCTTCCGAATAATCATTCTCTTATCTTCCTGCTGCTGGAGTATGCGCAGCCATAGATTTCGATGGGCTACCTCCTCCGCATATCCCCATCTCTCTCTTTTACCGCAGCTACTAACACGCCCATATTATTGCTCATCTCTGTTCAATAAATCTAACCGACCGTGAAAAATCGGCACCGAGCTACGAGATGGGCAGGCTGGAAAGAATACTGCTTTCGTATTGTCTTAACATCTGATTGTGAAAAACAATAGAGTCTACTGAATATGCTCATGCGCGCGGTTTCTCGATTAATTGAGACCGCTCGAGCCCTGGCCGTGCTCTGATCGTGTACGCCACCAAAACATGGGACACGAATTTCACGAAAATTCTATTACAAGACTTTTTCATGTATGCCTTTTTTTTCTTTTCAAAACTTTTTTCCGTATAAAAGTTGAAAAGGAGAGATCACAGGGACATGCACGAACGACGAGGGTTTTTGTGTAATCCGAGAAGAAAGGATGGATTGGACTGTAACAAGCTGTGTTTGGCTTCGGCTAAGAATCTGTAGGGCTCTGTGCCTCCTTTTTATAGCATGAAAAAGTTCCAGCTCGTTGCACGAGACGAGGCCGTGACCTATGTCCGGATGAGTTTGAATTACTCTCTCTCTCTCTCTCTCTCTCTCTTCCTTTTCCCTCCTCAGAAGTTACTGTAAAAGCTTAGAAATTCATCCCATCATGCATGGAACAGTCTCTGGGTCCGTGTCCTGTCACGAGCCAGTGGATGGTAATTCCCGAATATCAACAGATTGCTTGAAACAGTTCTCTCACGACGAAAGTAGGGTTCTATTAGTCCAACTGATCGCAACTCTAAGTGAGGAGCTCAATAAGAGAACAGTAAACTTTTGGGTGCAACCTCCTCATCCAGACAAAATATATATATATATATATATAAATAAATAAGGGAGTAACTTCAAAATTTTCCCAAAAAAAAAAAGAAAAAGGGAACCGATGAAATCTGTGTTCTAGGGGCACCCGCAAAAGAATAATTCACCTTTTACCATCTGTCCTAGCTTATATCGACCGGCCATGTCCGGATGAAGGAAATGATTGACTTCTGTCGGTCTTGGACCCAAACAGCATGTTGAAATGTGCATCTCTATTTCATACCATATATACATATATGTATGCGTGTGTACTTATATCCACAAAATTTAATTATACATGTCATATACATATTTATTATGATTATTATTCGCAGTCAAAAGGTGGACAATTTTAAATCGTAATAGAACTTTTCATGGGTTGTTATTTGTCAAAATTCGAGATTAATTTTCGTGCACCGACTGAATTCGTGAAAGGCAGATCGTAGCCTTCCTTGATTTGAAGATCGAGAAGACCCCCTCAGTGGCCCTACCTAGCGAGAAAGTTTATTCACACACACACACACACACACACACATATATATATATGGACAGTTAAAGCATTAATTGGGTTTCATACATATGGTATATATGTATACATATAATATTATACATATATGTTCATGTAGAACACGTACGTGTGTATCTTTTTTTATACATGCGTCTCATAATACCTATTGGAAAATTCAACTGAATTTTGTTCTTATGTACTTGGAGACTTGCCTAAAGGAATTGATGCTTTCCACCACCAGGCATCCCATGATCTTCCATTTCTCTCACATATGTATGGTCAAGTTGCGATTGTTTATATGTATGCAGACATATGCATGGAAGAGAAGGCAAATTCTTGTATTATATATGCGTGTGTGTGAGAGAGAGAGGGAGAGAGAGAGAGAGAGAGATGTATATATATATATTATAATAGAATGTGTTGATTATGTTGTCCAAATGAATAAATATGTGTCGGGGGTTTACTAGCCGGACAGACAGCCTCTATATATAATATCCTTTGCCAGTGGTGGTACAGATCAGGATGGACTCAGGGGAGATCATCAGCACAGCCCACCCTTAATTCGGTGAAATTTGTCGAATATTATATAGAATTTTACCGTAAATCTGTGTCCACCTCGGCAAAGAGACCAGTTGTCGTAGTGGACATTGGCTTGGTGGGGTGAGGAAGTGGTGGGCATTGACTGCTAACTTCCTATTCACAAGATGTGCTATCCCATGTTACAAGCATATTTTTTAAAACCGAATCGAACTGAGAATCGATTAAAACATGAGTATATAGATCAAATCATGATTTAACGAATCAAATCGTATATTTAACCAATAATATTAATAATATAATATCACATATAACTTGACATTGATTTATAATAAAAAATCATTAATATATCAATTATATTAACTATAAGTTCAACATAAAAATATAAATACAAGTTTAGTAAAATAAAATAAGTAAATTATAATTTTTTTACTTTTTTATTTTAAAACCTTCAGGTTTTTCTCATGTTCAACTGGTTTAACTAGGAACCGACTGATTCAACTAGTATTAATCGAATTTACAATAATTTACAATGTAATTGGATTAATTCTGAAAATCGTACCGGAAGAATAGCCGGTTCCCAATCCGGTTTCATCATAAGTGTTGTTATCGATCGTGGCTCTGGCCATTTATGAAAGGGAATCCGGCCGACGAGGAACGGATCAGACATTTCTTTCACCTTGCTTTCCCTTTCATCGAGGGCCGTGCCAATTTGGGCAAATAGAATAATCACAGAGAGGAATGTTGTTAGGCCATCCACGTCAACCATCATCGATGCTGAAATTAAGCTGGATCCTTCTTTATTGACGGTCGCCTTTAAACAATTCCGGAAATCGAACACATAATAATATTATCTAAGCAATTATTTCAGTGATCGATTTGGTCATAGTGGGGCTGGGAAGGATGAATTTCTGACACTCTCCTGTTCAGCCCGTGGAAATGCAGTTACATTGGAGTGGAGCACACTCTATACATATATACATACATACATATATATATAAACATAGTTCGCACACTTAATTTCAACGGGAAATGCATATAAGATGGGAGAAAACTGACATTTCCGTTGGATTATTAAGAATTAGAAAAAAAATTTATAATTGTGAGAGTCTTTCAATAATGAGTTGGTTCGGCTCAAATTTAGATCTACCTGGACAAAAAATAATTCAAAGTATATATCAGTGCTCGGCCCACAATAGGTCGCAACGGGTCCGCCAAGCCTTTCGGGCCCAGGGTCCATACTTGCCCTTTTCACCTTTATTAAATATTGGTTTTTTTAATTTGAAAATAATTTAATAGTATTATTATTATTATAATAACAATTTGATTGTAATTTCTCGAGCAGGAACTTAGGACCAGTTAAAACTTTTAAACTCGTTCATTTGAACTCGGCTTGCCTCCATGGATCGTGTAACTTGTACGGTACAGTTCGATTGAATATGGAATATTCATAGGAAATGCAACGTGGAGACAGATGATATCGCATCCCTCAAACCACGACCAAATCCCATGTTGACCCATGTTCAGAGGTGTTCATCAGCCTAAAGTTAGGCTTCACTGGGACATCCAGTGACCTCCGACCTGGTGGGAATCGAAATTCAGCAACCCCACCTTTCACATCAAATTTGTTCCTGGACGGGAGAGTGCTGCTGCAGTGTGTCCGTTTCACTGATCTCGTACGCATAAGAACTCCAATGTAACTCAGATGCCTATCAAAAAACTAAGATGCATGCACCGAACTCACCTGAAACCCAATGGATCAACCGATCATTACCATGTACAAAGAGTGACTACAAAGTCTGAGACGTTAAGGCACGGTACTTTGGGGGCCGTCCATCGGCACGATAAAAGGCACCAGCCATGCAACGCAGCAGCAGCATCCTGGTCGATCGATCGAAATGCACAGAGAAAAGGGGGTATCTCGAGGGGATGGTGAAAAGGGGAGATCATTGAAGTAACGGCAGCCGATCACCGTCCAGAGCTTGAAACAATCTCATGCTAGCGAGGCTCGGGTCTTGCTGGGAGCGTCTAGGAGTAGAATATCCATAATGCGATAACGTTGGTGATCCGTGACATTTGTCCATGACAAAGCTCCCTTCTCACGAAGCGTTGGGGCTCAGGAGGAACAACTACGTACCAAAGAAAACATTTCAATCGAGTCATCCATATGAAATGAACTACATCATCGTGTCATCTAATGATGTTCACTGCTATCATCGAAGCCCGAGTGTCCCGTCCGGCTAGGATCCTGTTGATGCGCACGGCACTGTGGTGCAGAGCAGAACATATTAAACAGGGATAACAGATAGTGCTGAGAAGGCACAGAAAACAGAGACAATACTCGAATTCTGCATATCAAGACAATGTCGACTCATATATTTCGACTCGATCTCAGCTATGAAAAGAGTGGAGAGATCGACTTCAAGCAGGAGCGTCGTCATCGGAGCTCAGACATGTAGATCCATAATATTTCCGTTGGCCTATGCTATTCTATTTCTCAGCACCCCAGGAACAAAATTATTAAGCTTCTACTGTAGCCCGAGAAGCAGCATTCTCGAAAACTCTAGCACACTGAGCCTTCGTCAAGGAACAGGAAGGCAGGGGAGCAAATTAATAAAACGAGATAATATTAATTAATAATAATAATAATAAATCATAATACTTGGAATGAAAATATAGGAGAAAGGGAAGGTTGGAAGGGTAAATCCAGTTAAAGAAGAAAAAGGAAAAACGTCGGACACGTTGTCCAGCATCCAACCGCTTTATATCACCTCCTCTCCACAACATCTCCTCCTCGACCGTCAATCGGCCTCCCTCTCTCTCCCCGCCCCAAGGTAATCTCCTTATCTGTTTTTGATCGATCGTAGCCTGCTCGGTTTATGTGCGAATTTCTGATCGTTCGGGCTCCGTTTTGTGTGTGTGTGTGTTTTCTCCATCGATTATGCTTTTCCAGCTTTGATCCTTCTGTTTATGGACTCTGATCGTCGCATTTTTCTTGGATGTCGTTTTTTCTCGCTTGATCAACGTGTTTCTCTCGGATATTGTTTGATTTTGCTTTGGACGAATGACGCTTATAGGTTCCACGTCTGTGAGCTTCGAATTTGATATGCAGTGTATGTTTGTCCCGCGGGGCTGACTGCTTCTATTCTTTCCGCCGGTAGTATCAGCTCTGATCATGGCTCTGCTTACTGTAAAGCACGTTGATGTAATTTTGGAGAGTTGCAGCCATGGACTCAATGCTTTTTTTTTTTTTAATCTCAATCTTTTATTTTGACCAGCCGAGTAAGGAGGAAGTTTATCCTTGTTTTGATGAGTCAACAACTAGCCTTTTGTAGCTTACATGGATGCCAATTATCTTACTTCTATCCATTGCTATATTCTTTTCTAAATGGAGCATGGTGTTGCAGGCACCTTTTTTTGGTCATTGGACAATTGAAGATACTTCATTGTATTACATAGTCATTTCTTCTGGACTCATCCTCATGCACTGCATCTGTCTGGGCATGCTATAGATCAGTCAGCTTCTGGTAAGCACAGGATAAAGAAATAAGCTGGCTGATATAGATCTTGCCAATCAGGATTGACTAACTCTCTTGGAAGTGTTGATCATATTCAAATGGATAACCACAGAGTACTGACTATCCTAACTTGGTCTGCATGTTTAAGCAGCAGCATCTATATGTTCCATATAACTATGGGGTTTAGTACAATGAAAGATCTGAGCACTGTTCAAATTCTCATCTGGCAATGTGACGATGATACAGGGGTGATGTCTATTGTCTGTCAAAATGGCTTTGGCATTGTGCCAATGGAAGCTTTGGTTGGGTCAGTTTGTTGCCTTATATTATTTACCGTCAAAGCTTCCAAAGCCTGTTTATTTTCAATTGAGCCTCTATTGTTGTTGGATTTGCGATGTGGATGAGACGATGCTGTATGGTTGTCGTGATGCTCATATTGGTGCTTTGTGCAGGTCCAGATTTGCAGCTTGTTGCCCCATCGTAGACAAAGTTCTAACACCCTTGTAGGTCAATGGATATGTTTCTGATTGGCCTGTTTTAAGTTGTGGGATCCAAGTATCTCTGAGCAATGACATAGTGCCCAAAATGATCTTTATAATAAGAGAGGAGGGAGGCCTATTGAAATTGCTATAGGCCAGTGTGTTTCGTTTCCAGCTGGGATAATATTGGTTCAGACCATCTAACATCCTTGTTGGGGTCAATTCAGTTATAGTTCTTAGCAATCACCTTACAGTAATCTCCGGAGGACTTCTCTGATTTGGAGACATAGGGTTATTATAGGACTCTTAGAAATATGATGTATGATGAATTATTTATGGGGCAATATGAGGAGGTTAAGTTGATTTACTTTTCTCTTTCTTTGCACAAAAAGCAAAACAAAGAAAAGAAGAAGAAGATGATGTTAGTTGATGTATGAGGATGGATTTCTGTGGACTTGCAGAAGAATGAAGATAAATTTGTATTGTAAGATATGGTACATGGTGACAATTTTCATTTATATGTGTTTCGTGACTTTTTAAGAGTCCCGAGCTAATGCTGATTTTTCATTCCTGTCTTTTTCAATAATCTTGCTTCTGCTGGAATAACCTGGATGAGAATGGAGTTATGGCGTTTTGTAATATTGATGTTCAGTTGTTGAGCTTAGGATCAGAAAAAAGAACTGTGGAAGAAAGATTGTAAGAAAGAAGGAATGAAAGAAAGTGGTAATAAGAAAAGAGTTGGATTGGAGAGGCGAAGGAAAATGGTACTGAATGATTCAGCTAACAAAATATCCAATGCTTGGAATTCTTTTGCCTGATCCAACACCTCTTTATACTAATTGTTTTTGGAATCAGATCCATCTATGTTATTGCGTGTATAATATGTTTTTACTACATTGGTTATCTGGACTACATAAATATTATTGAACAGAAAAATAATATATGGAAAATATAAATTTCTTCTAAACCGATTGCCTCTTCCTGTTGAGTTTATTGAATATTTAATGGAGACATTTTTTTTATTATTACTTTTAAGGAACCTTGGCTTGAAGTGAGGTACTTCTCTCTCTGATTTCGAGTCACATAGAAGTTACTAGACACATAACTGACATGTTGGGTGGGTGCATGCAATTGCATTGAAATTGAAAAATATCCAAGTTTTGCTTTACATATTTGTATAGGTATTCTATATGTGAGTAGTGAAAAAGAATGCATAGTGGCTTTATGGCTGTCTATTACTGGTTGTCTGTGGTATTAAAGAAGCTTTAATATTTGAGGACTTAGCTGATACAATTTCTATTTTCATGCCGTAGATAGGTATATCAGTAGAAGTTCAAGGACCTGCTGAGTTTCTGCAGCTTTCATGTTTATGCGTACTTAATGTTGATCTTGCTGATGACATGACTTTTCTAGAAGAATTGCAGTAGAAGGTTTTCTTCCTTAGGGAACATCTGATTATTGAATGTTCATTGGTTTTATGTCAGGTGAGAGTCATATTTGTCGCCATTTTCTTATGTGAAGGCTTCTGGAATATGAAATTCAACTGAACATTTTCTTTATGGGGTGGAAGGACTTCGTACTGACTCCTTATGGACCTGGGTGTATCCAATTCAGCATGATGATATTTTGCTTGAACACTAAAAAGGAGGAGAATTTGGTTGAGATGACTTTGTTAGTTTGGGAAATACATACCAATAATGAATAAGATGAAGAAATTGGCTTTCTGATCTCCTTAATCTTTCGCCACAAATGAGAACGTTAGAAACTACCATGGATTTGTGGGTATTTTAGGTGTTATTTGCTTGGGAATGCAGTGCAGATGTAGTTGATATCATTTCTGAACTTCAGGTAAGAGATGCACAACTGGATATTGGCAAATGACTGGAGACATGATTATCATGTCTTCTGGTCATGCAATATTGTTTTGTGCATATACACAGTTCATGACGATATTGTTTTGTGCATATACACAATTTAGTATGGTAGAGAACATGTTCTCACTGCAGCATGTTCAGCTTCATGATGTTCTTATGTAGACACTTTTTCTGCATGTTTTTTTAGCTGTTCTTGTACAATGGTGTGGCCAAATGACTTATTATTTATCAGCCATTTCATCTATTTTGGCCCTTCACTTTGTACTGTTATTGTTGTATGCAGGTGATGGTGTCCTTGCAATTGTTTCTTCAAGCTCTTCTCCTAGCTTTCACTTGATGTGGTAATGGGGCATAGACATTTATTTGGCATGCCTCCGATATTTGAGAATGACCATGACCAAAACTGGAACATGCATGCAGAGCAACCCCATGGGCATATAGGTATCAAAATATTAATAACTGCCCGTGTAAAAAATTTAATGCTCTCTCTGTGAATTGTTGGCTGCTGCATGTCCTGTGTTTCAACAGAAAATTTTAAATCTGTTTGATAGAAGGTCTTATTATTACGTTTCTTAGAGTTGTCCTGCATCCCAGTCAGAGTTAGCAACAATGCAGCTCATCTCTGTTAGAATAAAAGTAGGGCTGCATCCTTAACATTGCTTATTTGGGGCTGCAATTTTAATTGGCAACAAAAATCTACTTACTATTGCCAAAAAGTAACCCATTGTATAACGTAATCTTTTTAAAGCTATGATAATATATTTTTACATCGGGTAATGGATAATAGGAATTCTTTGGATGATTGTATGATTACTGATTTGTTGTATAAATTTGTCAATGGCTTTATTTAGTATCTAATTTTTGTTCAGCCAGGAGAACTGCTGGTGAAAATGGCTGTTTCTTTTATCCTGTGGAAGATGTGTCTCCAGAAGGACTGCAGTTTGCCTCTCAGTGGAACTCAGACGCAAGGTCAAATGGATACATTTCAGTGGGTCACATAGACCAGTTGCGACCGTGTCAGCCTGACGCACAGTGTCCACCTCAGGATCCTTACATGCCCCAGACAAATGTGGGAGCTTTTGGTTCAGTTGCAGAAAATTATTTTCCTCATGCAGCCTCGTCAACTTTTGAGGGGCAGACCCCACACACAGTTGAAGGTTGTGGGTTTATGGATATCACAATGGAGAGTGGAAGAGCACATCAGAAACGAAAAAGCCCTGGAACTCCTGCAGTCTGGGAGAAGGGCAGTTCTAGCAGATATAACTGTGGTGGGACATCCTCTGATGCCCCTGCATTTTCAGAATTTAGGCAGGATATGTTGAATGTGGATTCGCAGCACATGGCATGGGATCATTTTGCAGCTAATCATTCTGGTCACAGAGATAACAGTCTATCACTTAGAGGCGATGGTTCTCTAAGGAATGTTAGAAGCAGGCCAGGAATTGACTTGGAAGCCAACTCTTTGGGGAGTCATTTATCTGATAATCCTCCTCTTGGTTCCTTTACTATGAGCCAACCTATTGAGCATTCTAGCTTTGTGGATACCCCTGGTCCAAGTTCTAATGCTTTGACGACTGAATGGAATCCTGCTCATGGAAGAATTTTGCTTCCAGGTTAAGTTCCAAACTAGCATTTGTTTTGCTTCCTGCATCATTGACTGTTTATTGATCTGTTTCTCTAAAGAATTTGGTCTCTTGGAAGTGCATCATTGACTGTTTATTGATCTGTTTCTCTAAAGAATTTGGTCTCTTGGAAGTGCATCATTGACTGTTTATTGATCTGTTTCTCTGAAGAATTTGGTCTCTTGGAAGTGCATCATTGACTGTTTATTGATCTGTTTCTCTAAAGAATTTTGTCTCTTGGAAGTGCAGAACCATGTGGGTATGGCCATGAGTCAACCCAGTTCTTAGGGGGAATTAGTCCTGCCACACTGTCAGATGCTAGAGGTTATGATTCCATGACAAGCAGGAATCCAGTTGTTCCCCAACTTTATCATGGCTCTTCAAACCAATCTCTAAGGGGTCTCTGCGCTAACTATTCACATAGATCCACCCTGGCTTTTAGGCCATCAAACAATACGAGGCTTGGAAATACAAGTCCCTCAGAAGAGGGTCTTCGATCAGTAGTGGATACTTATTCTAGACATCCAAGGCCATTGTCTACCACAGGATGGCATAACAGTGATAGAAACAGGAGATCTAGGATTACAAATGAGAGACATCGATCCTTTCCAGTTGAGGCAGGTGTTCATGGACAAATGGGTCACGAGGTATTTACTCTTTTGTGACAGGGATGTTGATGGAATCTTCCACCTCTTAAAATGGTTCATCATTTAAACTTGCAGTAATTATAACTTTCAACGTATGTCATCTCATGGTAGTATGTGTTATCTTCACTGAGTTGATGCAATACATTTGTTTGAAAATGTGAATGTGAATTAGGAGCGGGCATTTCAGGTTGACTTTTGGGTTTGATAGGATGTGGCTATTGTACCCTGTGAGTCCGTTCGCCCAGAAGAAAGTATGGTTCATGGATTAAAAGATTGAGGGAACCGGATATTTATTTTGCTCCATGTGCTTCAATTGACACATGTAACATTTGGCTTGCTCATAATTGAGAACAGAATTGGCAATTTGCTATATATAGTTTGATTAGTGCATGTGGAACCTAGAAAATTCATGTATATGTCCTGGATTCTGATAAGGGTGGTATAGGTACGATTGTAGAAAACAAGTGATGATATTTTTTGGTAGAATGATGCGTAGTTCTAGTGATGAGATGTTTTGGTGGATTGATGTTCTCTTCCTTAGTTCCAGGGACATCTTTGTTACTTTTGAGACCTATCCCTAATAAGTGAGGAATCTCCTACTTTTTGGTGCAACTTCTTAGTGTATTGGGTCCAAACTATAATCAGTAGCAAAGCCCAGAACTGTCATTCCTTACTGCTTTGAAGTTTTTGAATGCCGAAACTGTCATGATGTTTCAGGGCTTAATGGATCGCTCAGCCTTACATTCATCCAGATCTACATTTGATCAGCACAGGGACTTGAGGCTCGATATTGATAATATGAGTTACGAGGTCAGACCTATTGTATATGCTGCTCTTGTCCATGTCAGTTACTCGTGGTCAAATACTCTAATTGTCTTCTAATATTTTGAATTGACAGGAATTGCTGGCATTAGGTGAGAGGATTGGCACTGTCAGTACTGGCTTGTCAGAAGATTCAATATCGAAGTGTTTGAAGGAAACAGCTTATTGTCCTTCGGATCAGATTCAGAATGAGGAAAACTGTGTCATTTGCCTGGTAAGACTTGTAAACTTCAAGGAACATTTCATTTCCTATATAGCAGAAGGGACAAAATCGCCCTATTTCAGTGAACAGTCATTTTTCAGACTCCTCTCTCTCTCTCTCTCTCTCTCTTTTTAGGGTGGCATCAATACATTTAATACATTTAAACGAGGTCCGCAACATTAATATCATCTCGTCAAAATTTATCAACTCACATCAATTTAATTGCTTGAACACTCCGAGCTTGTACATACTGTTCTGTCCCATTTTAGACACTGCGTGGCCCTAGAATTGATCTCACATCAAATTGTGAACTTTCCATTTGTAAGGCTCTACTATTACCTTGAAAAACGACCAAAGCGAGGTGAAGAATGTGTTCAGCGTCCTTCATTATCCAGATTTCCCCAAAAAGAGGAGGGGAAAAAAAAAGCAGTGCAGAGATAGCTGTCAACTTTGCGTATAACTGAGATTTGAAAAACTATCTGACAGCTTTATTTGAAATCTTGCTATGATCCTCCAGGAAGCATACACAGAGGCAGACAACATGGGGACTCTAAATACCTGCTCCCACCATTATCATGTTTGCTGCATCAAGAAGTGGCTATTGATGAAGAACTCGTGCCCGATTTGCAAAGCCTCTGCGCTCGCAGATGACCTAAGAGAGAAGTGACTTAGGTTAACAAGTATGTTCACCCTTGTTTGTCTGTATATATGGTGCACTTCTAGTGGTGAACTGGAAGAAGAATGATGGTTGGCATTAGGAACTTGCCCAGAAGGGGATTGCCGCCTTGAGTCTTAACCTTATTTTGTCAGTTCAATTATTGTGGGCTTCCGAGTATCGATTCTGCGAAGCCTGCCCGAGTTCCCAATTCAGAGTGGCATCTTATGTTGATGGGTTCGCATTCCCTTTTGTTCAAAGTTGTCAAACTAGGTGCTCGGTGTAGACAGGTTCTCATCTCAAGATTCCCACGTGTTCGATTCTGGAGCACTACATCTCGGAAAGATGAATTCACTGAACTTAGAAGGTGAAGATGCTCTTACTATGCATAACATTGTTGTTTTCTATTTATTTTCAACGGGAAGACAAGTGATGGGATGGATGATAAGACGGTCCAATCGGGCTTGTCTAAGGCCCAAATTTAAACCAAATTAATGGGCCGACGCTTCGAAAGCCCATAAAGATACTGAGTGTTATTTATTTATTTTGCGCGCGAGGAACCGCCAGGCGCCAACTACCAAATGCCGGCTTTTGGTCGACTGTTCATTCGTCACCACTAAATTTTGTCTAATTTCTTTCTCCCTTTTTTTTGGCAATTTTATTTAATTAATTTCCTGTCCGCCCTTACTCGCTCTAACTATTCTCGAACCTTCGCTCAGCCCGAGCTGACGATCTTCGGCATTTGAGAATTGCCATGGCGGACGAGTTCTCCCGTCAGAGCTTCGAGAGCACGGTATGTTATCCTTGACCTTTCCATCGGCCTACGAGAACCGTAATGTCGTAGTTTGCTTGGCTATTCTGATCGTGAAATCTGCCTTGTTTCGTTCCCTGTTCCGTGTTTAGACTCCTGTCTTCGTGTCTTTTATGTCTGGGGGCTTTCGCTTGGTGAAATCGTTTTCTCCGGGCGCCCTCCTGTTAGCTTGCTGAGAATGACGTGAAGGCTTATCCGATGTCCGTTAGTCGTTGAGAATTCTAGGGAATTTTTGATATGGGGACCTCTGCTTTAATTTGATAGGATGACGGATAATGTCCAGTAGACATCATGGAAATATGAGGATCTAGTCAATTATCATCGCAAAAGAGTCTCAGTTGGACCTTTTTTTTTGCAAGTCAATTGAATAGTATATTTAAGTAGACAATGTGTGAATTAATGAATTATAGCATCGCTAATGCATGACCAATTATCTGGATGTGGTGCTTCATTCTGAGCTTTCCAAGGTGGCACCATATTAGTGTCTCAACATAAACCTTGGACTGCTTATAACATGGTACAAGTGATATGGGCTGCCTATGTATTAATTTAGATATGCTGCTTGAACATTTGCATCGCACAAGCTTGTTTGATGATTCCAAACTTGAACTGCTTATTACATGGTACAAGTGATGATTCCAAACTTTTTCATGTTCTAGTTGTGATATGCTAATCGGCTTTTTTTTTTGGCAGATGATATGCTTAGCCATGTTAAAAACAGATACTATATTGCATCTTTTTATTGGTTGGGTGGTTCTTCAACCCATTTATGTATTCTTTTTTGGATAATTAACCAATTTATCTTGGTCTGGGGTATTCTCCCGTTTGATGACAGGGAAACATGACCAAGGAAGAAGCAGCGGGTTTCAACCCAGGATTGATTGTCCCATGGCTTGTCATGGGGCTCCTGTTGGTATTCCTGATTGGGAATTATGTTCTTTACTACTGTGCTCAGATGACCCTTACCCCTAAGAAAAAGACACCAATCTCCAAGAAGAAGATGAAGAGGGAGTTTCTGCTCCGGGAGAGTAGAGAGTTGAGTTTCCTTCTTTTCCTCTTTCTCATTGTCTCAACTATGGAGTTTCCGATTTTCCTATTTGATGGTATCAAGGAATGTTCAGTGTTGCACAGTTTAACTTATTTGTATTTCATTTTGATTGTGATAGCAGCTAAATCATGACCATTTTTAAGTTAAGTTGCCCTATTGAATTCTTGCGAGTGTTACCAGACCGCAGGAAAGCTCTGTTTGCTCTTGATACTCAATGCAATCATGCATTATTTTTTTCATTCGTTTCTCTTGTTTGGTAACATTTTCTGATAATGGAGAAGAGTGACTACATTAGAATGAGAAAGTAGAAAGATCAATGGAAGTCTATCGGTTTAGTGGGACCAGGGGAAAAGAAAGTGCAGAGTTGCAGGAAGATGGAACTTCTTGGATTGAAATCCCTTTTCTTCTGATCTGTGAATTCATTCCTTCTCTTCTAGGTTGTGCAGAGGTTCGTGACATACTTGCAGTGGTCAAGTTATGCAAAGATTGTTGCACCAATTTATCGCCAACTGGTTGGTTCCTTTTGTGCTGTTCAGTTTTTGTTGGCCAAATGAAAACATGATTTACACTTTACACAGGAAATCCACTGATTCTAAGGGCAATATGATGAGTAAAAGCATATATATTTATAGTGGATGCATTGGTCCACACGGCATAAGTAGCATGGACGTCCACAGCGAATATATTCACTGTGAATTCAAATATTTTGACTCAAACCCAAGACCAAAGGAAAATCTCATATCTCAGCATTGACTACATACATGATATATCAGTTCTCTCTGCCTTGCAGCAAGTTGAACCATGTCAAGCTTCACGGCCCATGGTCTGCTCCACAGGTGGAACCATCACCAAGACGGGCTGGGCATTGAATCCCAGGTAAGGGAGGCGGCGGCGGACTTCTCGGGCCTCCTGACAGAGAGCACAGGCGTGGCAGCAGACATGGGTTAAGAGGTCACAGCCCGACTCGCACTGCTCGAGCTGCACTTCATCCTCCACAATGCTCCCACAGCATCCACAAGACCTGTGGAGTGACTCACAGTTTCCCTGCATGGTAGGTCAAAGGAAGTATTGGGTTGGAAATTGCAACAATGTCATAAATGACAGAAACCGGACCATGGTGTCTCATATTTGAAGAACTATGAGCAGTGTCACGCTTAGAATGAATCTGATTTATTCAGCCAGGTTTAAGGATATCTACAGCCTCATGACAGGGAAATTATAATGGAATACATGGATAGGAAATCAGATAGCTTGCCTCTAGGTTGAACCTTCGACGGATTGCTGTACGGGTAGCATATGAAAAGAAGGGTGTCAGGTTGCAACCGAAGAAGGAACTTCCGAAGAGGTAAACACCGCAGTAAGCCAAGCAGTGGTTTGCAAATTTCCCACCGGAAGCAGATCCGAGCCTGTCAGCATTGCTTCCATAGAGCACGCAGGGTGCCAAGGTTCCAAGAAGGCCTGCAGGGAGTGGAGAATGCAGCGATCAGAGAAACAGCAGAACGAGAACTACAGCCATTCGAGGTCGGAATACTCTGGCACCCACCCAGCCATTTAAAAATTTTATCCTGTCATTCTTCGAGGTCCAAGATGCCTGCCGCGGATCAATGGAATTTGGAAAACAACATTTTTGATGCAGGAGATTTCACGTGGATCGACATTCTTGTAACATAGACGCAGTTTTTCTATAGCATTTCATATATTCAAATTCAATATTCCATTGAATACCCAGGGGAGAAAAAGAACTTCAAGAAAATGTCTGTCTTCCCATTTTAGCTGGAAGTCATCGCTGCCGCAGAACTCATCATTGCGGCCAAGGCAGGCGAAGAGGCTCGAGTTCCACTGAACCCGCCCCGCTGGCAGGCCGTCCGCGGCCCAGGCGTAGCCAATGCTCCCGGAATGCGGCGCCGGGGTACCCTTAACGAGGGCTGATTGTGAAGGTGGCTCGATCTTGGCATTGGCAGCGGCACGCGTGACAGCTTTCTCCTCCTCCTCCTCCTCCCTCTCCCTTTCCTCGGGGTGGCCATTCCCCAGCAGAGGACTTGATTCATCGTGGTGAGGGGCGTTATCGTCGTCAGCCATTTTTTGAAATTCCGGAGCTTAGATCTGAGAAATCTGAAATTCCGATCAAATTGCACGGGCCTATTAGTATGGTGGCCACCGAGAAAACAGAGGGGGAAGAGGGTATCTCAAGAAATTGTTGTTTTCAATCATTGTCAATTAACTGTAAATAGGCAATTTTCTTAATGGAGCTGAAGGGCTAATGTCGACAACATTGGGTGTGGGGGAGATCGAGCATGCCCTTTGGGCGGGCTCGTACTTGGGCCTCTGACCGGACCCATAACTGGGCTTTCTGACGGGACAAGAAAGTAGGCCTTGGACCTGGTGAATAGCTGGGCCTTCTGACTGTTCCTAGACTGGGCCGTCGACCAAGCTCATCACAAGCCACCGATAGGGCCGGATACTGGGCCATTGACTGAGCCGGTTACTGATCCTTTGACTGTTCCCATTCATGTGCCTTTGGCTGGGCCAATGGACGGGCCTGTCACTGGGCCTTTTACAGTCCATGACTGGGCCCTGGGCGTGGACATAAACTGGGCCCTGGCCCGTTACTGTGTCTTGGACTATCCTTTTAATGGGCCCATTACTGGGTCCAGTGATGGGCCTCCAAACTGGCCTAGAGCTGGGCCTGTTACAAGGCCACTCATCGGCCCAATAATGGCCTTTGACTACCCGAGACTGGGCCTTGTGTCAGCCCTAAGAGACTATAGTAGAAGTCGCTTTCACCTAATCCTGCTTCGTCCATCATTAAACTTGCAGAAAATTTGAGGAAACTAATACTACCATGTCACAATCCACCAGTTGCCCCTCCAGATTTTAGTTGATGATGTTGCTATGCCACTCACACCCATGATTTCACCACTGAAAATGTGAAACCTCTCTGGGTCCATCCGAACCTCATAGTGCTATGAACAACAGGTTAAATCCAAACATGAACCCTCCGAAACACACCACGGGCACGGCATCGAGTTCTTCTATTCAAAGAGAGAATATCATCAGATCCCCACAGGATTAAAATCAGACATCGACAGCCACCCAAGCTCAGATCTGTCATCCAAGATTTACAAGAGCACTCACCGAGTTGTTTAAGACAAGAGGCATATTCGAAATAACAGAATTGATCCATGTTTAGAAGGCAAAGTCCTTGTCAAGCACCAAAGACAGTATTACTAGATACAGAGCAAGCAGGAGAATACACTCTTTTCCAGGATATACCAAATTTACCCATGGACAGTGATTATTTTTCCTGGAATCTCACAAAGGCATCAGTGTTAACAATGAAATGGCTCTCAAGACATGTCCTATAATGAAGGGGGAAAAGCCTAAGTTGTTAGTAATCACGTTGGATAAGAACATGGAGAGGGCGCATGTCCCAGTTGGTTCCGCAACTGAAATAAAAGCAAAGCACTTCCACTACTCTCTTCCATGATTAGGAGCCAAGATGCCGTTGTCCCTGTGGAAATAGATTTTCCAAATTAATATATATCCATATTAACAAGAAGTAACCAAACGAAATAATTCTTAATGTCACTGAATTCATCACAAATGTCAACAAAAGCATTCCTATGGACAGTACACAATAGCAGAATCAATGGGTCTCATTTATCATCACATTACTGAGTAAAACCAAAAGGCATCCACCCCTCACCCCTAAAAAGGGTTAAATAGCTTATCTTAGAGTTAGTGATAGTCAGAAAGAACGTGTTTTATATATTTTAGTTTCAATGACAATGCCCTCGTAATACTTGTGACTTGCACATCACAATAATAACGTGTTCATCGTCCTAATGTTAGAAACTCAGACCAAGTATGAGAGATGTCCAGAAATTATGTAGAGGAGTTTTCCAATACAAAAATCTTAATTCCCAAGCATAATCTTCAGTCTGCTCATCCTACTTTTCCCACAACCTCCAATGGAGGAATAAACAGCTACGAGAAAATCAATCCTTTGCAACTACATTGAATAAGAAAAAGCCAATATAGGTTATATGTTGGGAAAAAACAGTGTTAGGAGAAGGATTGACCAATAATTCAGTGCACATGAGGTTTACATAAATGCTCTTATGGCTAGCTACTTGCACCATTAGGGATTGAAACTGGAACATTAGGTTGGTTTGAATTGGCCCGAATTAGGTTTCTTCCAACCAGAATATGACTGAGATACCTAATAAAATAACAAGACTATAACCAAAGACTCTGAAACCTTTGCTCTGAGACAATTTCTCCGGTAGAATGAGCTTACAGCTAAAATATCATCTACGTTAAGCCCAAAGAAAGTGAAGATGAAAAAAGGGGTAAAAAAACCTTATACACTTATGAAGATCCACTATTCCCACAGTTTAACAAAGAGGAAGATACAGGAGTCATAAACGTGACATATCAATTCACAGCTGTATACACAGTATCACAGGCACTATTCTTAAAAGAAAATCCGCAATGCAATGAAGAGGAGACAACGGATGGAGGGGAAATGAATGATTGATTACCTGTTAATTTGGATAGTTGATGCCCTGATAGAAAGAACCCTGATGTACAAGCTGGCCATTGATTCATTTGGAAGAATCAAAGCATCATTAGTAAAGACTCCATTTACCCAAATTATTAAGAAAGAAAAGGCCCACAGGGAGGTAAGAATTGTACCTGAGCACTGGCACCAGGATGAAGCCCACTATCATCTTTCCTAGCAGAGCCATCCCCGCCCTTGGTAGACCCCTTTGCATCACCCTGTTAGAAAAACGTATACTTCCAGGTTTTATTCATGGAGCAGCAAGATATGTAGATCTAATAAACAAACAAGAAAGATTGTTAAGATCAGTCACCTCCGTCTGCAGCAGCCATTTGACCCAAAAACAAGCCCAAGCAAGAAAAAACAAGCCGAGTCAGTCGAATCAATTCAGTCAAGCACAGCTCTGAGGAAAAATGAAGAATCAAGAAGCATGTCCTCCAATTCTAGCAGCACCGGCTCGACCTATCAGCAGCTAAGCAATTAATCCACCTAACATCAAAAACTGATTCCACACACCTCTCTGTATCTGGTGAGATAAATCTTGAGCGGATCGATGTATTCCTCAAACCCTAGCGTTGCCATAGCCCACAGTAAGTCATCCCCGTTGATCGTCTTCCTCTTCTCCCTCTGACACTTATCACTGGCCCTAATATATTTGATCACCGGAACCAAAAAGCTCCGAATAAGAGAAGTGAAGGTAAACATGTGTATAGCTGGAGCTCAGCGTACATAGGAGCGAATGGAGGTCTGGCAAAAGAAATATACTCGCTGGTGATGAAGCTGATGAACTCGGAGACGCACTCCTGGACGGTCTCCTTGGCGTCCTTGGCGATCTTGCCGTTGGCGGGTAGGGCCTTCTTCATGATGCGGCTGATGTTGGCGATGGGGAGGAACCTGTCCTGCTCCCGGACGTTGGGGCGGGGGCTGTGCTCGCCGCTGTCGAGGCTACCACCGCCTGGACTGCCGGGAGCCTCCGCCATCCCCTTCCCCTATTCAAAACCCTAAACCCAACACAAGATCAACAACAGAGAAAACATGGAAACGTTGCCATCACCCCTCGGCGCCGTCGGGTCCACCGGCAGTAATCCCCCGGCCCCGTCGACGATGGGACGGTGGAGAGAGAGCATAATGCAGCGTAGCCAGAAGAAGGGGAGAACGGGAGTTTTTCGAAATGGGTTTCTCTCTCCGCTGGTAACGTTACCTGAGGATGAAGTTGGCGCGCGAAGGCGAGAGAGCGAGGTATTAATAAAGAAAAGGGGGGAGCGATTGCTGGAGATCGATTGGTTGGATGGATCCGACGCTGGAGAGGTCAGCGAGAGAAGAGAGAGAGAGAGAGAGAGAGGAGTCGAGACAAGCGCTGACGAGATGAGATAAGGAGAGAGAGAGAGAGAGAGAGAGAGAGAGAGAGAGAGTGGCCGCGATCTCCCTTTATCAACACCGTTCGTTCCCTAGTGTTCATGGAGGGAGTATGGAGAGAGCCTCCAATTCCCAGCTGCCGCATGGACCGGGTCCATGCGCCCCCCGTTGACCGCCGCCAAGTCGCATCCCTTTTAAGGGGGAAAATAGTCCTAAGATAGATAGAGCACAGCAAAAGTACAGGTAGTAGTCTGTTTCTAAAATCGCCAAAACCATCCCCAATGCCAAAAGATTTCCAGGCTCAGGTTCGCTTGCTGGACTGGACCATGAATTCAGTAGCAATGAGGAGTTGGATAAGACTCTATACCATCAATATATGTTGTTCATGTCTCTCGCTCCCTTGATCTTTCTTTTCCTCACCCTGCCTTCAACTTTGCTGGTTTCCTCCATCCTGAGCTCCCGTATCCGCTTGTACACCTTCCTATGAACTTCAGCACTTCATCGATCAAAATCACAGGAAATGCCATGGCCAACACAAGGAGCCACTCGTTGAAGCTGAGTGGCACAATCCCGAATATCTGCGCTAGGAATGGCACGTAGAGGATCAGGAAGTGGAGACCAAACGAGACAGACATGGCCAGCAAGAGCCAAGGGTTGACCCAGGGAGGCATGGAAAGCAGGCTGCCGTCCTCCGAGAGGGCATTGAGGGAGTTGAACATCTCGATTGCCACGAGCACCGAGAGGGACAATGTCATCGCCTTGATTTTTCCAGACTGGAAGTAATTGCACGGATTGGCATCAAAGGTGAAGATTTGGGACCCTGCGGTGAAGGGAGAGGCTGTGAAGTTCGTCCAGGACTGGCACCGGCCCCAGTCTGCGAGCTGGGAGTATGTGACAAGTGTGTGGCCATCTCCACTGAGGTCAATTCCGAGGAAAGATCCATGAGTGTACCAGATGATGAACACTCCTACAGTTGCGATTCCAACATATAGCCCAATGACCTGTACAAAGCAATTGGAGCATACTCCAGTTGCAATTAAGGAGATCCAAGTGTGCTTTGACAAGGAACAACTAGGCTATTGCAAATTGAGGTATATAGCCCACAGGTGTAGAAGAAGATTAGGTACTTGGCCAGCATTTTAGCTGAGTATATAACAACATATCAGAAAGAGATGAGACAACTTAAAAGACCCTTTTTTTCAAGTTTCTGACGCCATCATTTGTACCATTTTGAAGGCAACAGAAGAATGCACAGCAAATTACCAGGTAGCGGAACAGAATCCACGCATTGATTAGAGAATCGTCGCTTCTTCGGGGTGGCTTCATCATGATGTCCTTATCAGGAGGATTAAATCCCAAAGCAGTGGCTGGCGGCCCATCGGTGACAAGGTTGACCCACAGAAGTTGTACAGGAATCAGGCCTTCAGGTATCCCCAGAGCTGCTGTCAGGAATATTGAGACGACCTCACCAATATTTGAAGAGATCATGTACCTTCAATTTTGAAAAAGACATACTTACCAGTTTAGATATTTTCAAAATGTATCAGAAACCAGAGATTCAAATCATAAAATTGACAGAGCACAACTTTGTAGACAAGGCGGACAAATCCCTGTAGTTATAACAGGACAGTTAAACAAGAAAACACCCCCGCATGTAAAATACCAGTAAAGGATGTATTCCAGCTCCATTGAACATCAGCCATGCTGTTTGGCTGATATGTTATTGAATCTCTGAAGTTGATATATCCATAGGCCTGTTGGAGCTTCCCCAAGGTTAACCCATACTTCACTTCTACAGTTCTACCACAAGACCTCTAAAAAATTATGGGTTTATGCTTCGCTCAACATGACACAAAAAAGAGGTGATGCCCACCAAGGTTTGCTTAATCAGACATCAATCTGAACCTGTTACCATGTCAAGCCAACGACGTCTCTACCACAACTACCATATACCTTACATACGACAGAATCCATAACCAGTTTCCGTAAGGCAACTACCTTAACATTTCTTACATTAAAGAATATATAACCAAAAAAGATGCATGCAAGCTCTTCTCTGAAGTATACCTGATAAATGCCTTCATGTTATCGTAGATTGATCTCCCTTCACCAACAGCAGCAACTATGGTATTAAAATTATCATCTGCTAACACCATGTCAGAAGCTTCTTTTGCCACCTGGAGAGAACAAGTTTAACTCGGTTGGGAAATCTAAAGAAGATAGAAGCAAATGAAACAGACTCAGTGGACAGGCACATCTTCAATGAGATTTAACTGACCCTGCCTGACGCAACATTAATTGTTCCTGTCAAATGTTGAAATATTTTGCTCACAGAAATTGTGATAAATCTATCTCAACAACAGTAATAAACCCCTGATCCCAAAAATAAATAAATAAATAAGAAACAAAGACGAGATGGTAATATACATAAAGACTACTCTACCATGTTTTTCTTTGGTGAGAGACTCTCCAACAGCTTCACATTCCTTCTCCAAGTTTCCTAAAGTTTCTGTTCTGAGAAAGAATGAAAAACTAACCTCGGTTCCAGAAATTCCCATTGCAATACCAATGTCTGCTAGCTTCAGGGCGGGGGCATCATTCACTCCATCACCTGTCATAGCAACCACCTCGCCATCTTCCTTGAGCAACCTCACTATTTCCTGCTTGTGCCCAGGTTCAGCCCTTGAAAATAGAAGCCTGCCACTTTGTCTAAGGTGTGCTTTCTTATCACGCAATTCCATGAACTCTCTTCCAGTTAAACTCTTACAACTGATGTCTTCCTCAGGTTTAAAAACCCCAATTTCACAGCAGATTGCTTCAGCTGTATTCTTATTATCTCCAGTGATAACCATGACACGGATGCCAGCTGCCCTACAATCCTCAATGGCTTGGTAGACCTCTTGTCTGGGGGGATCCTACACAGATTTGAACACAAACTCATTAGAGTCATGACATGAATAATGAAGACAAATTAATTGGCAAAACATAGAAACATGGATAACTTACCCTCAATCCGACAAGGCCAATGAAAGTGAGTTCACTCTCAATTGATGAATAATTCAATGGATTAAGAAGAAGCTTATGAGCAGGATGATCTTCACCACCATCATAGCTCTCAAAATCTGCAAATTCATCCTTGTATGCAAAGCCCAGGCAACGTAAAGCACTACTTGACATCTCATGAAGAGCTAGTAAGATGACATCCTTTGCATGGTGATCCAAACGAACAACGGAACCATCATGTAACTGAATTTTGCTACTTCTCTCCAACACACTTTCCACTGCACCCTGCCAAAAGCATCATACTTCACCTTATCATTAATGAACAGCTTACTTGGCTTGCATGGTATATGGCATTAAGAGCATAAGAATATTATTACTGCAACATGGAATCCTTAAACAAGTCATAGAAAGTTTAACCATGTACGAGAAGAATACCTTTACTAGCAATGACTTCTTGCCAGAACGAGAGCTCACAATAACTCCCATAGATTTCCTATCATGATCAAATTCCAAAGTTGCAATCCTGCGATCATTTTCATTCCACCACTGACAACAACCTGCAAGCATGAGAACAACGTAAGTATTCAAAGTGAGAGCTTGAGTCAAGTATCAGCTGGAGATGACCAAGGACGTAAACTAAACAATCTAGAAATGATTCTGATATACCTAAGAGTTCCTCGGTGCTTGACGATCCACGAGGCTTCTCAGGGAGGCCCATTTTCTCAACAAGAACCTGAAAGCACAACAAGGAAATGCATAAACAAGCTATTACTTGATTTTCTGGAGCAAATTCACCTCAACTAGAAGTCACAGTAAACTTCAAGAGGCAGTCACCATAAAGTATAAATACAAAATGGAACTGAATCAAACCCATCTTCATTGATCTAAAACAGAAGAAGCTCATTCAACAGAACTCATAACGAAAGCTATAACACAAGCAAGAGGCTTATACCTTTAGGGCAGCCTCAGTAGGCATCCCATGGGCAACAAACTTGTGCTCTGCCTGAACGACGCCAGCATCATTGCATACAGCAGCAACCTTGGCAATCATTTGAAGATTGGCATCCATAAGCCCAGCAGGCCAGTCTTGGATTTCTCCATCATATGGACTGTATGTCGTTCCATCCACTTTAAACACCCTTAAGTTTCCTGGAGAAGAACCTACAGCTATTAGCTTTGCTACTGCCATTTGATTGGTAGTCAGTGTACCAGTCTTATCTGAACAAATCACTGTTGTACACCCCAAAGTCTCAACACTTGGGAGTTTCCTCACAAGAGCATTTTTCTGTGCCATTTTCCGGGTACCCAGAGCCAAGCAAGTGGTGATCACAGCTGGCAAGCCTTCCGGAATCGCAGCAACAGCCAATGCCACTGCAATCTCAAAGTAATACGTGCACTTCTCAAACGAAAACTTAAAGTTCCTTGGCCACCCATCGACATACTCCCAGCTAAGAAAGTACTTCACGTTGATGAGCCAAACTAATGCACAGGTGACACCGATTATCAACGTCAAGGTCTCTCCAAACTCATTCAGCTTCTTCTTAAGTGGGGTGTCCTCCTCACTTTGTGCAGCCACGTGGATTTGCGTGTGCACTTTCCCAATCTCAGTCTCCATTCCCGTCTGAGTAACCAAGCATAAACAATTACCATTCACGACAGTGGTTCCTGCAAAAACCATGCACCCCTTGCCCTGTATATCAGCATTTTCAGCAACTGCCTTACTGGTCTTGTTCACTGCCTCACTCTCCCCTGTAAGGGAACCCTGCTCCAGCCGCAACGTCGAGCTAATCAGCTCCACGATACGCATATCAGCGGGCACCTTGTCTCCAACCTTAAGCTCGACCACATCCCCTGGCACAAGCTCCTTAGCCGGAAGACTAGGGATCTTCTTTCCGTCCCTAATGACAGTCGCATGCTCCGACTGAATCTCCTTGAGAGCCTCCAAGGCCTTCTCGGCATTGTTCTCCTGCCAAACTCCGACAATCGCGTTCACGATCAGGATAAGAAAGATCACGAGCGGCTCCACGAACGCCGTGATCTCCATCTCACCTCCCTCCTCGCCGTCGTACCACGCAAGCACAAACGAAATCACCGCGGCGGCGAGGAGGATTCTGACGAGCGTGTCATTGAACTGCTCTAGGATCAGGCTCCAAATCGAAGGTCCCTCGTGCTTCTCGAGCTCGTTCAGGCCATAGATCCTCTGCCTCCGCTCGACATCCTGGGACTTCAACCCGGAGCTTCTGCTGGTCCCGTAATGCTTCTCGCACGCCGCGATCTCCCTCGCCCATGCCGGGAAGACCTCCCGATCAGCCGGCTTCTGAGAGGCGGCTTCCCGCTTCCCATAGTCCTCCCCTCCCTTCCCCATCCGCGCCCAGCGTCGCCGAACAACTGCTGAACCCACTTATCAACCAAATCAATCGACTCGACCGAACTCAACTCAGTACCCAAATGAACGATCTGAGGTTAACACACACCGGGGAGGGGAAAAAAGCAGAGCGAACGAAGCCAGGATCTCCATAACCGGAAACGGAAGGTACGCTGCTGCTGCGACGACTGCACAGAGAAACCGGGACCTTCGATCATCGCTGGCATCGAGGATAATAAGGTGTCCTCCTGCAGCGCTGTTGCATTAGCTGCATGACGCTGCTTAGATAAATCCTTGCTGATTAGGGTAATAATTCTAAAATGCGCCGAGCTACGTGGCGGCAAGTGATTGGGCGAATTATCATCATCATGGCATTTTATTGGCCGAACGCAGCTTTCAGCACGCTGACGTGGGATATCAGCAGAAGGGGAGGCAACAAGGTGGACACAAATTTGGCTGTCAAGGCTGCTACGTAGTCGTAGGTGAATATTCAATGCATCCCGTCCGACTATTCAGGGGCCAGATCACGCTCGTCCATCAAAAATGGACGGCCAGGATTTATTCTCCATAACCAAATTGTCCACATACCTAATTTTTACCAGCCATTACACTGAGTAAAATTGAGGGGTTTAATAGTTTATTTGAAACTTTGCACTCATTATTTTTGCAACCAATTTAATTAAATAACGAAATTTGTGCATAGTACGGGTGAATCTCTAGGTACTCATAATGGAATCTGGCCGATTCAGACTATTTGCTTCGCCAAAAATGAAAATTTCGGCAAAACGGTCACATGAAACATTGCAGTCGACTTCGACATCGGTTCTACTTCTTGCTGGTTAGAAGACGTAGGCTTGAGGTCGAAGTCACGTTCTTCCTTTTTCCAAGCGTCTATGCTCCACTCGTGACTTTCCACCACACCCCTTTGGATTTGGGCGAGGCGACAAAGGTCCAATGTACCACCAGCAGGATAAAGATCCATTCCTGTGCCCGTGCCCTTTCCCACACTATTAGGTATGGCTTTTTGACCACGGACTGGAATTGGAATGAAGGGCTTCCCTTTACTAGAACAAATTGACCGACCCACTAGCCGATAGTTTTGTTGGGCTTATGGACCCAATTCCGTTACTGTCTCGGGATAGCTCCAGGCTCCAGACAACCCGGCCCGTTTCATCACTGGACCGAATCGTTATGAAAGCCCAGAAGGCCCACCGGGTTCGATCGATGGTAGAAGTGTGAAATGACTAAAAACCCCAATCATCAACGGATACGCATAAATTTGGCTGAAAAATCCAGGTCGGAACAGTAGTTTACGACCAGCAATCTGTCGAGACTTAGTTTCTCATCTCATCCCACCTTCGTGAGAGGCCTCCATCGAGAGATAACGGTTGGAATTTTATAATTCGAAAAAATCCCAATATCATATGTACTAAGATTGAATAGATTACATGAATGTAAATGAAAGCGTAAATGAATTGATGATCGGAACTCATGTAGGTGGTGGGATGTAGATTTTCTAACCCTGCATGCAACCTCTCGGAATGTATGGAAATGCACAGTCTCCTCTTAGTGATAAGTATAGTTTTTAAAACCGGACCGAAATAGGAACTGGTCAAACCGGGGTTTAATGCGTCGAACCAGATATTTAATAAATAATATTAATAATAAATTGATATAATATTATAATTTGACTATAATTCATAATAAAAATCGTTAATATAACAATTATATTAATATCAAATTCAATATAAAATATAAATAAAATAAAATAAATATATTATAATAATTTTAAAAAAAATTACATTGACCGGTTTTCTCAACGGTTCAATTGATTTATTAGTTTGATTAGAAACTGACCAGTTCAACCGAAGCTGACATAATTTAAAGTTCAATTGAGTTATTTATGGAAATTGTACTAGATAAGTGGCCAGTTCTCGATCAGATTGGTCAAATCGGCCGGTCCGGTCCAGTTTTTAAAACTATATTGATGAGATAACATAATTTATAACGTACGACCCATGGATCATAACTATAAAGTACATATAAATGTATGTAGTTTATTAATTACCAATTTTACCCGTCATAAAAATTGAAAATAACTTTTGTGGTTTATACACACTAATTTATACACTTTTACAAGTTGTCTGTTAAAACGTTATTACTGTATTTTAATCGAGTCAACTATTTTGATAGTGTAGATGTATGATCGAAGATACAATACCGACTTTCTTTCAGGAAATTACCCTCGGAACAAGAAGCGTATCACGCGTGATCTTAACCGTTCATGATCTGGAACCGGGAAAGAATCGGAGACGTGACCGAATCATAGCGTCTGGACCGGCTAGTCGTTCGGACATTTACTTTTTAGTGGCTTCATGCACGCAGGAGGATTGAGTGGGCGACAGCTTCGTGCTGATAATGGCGAGTAGCAGCAGCCTTTTCGAACCCCACCCACAGCGGCCCACCCCGCTACTTTTGCAATTTGCATGCTTTTGATCATCACAAATCATAAGATAAATAACTAATTAATGTATCTTTCACATGGGCAATAATTTTCTGGGTCGCTTCTCTTTCACTGATCAGTGCATTTTTCCGACGAGGGAAATCATCTTGTGCGGTCGACGCCCACTTAAATATAGTTTGCTACAGCTGACTGAGGGAATTCTTGCAGTAGGCTGTAGCCATGCAATAGCAATCAAAAGGGACCAAGTTCACATAGTCGACACTGTTTCCTCACCTAACCCACAGTTGCCCTGAATATGTATAAATATATATATATATGCATGTTGATTTACATTTAAAAAAAAGGTATTTATCTGATCTCAAGAACATGAAACATCAAATGCCTTTCTGGGTGGACAAGTGGAGATGGACCCACAAGGGAGCACAGCACAGCACAATTGCTTGGTCAAGAAATATGAAAGGGACATCACAGGGTTTGCCAGACTAAATAGCTCAATTATTTGCATCGATTCTTAACCTAAATAAATTTAAAATATTAAAATAATATCAAATTGAATATTAACAAAAAAAAATTTCTCATATAATATAAGTATGATTTTATGCCTAATATTTACTAACCTCTAGAAAACTCTGAATCGGTGGCTAATCCTAATTAAATTGATCGAGCAGAGAGTTAAGGGCCCACGACTCAGCCGACAATGAATTGACGGTGGCCCACTCTTGCCAATTGGGCAAAAGATTCACAGGGCAGAGCGAGAAGAGCCTCCGCGCTTAGTGTGAACATATTTGTCCCGTAACTTGCATTCAATCTGGTCACGGGTGGGAGGGCGCTCGTCGTTCCGTGCACGGTGGCTATCAATGGCTGAGACCAACTATTCATAATCCATGCTAATATGAAGGTTCGATTAGTGATTAACCCACAAGCACAATTGATCCTAAAATTGACTAAACTTTAGTATTAATGGTGGATTCGATTGCTCGCTCGACTGCAGAAATTCTCGAGTAAAATTTCACCGGAAGATCGATAAAATTGACCGCAGAACAGAGGATTAAAATAACAGAGAAGAAATTCGAGGGCTGTCAGCATCAAAGGCCAACGGTCAGTGCACAGATACGGGCCGATGATGAAAAAGAGGGGCCATGATTGGTCAGCTGTCGTCATCTCAACAACCTAACCAAGCTCAGTTCGTGGGCCCACCGTTTCCTTTTCACTGTCCCGTCTGATTTGATCCATGACCCCCAGTTGAGTGAAGAATCGGATGCTTTACCGAAGTCAGTGAGTGCGGGGAGGCGAACGGCATCGAAGTCGTCAACCCTCACCGCCACTCGGTGCTCTCGCACGTAGCGTGTCACATCTCCTCGCCGACGGCATCATTCCCTCGCCCGGTAATTAATCACCATCCGCTCCTCTCATTAGATCGATGATGATGATTGAATCGACGGCCAGGATCGAGCATTTGGCGTCAGAAGCGACGTGGCGCACGGTTTTGTGGGGAGACCACGGACCGGCAGCTACGCCCTCGAGTCGTCACGTGAGGGCTAACACGTGTCACTACAGAAATTGTCTTTCCCCCAGGCAATTAATTAATCGCGGTCCTTCTTAATTAAGAAACAATCGTAATATTGCAGCAATGATGGAGTTGATTCTTGTCCCGTAAAAGTCACGATAAAGGAGAGAAAAAGTGGATATATTAAAAAAATTCACTTATTAATGAATAAACTTATAAATTTATGATATGTTCATTGATTCATGGAAGCAATGTAACTTATGCATAGCATCGGCCGATGTTTTCCCCTTCCGATCTGGTGAAACCATAAGCCTTGCTAGCTTAACGGCCCGCCGGAGTCGGGGCTGACGGTAATAATTAGGACAAGGGATTCACATCGACGATTTTATTGCAGTTCCATGGCGTCGTCAGCGGCTCGACAGGCTGATGATACACGGCATTGTTTCCCAGTCGAGTTTGTGGACGGGTGCCTGCTGTATTCGGGTAAAATGACCCGTACCGACGACCCCTTGAACTTATCGCAGAATTGATCATGGAAAGGTCTGGGTGTGATTAATTGAGCCCGGCAGGACAGCTAAGAGGGGGATCATTAAGTACGAGAGGACACACTTTGATCGGTCAAAATTGTCCAGAGATGACATCGATCGGTGCGTTTGGTGGAGATGGCAAATCCCCTCCCGTATTTATTACTTAGGCTACACTGTATATAGCCTCTACCAACAAAATCGTAGGGTCATGTCCATGGTGGGAGCAATGCTTGTCATCTAATGTACACCCCCACAGAAGTCAAGCAGGGATCAGGGTGATGGTGAAATTAGATGTGAGTGAAAGAGTTGATATAATAATATTATTTTTAATATAATAATTAAAAAATTATTATAAAATTTTTTATATTTTTATATATTATTTTAAACTTGTTTTTATTTTATTGATGTATCTAGAAAAAAAAGAGTGCCGGTGTATTAGAGTGCGCACAACCACAAAAAAAAGGAACCAAAAAATAACAAAAAAAGTCGTAGAGAGAGGGATTTTTCATCATCAGTGCTCACTCAGTCTTGTTTACCCTCTCTCCTCCTCTCCACCTCTGCCTCCTCCATCTTCAACCTTTATCTGCACGATCTTCTCTTCAAAAACCCTAAATCTTTATGGCTTCAGTTAAATGCTAGGGCTTTAAGGTTGTCTCAGGTGTTCCTTTTCTTTTCTTTTTGTTGGGGGGTAGCTCTGGCCTTGATGTTAGAGACATGGAGATGACCCCGACTCCCACAAACACCACCACGAACACGGCCCGCACCAAGTCCCCGGAACCCGAACCCGACACTCCGACCAGGATCCAACCCCTCGGCAAGCCCCTCAGCTCCTTCAGCAACGGCGTCCTCAAGCGCCACCACCAGCAGCCTCCTCCGCCTACCCCGGATGGCTTCATCTACCGGGAATGCCTCAAGAACCACGCTGCCAGCTTGGGCCGCCACGCCCTGGACGGATGCGGGGAGTTCATGCCTTCCCCAGCTGCCAACGACGGCAACCCTACCTCCATCAAGTGTGCAGCATGCGGCTGCCATCGCAACTTCCACCGGCGGGAGCCGGAGGATCTCCCCCCCTCGGCTGCTGCACCGTCCACTCAAATTATCGAGTACCAGCCCCACCACCGCCACCATCCACCACCCCCGCCTCCCCCTCCTCCCCATAGCCCTGACTCGGCGTCCCCGCCGCCGATCTCTTCCTCCTACTACGGCCACCCGACGCACCCCAGCTATTGCCACCAGCTCTCCGCCCCGCCTCACATGCTGCTCGCGCTCTCCACCGCCGCGCCCGAGAGCTCCCACCCTCCCCCTTCCTCCGCCGCCGCAGCGATGGTCAGCCCCATCTCAAGGAAGCGTTTTCGCACGAAGTTCACCCAATCACAGAAGGAACGCATGCTTGAGTTCGCCGAGCGAGTGGGGTGGAAGATGCAGAAGCGGGACGAGGACATCGTCCGAGAATTATGCCACGACATTGGGGTCGAGAGAGGTGTCTTGAAAGTCTGGATGCACAACAACAAGAATACTCCAGGGAAGAGACCATTGTCGGATAACAACCTCAGCAACATCAACAGCACCACCATTAACATCAGCCAGGTTAATGACACCCCGACGGATAGCCAGTTGATGAAGAATGAGGCAAATGGAGGTGGCCAGATTCATAACCATCATAATCATCACCATGTCGGGACAAACGGATCGTCTTCTTCTTCATGAACATCCTCCTCCTGTCTCCCTTAATGGATCCGTCCATCCAAATAAGTGCTAAATATGTTAAGAGGTAGAGTTCAAGATATCCTGGTATTAATCCAATCTCAGTCGCTACCTACTTCATCTTTCAAGTTTCTGAAATTTTCCCCTCTCTTCTCCACTTATCTCTTCATTTATTGCCGCTGCATCAGTTTAATGTTAATTCATCGGAAGAAATTTCATCAGAAAAAAAGGGTGGTTTATCCTTGCCCGGTCTTTGTGTTCTCCTGTCCATCCATGGCTGCAAGACGTCTGCTTTCTCCCATGTAGCCAGAGCTAGCAGAGGAATTAATGTCGGTTTGATGAATGATTAAAGGGAAGTTCCTTTGAATGTCTGGACAAAAGGATGGGTTAATTTACTAGACTTTTTGCGACAATCTGATCCTGTGTGTCTGAAGGTTGATTGGGGGCTGTTTGCTTAATTAATTATTATATATTCTAAACACTCCAAAGGAATTGCAGCTTTCACCATGGCCATCTTCATTTTCATTTTTCTTTATATCATTATCAATACAACACTCTGATTCTTGACTCCATAGAATTATCCAGGGAATGCTGTCCTTTGGAATAGTGAAACCGGTGGTTGAAAGAGGGTGAATGATCTAAAGTGGTTGAACCTTGGTGGAGCCTTATATTATTTTCTATTATCTGCTAAGTTCACACTGACCATCAATTAATTCTTAAACCCCAGACAAAGCAAACTACCAACCTGGGGAATTTAAGAATGATCATGATTGGGAAATGGATAATCTAGCCCATCTTCTGTCTAGGTGCCTGTAGTATATATTATATTTCACTTTCCTTTTAAGGAAACAGATGTCAATTATGGAATATTACGGACCAATTGCATTATTAAGTAAAATAATAAATCCATCAAGAATTAAAAATATATAAATGTTAACAATTAATTATGCCTTTCAGAATCGTCCGCGTAATTGTTGTTCTCGATTAAGTGCTTGCTAGCCCGTGATTCCTTGCACGGTGCTTGTTGTGCGCCTTTTAAGATGCAGAGGATCATGCGAGAGAGACTTACCGGAAGAGATGTCGGGCTTCCTCAAATCACCGGCCGCACTTGCTGCACTAGAGAGATCGATGACTGAAGCACCAACGGTGAAGGTTCGGGCTCTTGAATTTGAATGTACCATTTTTACTCGGCCTCCTGAGGGAGACCCAAGATTTGGTTCCCCGTTAATGGAGGACTACGGGGATGTTTCAAGGGGCCGCTGATATACTGTCGCTGGTAGTCGGTGGATGCATCCTGCATACGGAAGAGCAGAATTATGAGGTCCAGCATGTGGTGTTTGATTCGAATACGACTAGCTCTTTGATTATGAATCTCCTCAATGCAGCTGCAGTCTTTCATCTCCGCCGGGGGGATTCCCATCAAGACCGATACTCCAGGCCGAAGTATGTCCAATTCGATGGGCAGATGTTTCAGTTGCCCCAGCTACGTACCACTCTCCTTGTATTGACATAGACAAAGAGAAGGAAGCTTTATTTCGTACGCTCCCATAGGATTCTCACCAGTTTGGTTTGCTCTGTAAGGTGTCATAATTACATTAGAGTCCACCACAAGAGCCCAGAAGTGAGGAGCCTGTGATTACTCTTTTCATGCCTTTCCAGACCCCAGCTATAAACCAGATCATGCAGATGCTTATCTTGGCATATTCATTGTTTCGGAATGTCCCCAAGCCACATTCCCATCTAATAGTGAATGGGCTTAGAGGAACCTTCCCTTCTAAGAGACCGATAGTCCTGCCAGGATTTGCATCCTAAGCTTTATCCAATACGAGCATAACAGCTTACGTAACTTTTTTTGTGCGCGCATACAAGATGTTGGGAAATTTGATGAGACTAACACATATTCAACCCAGATTCGTTCAGCCCCAGATCTTAGGAAAGGGGAATATAGATCGAACCACCACAACCGCCGACTCATTATTGTATCTGCACGTGTTTGTACTTCAATGCTTGGGCCAGTTGGCTGGGCCATTTGGTTAGGGAAAATGGGTTTGCGCTGCTGTTAGACTCGCTAATCACTCGGAGTTTCTTCTGCCGCTACCTTCATCTCCGACAAAGCGTCTTCGAAGCACTTGAGGAGGAACTCTGGATCGGGAATTATGTCCTTGGTTACCAGAATTTGAAGGTTGGCTAGATCGGTGTAGCTCACCATGTGCATAGTTAGGGCATGGGCCAAGCTAGAAGACATGGCCCTAGTATAAGTTACTCTGTTCCCTGGATAATATTAGGTGAATCTCGGCCTCTCGATCAGGCCCGACAATGGCAGAGACTGTAAACGTGGGTGGTGCCGCAGATGATCCTCTTGATGAGGAAGCTAGCGGACTCAGCCTTGAAGCGATGACATCTTGACATACCAGATCCAGTAAAGAGAAATGTCGCACACCGGAGAATAGATCGGAAGGAACCTTTTGGAAAAATTTTCCAAACTGAAAGAGTACGCCGAAGTTTCTTTCAGGGTTGAGCAAGCAAGCAAGCAATTGAAGTTTGCAAGCTCCACTATTTTAGCGCAGAGACTTCCACTCATCCAAACCCAGGGAAATAAGAATGGAAAGAAGTTGTGAAAAATGCGGAGAGCCTACCTACTTATCCTGTGGAAGCACCGTGTTCGAGTTCCACTGAATGCCATGCCGGAAATCCACACTTCATTGGGGCTGCCTGTATGAACTATGCATCTGAATTGCCGTGCTCCGTAGGTTTACTGGGTGTTTATTCTGGCTGTGGGCAAAGATTGAACGCCCTTCTTTATAAAATAAAGACTGGAAGACAGCGTAATCTTTTTCTTAATGTATGGAATTGTAGAAGAGACCATTGGAGATCCTGCGGTGCACTTCTGTGTGAGGGAGAATGCTACAACATCACACTAAGTCGCCATCCGATGTTTGGCTTATGCGCCTCGCATTTCCTGGTATTTTTTTTTCTAGTACAGTGTGGTGCGGGGACTTGGATGTGGATGAATCGGAGGAATATACATTCATAGATAGCCGGTTTTGTTCATCGGTATCAAATTGTCAACGCATAATGACGTCCACAGTTAGCAGAGCTGGCTTGGAGAAGTATTGCAGAACCCCGACGGCCCTTTCAGTTCAGATTCTTCCAGGAGTCTATTTTTCCAAGCGGGTAGTTCCTAAGGCCTGGACCTTCTTGGAGATGGACGAGTCCGTTCAGAATGCATTCCAAAGTAGGCCTCCGTCAACAGAATTCGAACCATTGGGAGAGGAAAACTGTACACAATCAATCCGCTGATCTCTCCAAGCTGCTCCAGCAGCTACTGTCATCTCCAGCAAGGCATCTTCCAAGCACTTGACGAAGAGGAACTGTGCCGATTTTGTGATGCGGCACCTATTCGATCAAACTCAATTCATTCCATGTCTGGTCATTCCTTTCAGATCAATCCACCGTTTCTTGCATGTTTAGTCTTGATATCATCGCATTTTATTCCATTGAAGCCATCCATTCCCGAGTAGCAATAAATGTCACATGGCTGCAATTCTCAGGCGGAAGGATTGGGTTTAGAAGCCCGATTTATGCACATCATCGACCTGTATCCTATTCCTTGTCCCCTGCGCGAACGTGAAATGTGTCCTTGATTGAACGAGGTAGTGAAATGTCTTGCTCTATTTATTGCCGATGAAAGACATGAGATGGTCTTATATTTTATCGTTTCGATCCGGACTAATTCACATTTTCCCACCCACAATTGTTTACTTATTCAGTCCGATTTAATGGCATTTCTCAATGATGACCAATCGATTTCATGACACGGGCGTAAGACGTCTCATTTGTTATATGCACCCAAACAATTTAAAAGAAGCACTTGTATAATTCATCGGTCAACAGAGAAACACCATGTTTCAATCCAGCTACTTCAATGCTTCCGAGCCATCCTCACGGGCCACTCGACCGGGGAAGACTGGAGTCTGGGGGCTCCCACTGGCAAGGATTGTGTTGGCGGCAACTCATCACTGGAAATTTTTTATGCCTTGAAGCGTTGAATGCTCGTGATTCAAGCATGGGTAGAGAGCTTCTCCGCGTTCCTCCCCCGCCCAATAATTCCAGTCCTCCACAAGCTAGCTCGAGGCAAATTGATTTTTCGGCTAATTTGAGTTTCTTTTATTGTATAATTTACAAAGAACTAATTTCGAGAACTGCTTAATCATGAAACCAACAACGCGGCAATTAAATTGACCGACGGGGCCACATGGAGCCACGACGACTCCAATTGTGGTTCACGTCACGGGGGAATCTCCTCCAAGTTGTGTCGACAGATGGGTTTAATTTGCTTGACTTCCAAGTGCCAGCTAGTTTGATTATGATTACTGGTCGCCCCCCAAGTAACGTCAGAGACATGACCCCGTAAGCCCCCCCCCCCCACAGATTTCGTCATTGAAGGACGTCGAGAATGGATGCACATTGATTGCACGAAAGGTTGATGACGGAGCGAAAATGAAAGCGATGATCTGTGCCGCCGTTGTCCAATCAGCGGGTTGCTGTCGGTGGTTGGATCGCCGGTGATTCTGTGAGGACGACCCGCAAATTCTCGTTCTAAGACATCAATCAATGTTACGGAATTGTCACGGCAGCGGGGCGAGAAAATGTCGCGGGTTGCACGAGACTCGAATCGCAGTGGACATGAATCGGTGGTCATCCCCGCATCATCCCTCTCCACGAATCGAAAGAAATCGTACGCTTGCTCATGAACTTATACGAATCTACGGGCTGCATCGGATGTAGAAATACTCTTTTGTGATCATAAAATAATAATAATAATAAATAATAATTCAAGCTGCAAAGGCACATGGGGTGAACTTAATTCACACCACCATAAAAGCTCCGGCATTTATAAGGGGTGCGGCCATGCATTAGGTGGGTCACATGACTCTGTCTATTGAGCCACCATTAACTGTTGGGTCCAATGCATTATGCAAAGGGCCTCCGATTCATAAAAATCATATTCTTTATCCATAAGGGATATTGATATTGAAATATACAACCTATATACATATATTAAAATGTATGTTAAAATTAAAAATTTTCAAGTTAAAATTTTTTGGGTTAAAAAAATGTATAAGGGCTGCTATTGGGTCAATTATACTAATTTAAATTATTAAAATTTACATATGACAAGAAAAGCGGTCTACTGGCATTATGGTGTCAAATTAGACGGAACAAATTCAATATGCTAGCTCACCTTCAAGATGGCAAAACAAACTCTTAATCAAACAGTTTATACATGCTCATGCGTAGTCTGTCAATCGCATCAGTAAATAACAATGAATCCAACCCATCACAAATCTCATTACGACTAGGTATAGCTTCTTCTTTTTCCCAACATGCAATCCTTTCAGGTCAAGTTAATAAACATAGGCCCGATCGAGTAGAAAATAACTGGAACGAACCCAAAAAATGGAGGAACCCTACTTGCTAGCTGGCTAGAAGAAATTAGCATCCTCATCTAGTAAGAGCTCGCTGAGATGGAAGTCTCTTCCGCATAAGCTATCAGCACCATCACTGAACAGCCACTTCTCGAGCGATGACAATGGCATGTTCTGGTGGTCCCAGACGCTCGGGTCTGGTTTGGTCTCGTTCTGGAAAATAGGGCTCGTTTCTTCTGATGGAGACTGTGAAAAATCCGAACTGATCGCGGGCACGATTGGTTCTAACCCTAAAAGCGGCTCCAGACCTTCTAGCTCTTTGACTAAGTTCTTGTCACAGCTCGGTGCAGCAGTGGTGCTCAGAGTGCCATCGCTGAAGGAGGACTCCGACGATCCGTCTTTACTGCCGGAGGCTGCACGTGCCGGACTTGACGCACTGGTCCAGTTAGGTTTAGGAGACTTCTTGGTCCATTCCTTGAGCAACCTAGCAATGTTCTCGGTGCTCGAGGCGTAAGTTGGTGGTTGGACAGGCTTCTTATGAGCACCTGCAGGTTTCAGTTCAGATAAAAGGTCCGATTTTTCAGGGGATAGGGCATCACACAGGGCCTGTTTTGCTGTGCGGATGTCTGCCTGAAGTTGCCTCTCCCATCGGTCTCTCGACATCGTCTTGGAATTGTTAGCCAAGGACCCGTTTTGCAGCTTCCCGAGTTTCTTCTTCAGGTGAGTGTTCCAGTAGTTCTTGATGTCGTTGTCCGTCCTCTGTGGAAGATAAGATGCTATTGCGGCCCAGCTGTAGCAACAATAAATTTTGCAATCAATGAATACGTCAGAGTATATACACTCCAAACCATGTAAGAACATCGAAGACTGGTCGATGTCCAGATTTCAGTGGCGTGAGTGACCCGACTACTGGACATGATCAAGCATGGAGATTTCATGACAACGTGAGCAAGAGGGAGATCTATTCATTTACCGGTTGCCAAGAAGAGCTTGGAGGTGGATGATCATCTTTTCCTCTTGTTCTGTGAAATCCCCGCGCCTGATCCCCGGCCTGAGGTAGTTAGTCCACCGGAGCCTGCAACTCTTGCTGCATCTCAGCAACCCTGAAAGATAAATGCCCAGGAAACGTTATAGTCAAACCTAGGCAGCAATTCCAAGGACACAGACATGCCAGAACTACAAGATTAGAATCTCTCAGGACTTCCGGGAGAGGGCAATATATTAGTTAACTCCTTAGTACGTACCAGTATGAGTAGGAACAGATTTCCAATTGCCGGGGCCATGTTCCTGAATGTAAGACACCAGCAGTATGTCTTCCTCAGGAGTCCATGGACCCTTTTTCACTCCCATTTTATCACAGCAAGGAGGTCTTCCCATCTTTCTCTCCTTCCTCCTTTTCGGAGACAGATGATTTCTACAGCTTCTTGGACTTTCTGCAGAAGCCGATGAAGGTCAGCTATGGAGAGAGTGAGAGAGACAGGAGTCTGAGAACACAAGACCACAGACAGCTGATGTCTCGCTCGCCCTAATCGGCGCACACTTAAATAGGAAAATAGGTGAGCAGGCCCATTAAGCAGGGCCGCTGACTTGGGGAAAAAGAAGTGCTTAATTAGCAGCAAGCAACATAGAAGAGGAGGTAGAAAGGTGGGGTAGCTCGAGAGGTCAAAAAGGTGACAGCTAAGTGCATTTACTGAATCGCCGTTGTCGTCAAATGCCAAGATGCGATCAGACAGCTCTCAACCAAGCTATATTAGTCTGACTCATTCGCAGTCAGCCTGATCAACGAGTCCGACCGATGTCTAATAGCCCGACAGTTTTGAAACTACTTTCTTTCTGCAGTAAGCACAGTCCGCACGCACAACAATTAGAATAGAACTTGGATCTCTTGATCCAAATCGAAGACAACCCGATTGCGTCGAAATCTGTTCATTGATAGGAAGCTTCCTTCGTTGTTTAAGTAATATAGGTCGAAATGCATAGGAAGGAGGTGTCATGGAGGAAGAAGATAAGCATTGAATTGAAGATGCGAGTGGACCGGAGTGGACAGGACTGGACTGGACTGGAGAGAGACAAAAGTCAAAGCAGTGGGAATTTACGTAGAAAGTAATAGTCGCCTCTGCGGCACAAAACCGCGTAGCATTCAATATGGGGTTTGCCCTGGGGAAGCCTCCCCGCATAATTGAGTCACAGCTTAATATCAATTCCTCTCCGCACAAGTCACAACATTAAAAAAAAAGACAAATCCAACAGAAAATCTCAATTCTATAATTTTTTTTTGCCATTTTCTGTTTCAGCCGCTGGACCAACTGGCATAAGGAACATAATGTGTAGTGAATATAAGTATATGCGAATCGTATTATTTTTTATTGAACGGTATTAAATGTACAAATACTTGGAAAGGAAAGGAAAGGAAAGGAAAGGAAGGGTAGAAGATGAAGTTGAAGTAGTTAAAGTGAGTGAAGGATCGGCGAAGGGATTCCGCCAGGAAAGTAAGAAACCCTGGACGAGTTCTAGGTGCTCTGACTTTTGAGTCTCCGTGTTCAATGTGCTGACTGACAAGCTTTGACGTTGGAAACTGATTCACTCCGCCTGCAAAATCCTCCCTCGGAGTTCAACGTTCGATTGATCACGACTAGGGCGTACATGTGGTCCAATCCTGTCCGACAGCAAACATTGCCAGGCGGAAAGCCGCACGACTCACACAACACCGATCTCGTGGCTTGGTTCCGAAAAGCTCCGCCAGGCCGGAGACAGTCTCACATCAAATTTGTCAGGTCAAGCGGACTGAACTCAAAAGGCTCGAGTTGAGTACTCTGGATGGACCAAGTTCACGACTTCGAGGACTTTCACGTTTGAGCTTCGACTAAATCATGTTTTTGGATGTTTTGTAGTGTAAAGAAGGGAAAAAAGACACAGACAACTGATGGCTCGGTCCAACGTCCATGCAGCCGCCCACGAAAGACCCAGTTAATCACGACCGTCCAATGAAAACCAACTTCGAGCGTACGATGCAGGGTTTCAGAAACCCGGCTGCTTAATGACTCTTGCACCCTCGCCGCCGTCTGACCCTCCCGCTGTTGTTCCTCTTGAGCCCAGAAGCAGAGAGTGAGTGTGGATAGCTCGGAAGGCAGACAATGGTGCAGAGGCTCACCTATCGCAAGCGGCACAGCTACGCCACCAGGTCCAATCAGCACCGCGTCGTCAAAACTCCCGGTACTTCTCATCAGTTCGGCGAGGATTTCCTCAGATGCTGTCTCTCACTTGATGTTCAGTTGTCCTTCCTCTTCTCTATCCCGTGACTCTCAAGTGTTGTGTTTGTGGTTGTGAAGGAGGCAAATTGGTGTACCAGAGCACCAAGAAGAGAGCCAGCGGTCCCAAATGTCCTGTCACCGGAAAGAGGATCCAAGGGGTACATGTGTTGATCATTATGCATCCATTAATGTGGTTTTCTTCTTCTTCATTTTTTTCCTGGTTTTTCTTCATTTGGGGTATATTAGTATTGAGCTCATGATTTGTTTAACAATTACGTAGAAATCTGGTCCGCTTTGTCAAATTCTGCGGTGTTTACTGAAGATGGTATGGCATTGGTATCAGCAATGATGCATTCGGGCTGGACTAGTTAAATAGCTATGGACTGATTGGAAGATGAAATTTTTAGCAAGGCATTAGAATAGCGTGGTTTTTCTCTTGGCATAAGTGATCAATATGAACACTGCTGGCACCCAGTGTCTCGGTGGTTGCACATTGGATTCCTATAGTTACTGAAAGTATCGGATTTTGGTTTTTTATCTTCTGTCAGATTTTTCCTTCTGTTGAGTGTTCACTTTCGGAATTAGCCCTGATACCAAATTATAGCACTTGTTATGGTTTAGTTAAAGATCATTGGTCAAACGCCTTTTCTTCCCATGAAATTGATGATGCCCATGTTTTTGAACTTTTTATATGAATACCAAAATGAAATCACACCATGGGGCATGCGTGCATTTGTTGTTATAATTTCAAAATGGAATTGTTATCGCTTGCCTTAGATTTTATTGGGGCTATCTAGTTATGGCCATGGAATGTTTGATGTTTTCATGGTTGATTTGTGAACTGAATATTGGCTTTTTGGTCTTATAATTGATTGTCAAAAGCATAATGTCACTGAATTTGAAATGTGGCAATGCTTCCACAATAAATTAACTCGTGAGTTAACTTCACTGCAGATCCCACATCTTAGGCCCGCTGAATACAAGAGGTCTAGATTGTCTAGGAATCGCAGGACAGTGAACCGTGCCTATGGTGGTGTATTGTCTGGAGGAGCTGTAAGGGAGAGGTAAAGGATCACATCATGGACATGAATTTAGAACATTGAATGTACTTTGTAATGTCTGAAATTTGAGATCCATATGCTTAACATTTGTAGGATTATTCGTGCCTTTCTGGTGGAAGAACAGAAGATTGTCAAGAAGGTTTTGAAGATTCAAAAAGTGAAGGAGAAGCTTGCCTCAAAGAGCTGATTCTGATTGTATTTGTCGACAAATGTTCTTCAAGTTAGAAAATGTCTTAGAAGAAATTTGGGTGTAGGTGACAATCGTGACTGAGAGATTTTGGAACTGAAGTTGATGAATTTCTCTGTTTCTTTAATATTCTATGATATGTTTGGTGCAAGTTCTGTTGGTGATACATACAATATGTGGTTTTAAGTAGATGGGCTTCCTTGAATTGGCTTGACTACGCCTCCTTTTCTGATTCTTCGTATGTCATATGTTTAATTAAATAGTGAACCAGGAGACACTAAAGCTTAAATTGACCTATTGCTAGACCCTCAAATATTTGTTGATATGGTAGTTCTGCTATGGGAAGTTTATCAACTGTGAATCTGAAGGCATTCTTTTTGTTCAGTTTCGCATGTGAAACTATGAAGCTATGGACTTGGTATATAAGCGGCACTGGAAGGCCATTTATCTGAAAATTTGACCAAAACTGTGTCGGGGTTGTAGCAGATTGATTTCTGCACTTTCAATTCATATTTGAAATTGATGTGATAGTCAGATGATGAGACTTGATTTAGAAGATAACTGTGTTCATAAGAAAGAGAAGGAAGATTCACATTATCCTGGTCTTTATGTGGATAACGTTCATGAGCTGAAAATCTCATGTTGTTTTGATTCTCCATGGATTCCACAAGTTTCCAATGCTCCTTTGTGATGGTATATCGTTGCATACAATGAACAAAACTTGAGCTTGATGGTAGTATTTACAGAAGCAGACGATGTTTTCGACTTTAATTGAAGGCAAAGGTCAAGTTTGCTAGTAGCTACTTCAAGAGACAGAAAAACAAAGAGGAGAGAACCTGACGTACATTTGAAGTGAAAGTGTACAGAACATTTTCTACAGTAACAGCTTTGAAGTGGATATCTATTCTATCTTCCTTATAAGATATCATCTTCAAAGCAATCACTCCACGGAACTGTATGATCCGATGATCATCTAAGAGTAGCACTTGTTGGTCGAAAAGCTAGTGGATATATCGCTTGGACATTGAGGCGAGTCCCACAGTGTAGCTGACGGAAGACTGAAGGGAAACGCCATCGAGACGTGGCTGCCACCCTGAGCCCGGACCAAGTTCTTTCTTGTACCCGTTTCCTCTCCTCCCACGTTGGTGTCCGTGCTTGGTTGCAGATCACTGGCTAAACCTACTGAGAACCCGCCCATAAATTGCTGTGGCCCACCGAAGTCTATGCCTTCAGAGGCTTTGCTCACATCTGTTAAAATGGCAGGTCCTAGGATCAAGGAGGAGGTGTCGACTGAACACTTGGTGGGTTCCAGGACTGTGAGCGGGGAGAGAATGAAATTGTTCAGGACTTCTCCGTTGGAAACTGGAAGACATGAGGATATACAAGCATTTGGGACGTCTGATCTGTATGAGTGAACGTCCATGGTGGAGAAATACGTATTAGAATGCTGCAGATCATCGTTGCAGCCGGGGCCCAACTGAATGGCCGAACCAACGTCGGACGTGCAAGATATGTTCTTGGAGCTGAACTGAGCACCTAGGCCGAGAGGGTCGGACCCAACCGACTGGGGGAATTGCAGGGGCCAGTTATGCGAGAGAGCTCTCTGCTGGGCCATGGAGTTGGCTTTCTTGAATATCCTGCAAATCGCCCATGAATCCTGGAGGCCGAACATAAACACGAAGCCACCATCTCTATTAGCATACTGCAGTACACAGCAAAAGGGAGCAAGCAGAGGGCTGCATAGTGAAGGATGAGGCATGGTCTATAGATGCAATACGTTTGGGGGAATGTTTCTGTCAAAGAACTTGTTGTTCGGTGGGTTCGAGTCGGTGGCGACTGAAGGAAGTCGAAACTCGTGCATCATCCAGTCAGTCTTGATGCCTCTGGCGGCTCTGCCACGGTAGAACACAAGAGACTTCTTCAGCCCGACGCACTTGGTCCCCTCCGAGGAGTAGATGGGCCTGTCCGTCCCAGTGGCTTTCCAGAAACCGGCTCCAGTGACACGGTTAGGGCGGGCACTGTTCCGGTACTTACGGCCCCTCGGGCAGTAGAAGTACCACTCCTTCTCTCCGGTCGTTGCAAACTCTACACAGAGGAAATGGGGCAAAGATTGATCAGACATCACGGACAGAAGGAACTACAGCCGAATATGAGAGAAGCAAGTCATCTGAGAGGAAGAGTGTTTGTCCTTACTTGGGAGGTCCCATGGATCATATTTGTAGATGTCAACTTGCTTTATGAGCTCAATAGGGAGGGCTCTTCCCTGAATCTTCCACCTGAGATAGAACCCGACGAGCTCCTCGTCCGTGGGGTGGAACCTGAACCCCGGAAGCATAACATCATCAACCTTGCCGTCTCCTTCACACTTTTCCCCCATCGCTCTGCTTCTTCTCCCTTCTGCTCGTGCAGCACCAAGAAAAAGGAGAACGGAGTGAAATGAAATTTAAAAACAGAGCAAGCGTAGGTAGGAACTTAAGGATGCTCTGTTGTGAAACCGAGAAGTTTTCTGGGAAAACTAAAATAGTTTGACGCTGCGTTGACTGTTACTGTACACTGTCCAAACCATTAGCCGACCTTCCTAGATTGCCAATCACGATGACCCTTTTCCTTTTTTCTGTTTCTTTTTCGTGGGTGTGCAAGGGAAACCATGACCAGTGAGCTTTCCTCCTCTGTTTCTACCTTTTAAAGGGCATCCGAAAAAAAATCCATCCAAGACCAAAGGAACAGAGCAGGGGTCAAGAACAGGGGGCTGTTTTGGAACAGGGTCTTGGTGCTTGAAACTCCAAATCAAGGATCAGCAAGACACTAAAGAAATGATCTTCTGAAGAAATTTTTTTTTACAGGAAAGCGATGAGAAGATGACAAAACAAAAAAAATTTCCTCCTGTGTTATCGACTTCCATTTCCAGCTAAACGACTCATCCTTGAACAGTTTTTTTGTAAGCTTCATAGCATACCAATGGGAACTGCTGTATCGTTTCTCAATTTGATATAACTTAGTGAAACTCAATCAGGATCCCCAGGCTTGTGATTCTTCCCTGTCAGCGCCCATGGCAATTTTTTTATTTTCGATTTCTTTTCTCGATCATACTTTCTCTTGAGAATATAGACTTACAGAATAATCTTATATACCGAGCCGCTACTGAAGACAAGGTTGAAGCAAACTGGTGACCAATTCAAAGTCGGGGGCAAACTCCCAACATCAGACTCTGTTCTTCATGGCATTGGGTGATCTCAGGATCGTAGATATCCTCCATGGACGAGAACTTGGGATCTCATACAAGAAGGCGAGCCGACCCAGACGAGAACCGAGATTCAGACTATGAAGTCTACATTTTCTTAAAGTTTGCTAATTATGTCCCCTATGTCCACGGCAAAACAGATAAATAGGAACTAGGAATGCACATTCCACCCGCACTGAATACATCAAACAGCTGTTGAGCTACTGAATCAATACTCAATAATAGATAACTGTGAAGCTCCAAATTCAGTGAAACTCCCCCAAACTTGACTTGCCAACACATTCACATGACATTTAATCGAGAGGCCTCATGTCTGAAAACCAATTTGAGCACGCACGGGGCCTCCCGAGTCCTAGCCCGTGACTTGGAAAATGGGTCACAGCCTCCGAGCCGGAGCTGTCCTCCATGCCACCAAAATGGTTAAATCCAGAGAGAGTAGAGTATTTTTTTAAGTAAAGTTCTTTTTATGCTAAAAAAAATTTACATTTGAAAGAGTTATATCAGTTCATATACGTGAACTAAATCATTCAAAAATTCATCCAACTTCAACAACTTTCTCTATGTCCTCTTTCTGTGTGAAACGTTGACCCACTAATCGGTAACCTAATTAATATCAATTTACTATAACTAGGAGAATTTCCACTTTTTCTTCCTATTTTTAAATTTGTTGCCTGAATTTCTGGGCCAATTGCCCTTAGGATTCAGCGAACGAAGCTGAGATTTCAGTGATCAATGATTCCATCGTTTGTCGTTTGCCCTTGCTTTCCGTGCGACACTCCCTCTACAGCTTCTCATATATATTATATATATATATATATATAATTATAGCGATTAGGGATGAGATCAATCACCCGATTTCACATGAACTAATAGCTTCACACACACACACATCCAGAGGCAAACAAAAAAGGCTACCATTTGATAAAAATGGGTTGCGGAAGGAAATCTGATGGGGCAGTCAGTCTATTAGCTTAGCTCGATTGGTGTGAATTCCACTATTCCCACGCCCACGCAGTGTTCAAACTATGGAAGCAAGAAACCAGAAAGGGGAAGAGGGCCATGATTAATAATTGACCCGTCATCTCATCATCTTCTGATGATGATGGATCTAATCTATAGATATTTGAAACTTAATAAATTCCACAGATTTACAATTTTTTTCTTTGAAGGTTGTTTGATTAGAACCTATTAATTATAAATTTTTTGACCATAAATTCTAAATTATCTCTGTTATTAAGGGATTTTAGTTTAATTTGCTATGACGTCACAGATAACGATCGGAGACTTGTCAATCAGGAGGTTTAGATCGATCGAGGGCCCACATCATGAAGTGGGCGGCGGCCTTTGCGAGCAGTCGATTGGATGTGACCGCGGGGTCTTTGCCCCAATCAAGACCAATGAGAATTGATGGGATCTTGAGAGACAACGAGATCGTCTGGTTTAATGATTCAAAGGCGAATCTTAATCTCATCGCTTTTCAAATTAGTGTTGTTTTTTTAGTTTCCTGATTATGTCCCACAATTAGTGTTGTTACTGTGTGAACTTGATGTCTATTGCAATGGGTAAGGAAGAGAAGACAATGCTGAATAGGATGAATAGGTTGCCGAGTGAAGACAGTGTCTCGACCACTCGTTCATACTCGAAAGCCCTTGCTGGCTCTCGTGTTCCCACTCGTTCATACTCGAAAGCTCACAGCACAGCACAAACCCTTTTTTGAACATACTCCGCTTCCAGTAAATAATCAAGGGGAGAGGGAGAGATGATCTTTCATTAATACTGCATACCATCTTCGAAGCTGGATATCATCGTTTCAGAGAATTGTTTGTCAATGTGCCTCGTTGACGGTGGACCTGACCAAACAAGTTACAATTCGAGTAAACTAAGAAACCCGCCATGGCCTTATATATATATCCCTTTGCCTCTTCATAGTTGTACATCAATATCATACATATATGAACAAAGAACATAAGATTTCCCCTTCAAGTGCTCCAAAATGAGGTACCAATCAACGGAAGAGGAGGTCAAAATTTGTCATGAGCTCTTCTCCTCCAAGTTTATGGGCAGCTCCAAATTCTCACTGCCTCTCTCAATCTTCAATGATACAGTGTCTCCAACATTATATTCATCGAGAACCCTGTCCAGTTCAGCTTTGCTCCTTACCTGATTAAAGTAGTTCCCTCAGAGTGACAATTCTAACTTGATCCAAATCATATTGCAAATTACTAGTATGTCCAAAGTAAGTAATGGGCAGCAAGCATTGTTTCTCGCATTTTTTCACTTTTGGGAGCATCGTTTATTTGCTATAAGAAATATACAGCAGAGTAGAATTTGTGGAGCTTCTTGTAAAAATCAGTCTGCTCGGTCTTTTTACTTGTAGGGCAGACTGCAACCAGGTTTTCTATGTACAAAGGTTGCCATTGTTTGGAAGAATTTCCATTTTCCCAAAAATAAAATCAAATAAAGCCATTAATTTGATCATCTTACAATGCCCAAGAACCTCGATATACATCATCAGGAAGATCTCAGCAGGAGAGGCTAGTCTTACCTTTTTTCCATCAACTGCAACAATTATATCACCCAGCACAATATTACCAGCAAAGCCCCGGGTAGTTGGGATTATCCCAGCTTTGGCGGCAAGACTATTTCCCGGAACCTGAAATGAACAAGATGCACCTTTTAATGTTACATTATTGGTGGACAAATCGTAAATAAGTGCTATATACCTGCAGCACTAGAGCTCCATTTCGGACATTTAACTGATTAGCTATCAGGTCTGGAGCGAACTCTATATTTAAACCAGCTCGAACAACCTCATGTTTGTAAGTGATCAGAGATTCAGAATATCAGAATGTATCAAATCAGCAACCTACCAGCGTGTATTAAGATGAAGAGCATAACTGGATGACTAAAAATTTGGTATAACTCACCTTACCATACCGTATTAATTGGGGAACAATCTTGGCTACAGTGGAGGAGGGAATCGCAAAACCTACTCCTGCCGATGTCCCTGCAACACAAAAAAAAAAACGTGGGTGAAAAACCATCAACATAAGAAATGGATGAGATTGACAAAAGAAACATTAAAAAGAACATATGAGATATTGTCAACCTCTGGATCTATCATCTCTAATCAGTGGGGAAATACCTGTCTGAGTGAATATTGCAGTGTTAATTCCAATCAACTTTCCTTTAGAATCTAACAAAGGACCACCACTGACATATCATGAAAAAAAAAGGTAAATAAGATGGAAATGATGCATTGTAAGACCAAACCATTTTACAAGGTCTGTGCAGTATTTTTAATGTCTCACCCACCTGTTCCCAGGATTGATTGCAGCATCAGTTTGAATTCCTCCACCAACTGTAACACCAGTTTGACTGAAGATATCCCGGTTTAATCCACTGATAACTCCAACAGTGAGTGTATGATCAAAACCAAATGGGTTCCCTATAGCCAGACATTGCTGCCCAACTTTCAGAGAAGTAGACTGCCCAACTTTGATGGGCTTCATAAGATCTTCTGAGGCTTCCACCTAGTAATAATTGTACAATACTGGAATATAAAGGATGATCTATGATATTGAAATTCATAAGATGAATGGAGCACTTCTGTTGGCCCCATATCTGAAAAGATGGGGGATTACTGGTCCTCGAAAAGAAAAGTGAATGGACCTTCAATACTGCAAGATCTTTGGAACGATCAGCTCCAACAAGCTTTCCTTCAAAGTTCTTCTGGATCCTTTTAGGAGAGCACAAGTGAGAGAGTGCCCATTGCAACTGTGTAAAAGACATTTTTTTTGCTAGAATTAAGAAATGGATCCCAAAACTCACCCTTCTGATGCTAAAATATTAACTCTTGCAACAGTTTCTCCAAGTCTGGCATTTCTTGCAAGGGCATTGCCAATTACTGGAAAAGAATTGTCAACAGACTATTTAGCTCTATAAATCTATACTTGCAAACCAAATAATAGCAATTAATAAAAAGAAAGAAAAAACTGAACCGATCTCAAAAGTATAAGCTTGTTATCTGGAAATAAATAAATAACCATCATAATAAATTTAACTGTTGGATTTAAAAAAACAAAAAGATGTGGCTTTTGCAGGAAAGGAAAGACAATTAACAGATTCAGAAGAGATATTTTGAATCAGTCACAGTCTTGCCACCGTTCAACTGAGCATGTAGCTGTATGTTAAGATGAGCAATACTAGAATACGGCAAGTGATAGCAAATTAGATTGTTGTATACTTTCTTGTTTATCAACTGAGACAAAATATTCATTAACATCTGGAAATAAATTGATTGTGTCTAGTTCTTACCATGATAATTTGTCACAATATGTCCCTGCTCGTCCCAAACAACCCCTGAGCCATTCCCTTCAGGAACCTATTCAGAGTATTGCTTGGACTGAGAATTGTATCTATAAATTAATACAATGCAGCATAGAGAGAGAAAAATGTAATCCTGCAAAGCATGCTTTGACTAATAAAGCATGATCCTGAGCACAAGGTTCCGTCCACAATCAGAGTAAAGGAATAAATTGATGTAGATAGTCAGTCCATTATCACCTCAACTGCACCAGTTACGTTGAGCTGAGGACGTAATGTTACATCAAAAATGTTGACAACAGAATATGTATTCTTCTCAAAAAGCTCAGCAATTCTTTCCTGTCAATCCAACAATTACATTTCACTATCTAAAAAATAGTATATATTTCACGTACTGTCCTAATCCCTGTAATACCAGTCAAAAAGTGTGATACTCATGAAAGGAGAAAAAAAATGAGAGGACAAAACCAAAAGTATAGATGAACCTCAGTGGGGAAGAGTGGCCCTGAAGGGAAAACTTGAGGGGTGACCTCTTCAAGTGTAACGGTTGGATCTCCCAAAGCATGGGCTGCATAAGCATTCACGACTAATTTACAGAACGACATAAACTAAGCACTAGTGAAGTTAATTTCACAGGCAAGGGGAGTAGAAATGAATCAGTTGGTAAAACACTGAAAAAGACATTCAGCTGCACTTTGAATGAATGATCACGCTAGCAGGGCCACAAAGGGCTAATCAACACTCGAATGATATCAATCACGAACATGGAAAATGTAGAAATGAATCAGTTGGTCATACACTGAAAAGGACATTCAACTACAGTTGGAATGAATGATAACATACACAGGGCCACAAAGGGCTAATCAACACTTGAATGAAATCAATCAGAAACACGGAAAAATGTAGCAAAAGACAAATTGATATGACATGGCCATTTCCTCAAACTGAAGCAGAGTGAATTTTTCTTCAATCTGCAACAGTTACCGAGATTTACTTATCCATGCAGCCGACTCAACTCACAAGTGAAATTGCCGGTTGATCAGTGAAAACAAGGATCAGAAAACCGTGCCAACCTGATAAGTACCTTGAAGGATGATACACTGAGCACATGAACAAGCTTGAGAAGAGAACGCGCCTCGTTGTGAATAGAAATTTCTTGCTCATAACGCCCACCAAATCCTCGGCAGGGCAATCTAATTCTAATATTTTCCTGAGTGTTCAAAGAGCTTCGTCATGAAAAAGGTTAGACTAACAGCTAGCTATGGGAAGCATAAATTGCGACAGCCGAGCTTCTTCAGCGCGCAGTAGTGGTGTCAGAGTAGGGAGCAGCGAAATCTGGAGAACTCTTAGACTTCAAATGGAAAAAGCATGCAACTTTGAGGGAAGAAGGAACCTCTGAACTTGGGCTGGAGGGGGACGGGGAGGGAGAACTATATCCTCGCCAGGGAGTTGACGGGATTCGGAGCAGACAGATGACATGCTGTCGAAGAAGAGCTGACGGCGACCCAAGAAGAAGGCTTTAATCCCTCCATGGGATTGCAGAAGCTGCCACCAGGGATTGCTCAACAGTATTTGCTGCATTCCTCTCTACAGATGTATTCTCTTGAGAGGGGACAGAAGGGAGAAGAGAGATTGAGGGAAGGAAGATTAGCAGAGGGTGGGAAGAGGAGACACCGGCTGAGGCTCCAGCTGAAACCTGAGAGTGGATATGGCCACCGTAAAAATCTGAGGTACATGCAGAGGAAGAAATGAACAAGAATTTCATCAGCTCGCGTCGTTCAGCCCCATGATATGATGGGCCGGCCCATGAAAATGGGCCTCCTAGCCCAACTATGTGGGCTCATTATACATCGTAGTGGGCCTATGGGAACCCATTGCAGGCCCATGACCGATAGGATTAAGATATTGATCCCACTCCTATTTTCTTCTTCAATGCTGGGGAACTCTCTCGGGCCTGCAACATCTACGAGTTCATGAAAAGTTTGCAGCCCCGACAGCCGCATTTTCCTTCCACCGACGATGGATTCGCGAATCGACGACGGACTCGCGGCTGAAAGTTTGACGGTCTAGTGTCTAATCTTGACCACCCCTTGCCCTCCATTCTCTCCCTCCCTCCCGCTCTCTTTCTCTCTCCTCCCCACCGGTTCTTCTCCCGTAAATTCAGGTATGGACCGTAAAGTTTTCATCTTTAAGGTGCTATTCCTATGCTTCTAGCTGATTGGTGCTTCCACTAGTTGGAGAAATTTCGGTGCTTGTGTTCATCCATGGCTGGAGGTCCTGTGGCTTCTTTGATAAGAATTTATAGTTCAAGGAAAGGCAGTTCTAGAATTAAAGGTTTGTTGTTTAGTAGATGTTTCAGTTCCATTGGGCAACCCGGCATCCTCACGCCGGAAAGTCACCCTCTTGATGTGCAAAGTCATCCATCTTGTAGGAGTCTCACGAGATCAGCTCCTTTTGATTTCTTCATTAGAAGTGACAGGTTTTCAGGTTGTCACTTTGTCAATGCAAGACCCTTTTGCTCATTAGTTGAGAACAGGGATGGTAAAGTGGATATATCAGTTCCTGATTGCGAATTGGTTCTAAGGGAACCTGGTGATAGCTCAGGTACTGTCACATCTACTGAGCTCGAGGAGGGAACTGGTTCAGAAGAGAATGCAAATGTAAATTATGCCCGTGTAGGGTCTGCTGATCCTGTTGAATTGTTTCATGAGATTTGTGATGTCGAGAAGGTGGCAAAGTTAAGCCGGTCCGATTATGAGACCTTAATAGAAATATTCCGCTGTTTCTCCAGTTCTGGTTGGGCTTCTGATCAGGCACTTGCTATTTACATTGGCCGGTCATTCTTTCCCACTGCAGTTCACAAGTTCCGCAGTTTCTTCTTCAAGAAATGCATTGCTGATATTGCAGCTTACTTAGTCTCGCTTGGCCCATCTGATGATGCCATTAAGTTTCTCTTCCCCATCTTCATCGAGTTCTGTTTAAAGGAATTTCCTGATGAGATCAGGCAGTTTAAGAACATGTTTGCATCAGCAGACTTGACAAAGCCCCATACCTGGTTCCCCTTTGCACGGGCCATGAAGCGTAAGATAATTTATCATTGTGGTCCCACCAATAGTGGGAAAACCTATAATGCCCTTCAACAGTTCATGGAGGCAGACAAGGGGATTTACTGTAGTCCTCTGAGGTTATTGGCTATGGAAGTTTTCGATAAGGTGAATGCTTTAGGTGTTTACTGTAGTCTCCTCACCGGACAGGAGAAGAAGCATGTACCCTTCTCAAATCACATTGCTTGCACTGTTGAGATGGTTTCCACTGACAATTTATATGATGTGGCAGTGATTGATGAGATTCAGATGATGGCAGACCCATACAGGGGCTATGCATGGACCAGGGCCCTACTTGGTCTCAAAGCTGATGAGATCCACCTGTGTGGAGATCCAAGTGTGTTAGACATTGTGAGGAAGATCTGCTCTAATACAGGTGATGAGCTGCATGAGTGCCACTATGAGAGGTTCAAACCACTTGTGATTGAAGCAAAGACTTTGTTGGGGAATCTAAAGAACGTTCGTTCAGGCGATTGTGTGGTTGCATTTTCTCGGAGAGAGATTTTCGAGGTGAAGCTTGCAATTGAGAAACATACGGACCATCGGTGTTGTGTTATCTATGGTGCTCTCCCACCTGAGACCCGGAGGCAGCAGGCAAATTTGTTTAATGATCAAGATAATGAGTACGATGTGCTTGTTGCGAGCGATGCGGTTGGGATGGGTTTGAACCTTAATATTAGGAGAGTAGTTTTCTATGGCCTGACCAAGTACAATGGGCTCAAGAATGTTCCTGTTCCGGCTTCTCAGGTATTATGATATCCTTAATAATTGGTAGGCATCATCATTTTACTCAGTGAAGACTTAAAGATCCGGATGGAGAGTCTTTATGATTTTTCAATATTGATAATTATTTGATAGTACAAGTGCAAAGAAGCGTCTTCAATAAATGTTTACCCATCCTGATCTGTGACAGAATATTAACTTTTTATTGGCATGGGCTAATCTCGTGAGGGATGTGACAGGTTAAGCAGATAGCTGGGAGAGCTGGGAGGAGAGGAAGTGTATACCCTGATGGGCTCACAACTACCCTGCATCTTGAGGATTTGGATTACTTGATCGAGTGCTTGAAAGAACCCTTTGAAGAGGTCAAGAGAGTAGGCCTCTTCCCATTCTATGAGCAGGTTGAGCTTTTTGCTGGACAACTCCCGAACTTGACATTTTCGCAGCTTCTTGAGCAGTTCCGTGATAATTGTCGCCTCGATGGGTCTTACTTCCTTTGCCAGCATGATCACATAAAAAAGGTTGCAAACATGTTGGAAAAGGTTAAAGGTTTGTCCCTAGAGGACCGATTCAACTTCTGTTTCGCACCTGTAAATGTTCGGGATCCCAAGGCAATGTACCATCTTCTTCGGTTTGCTTCTTCATACAGTCAAAATTTGCCTGTGAATATTGCAATGGGGATTCCCAAAGGATCTGCAAAGAATGATGCAGAGCTGTTGGACCTGGAAACAAGACATCAGGTAATATAGAACTAACTGATATTAACTTAATGTCAAAAAGGGGGAAGTGTCATTTTTTTCTTTAGTTCATGAAATCTGAATAGACTCGAGAGAGGTATGAATACTTGGAAATAAAACCAAAATCCTCATAGTACACCATAATCGTAAGAAACAAGATATTTTGAATATTATCTGATATTGCAACTGGGAATATCTATTTAAATGTTTGGATCGGTCTCAATCATCAGGTTGTGTCCATGTATCTTTGGTTGTCTAACCACTTCAAGGAGGAAACTTTTCCCTATGCGAAGAAGGCGGAGGAGATGGCAACAAATATAGCAGCCTTGTTGGGTCAATCTCTTGTGAAGGCAAACTGGAAACCTGAGTCAAGACAGATGAGGAAAATGAAACCTGAAGAGAAGAAATCTAAAGAACAGGAGGAGGATTCTGGGTATAACAGGCCAAGGTCGATTGTCAAGTTATTTGAAAAGTAAGTTACTCATGGTAAAATTTGTTTTTCAACAAGGCATGATCTGCTCGGTTCTATTTTCCTCGGCAATGTTGAGTGAGGCAATAGAAGTGGTTGGTAGTGGGTGGCCACTTTTAATTTAGGAGCAAATTCCTCTCCTTTATAATATGTACATGTAAATTATTGGTCTGTACATTATGCGAAGGACAAGCTGACAACTTGACTTATTTGAAATGCTCGAAATTAGCTTGTCACTATCTCTTTTCTAATTTGCTGTTGTTGTCTCCTGTGATGCAGTAAGAGGCAGAGTAGATCTACACCAAACAGAGATGCTGAAGTAGCTGCATAGCAGATCTAGCAGGTAATTCACTATATTTTACTCTCCTGCAGGTTACTTAAAATGGACAAGGATACTATGCCAAGTATCATTTTCGTTTTGTGTAGGCAAACATTGACGGAAGCAGTGCAGCATGTTAAAATGATGCGCACTTATTTTCTTGGGGTAGAGGATAATGACACACCTAATACGTCAGTGTGAAGTTCCTGAATTTCGCTGTTTGATGAAGGTGGTTCCTGTTGCAGAGAACTAAGTTTCGGGGCCCCATCCTCTTGACACCCTCGTGGGGTGTACTGTCCATGCGCTACCTGAGTGTGAGTTGAAGCACTCGTAGAAAAAGATGATCCAAGAGAAGAGGGCTCCATCTCTGCCAAAACTTGGGTCAGATAGCTGCTTTCAAATAAACCCACTGGATTGTGGGCTTTATTACAAGTCTGCGTCCTGGGAGGATGATCATTTATCTTCTGGAGCTGCAGAAGTAGGTCCATACTAGTCCATCTCTGAGGATAGCATCTGAACACTTGTTGCCAGAAAGCAGGCTCGAAGCAGCATCCAGATGGTGCTCTGCAGTGCTCAAGCCTAAGGACCATTGCTCTGCGGCTGTATTAGTGGAGTCATTCAGTTGCATATTCTAACCCTTTTTAATATTCTATTGCGGAAATAGGTGATTAGAAAACATTCTGTATTTCTTGGGATAATAGGAAATTTTCTAGATACTCCTGTTCCATGGTATGGATCATTGTAATATTTTCTCCCTAGCCCTAGGGAGTGCTGGAATTTTGGAACATCCGGTGCAGAACAAATATGTATTATTGGCATTGCTTCCCCTTTGCCAATTTTGAAGATGTTGTGAGTTGTGAACAGTAACCTTGCTTTCCAAAGATCATTCTTTTGTGGGCCAGATGAATTGAACACTAAATCACAGCCGAACGTCTGAAAGCAAAGTAGGACAGTGCAGATGCAGACCATTAGACCTGTGCAAGGGTAAATTCACTTTAGCAAAAGGTCAACGATGTTGAATGAACAAGAAGGGATTCAAAGTGGGGAACATAAATCTTGAGTTTTACGTGATAGAAGACTAAGGCAAAGCAATTTGCGTCTCCTACACCTGTTGCGATACTAAAGTTGAATTTTTTACTGTAGCCCGTGCGCTTAAATCATCTCTCTCTTCGATTTTGTTCTACTCGGTCAAACTTCGGGGATGGTCGGTCCCTTCGATGAATCATTCAACATGTTCTCTGCAATTTGGTGCTGAAAGCAGGCCCAAACGTCGAACCTCGAACCTCAATTGAAGTGTCGCACCAGACTCTCTCTTGTGGCCACGTGAATGTCTCTTGAGTAGCTATCAAACGGGGATTGTGAGGGGTCAAGATTGATCGTGATCTCACCTTCTATTCGCCCAACCGGTCCACCTGTCTCCATATCTCGAATTCAAGTGCACCAAATTGTCGACTAACCATTCCACAGTGGTTTTCTTTTATACCCTCCTTGGGGATGGACACTCCAAGTGGTTTTAGCTAATACTTGTCGAACACGGATCCTATGCCGTGAGTCTTCACTATGTTTCGAACAATCCCAGCCGTCAGATCTAACAAATGTCTTTCAGCAGGATGTTGCGATCAGTGCAAGTGACCTTGCCCTGCCACTTGTCCCTCAATATCCGCCACGGTTTTCTCAGGCCATTTTTCTGGTCCATTAGATTGGCAACAAATCTTTTTCCCCGAACGAAAAGTAGGTCCGACCCACAAAATCGATTCCAAAATTGTTTGGTCCAATCTGGGGCAATGTCACAAGTATCCTTTAAGAATTACCCGCCTCGTGCCATGATTTGGAAGAGGAGATAGATCAGATTTACACCCATATCGGACAATTAGGTGTCCTAGATTTGAGTCCATATAACCCGTTCAGCATATCCCGAGATCAGAGATGCATTGCTCCCTAATTTCCTCTCACCAGTGGCTGATCTCACTCGGATTAAACTTCTCGCAGACAGCGTAGACCCCTGAAAACAAGCAAGATCTCGGTGCTGACGTGGCTATCCGCACGGGACATAGGGATGACGTGGAGACAGCCCAGGAAACCATTGCCGTTGGACCGGTCCAGCGGGGCCCACACGCTCACGAAATCCACCACATGTGGCCTCCGGTCAAGGCGCGTGATGTCCTGCCTTCTCTCGCCGATCCGCCACGTGTCGATCGGTCGGCCGAGCCACCTCTGCGATCTTCCCTCTCCCGCCGGATTAACGTAATCAGAGCCTCGGACTTTCGGGGCCCGTCGAGACGGCGCCGTAGCTTACCCCGCCTTCTTTCTCACATATAAATAGCTCTTCCCACGCGAAACTCATCTTCCAACACAACGCATAACGCGTGCTCGCCGATCCCACAGGCTCTCTCTATCTGTTTCTTTCTGCGAGCGAACGTTTCGGAGCTGCCTGAAAAACGGCTCGGCGGAATGACCGTGATCAAGGACCGGACGTCGCCAGCTGCGGGGGCAGTCAAGAAGGTCGAGCTAGATCAGGGGCCTCACCGCGGGAGGCTAGCGGCAGCAGCGGGGAGTAGGCTGGGAAGCGAGGCGGAGACTGACACGGAGAGTGGAGCATCATCGACGGAGGAAGGAGAGTCGCCGAGGTCGTTCGCCATGTGGCGGGGGAGGAAGGCAGCTGCAGCGGGGTGCCTGCACAGCCAGGTGCTGAGGGTGATGGAGGAGGACCTGCACCTAGGGGAGGATACGGTCACCAGTGGCACAAGCGGTGGCGCTTCCCGCCTGGACCATCATATCGTGATCCTGTCGAGACCGATCTTGCCGTGCTCTCCGCTCGGCAAAAAGGGCTCCACGGACAAGTCTGTTCGCTGAGAAAATGAATCGTGGATCGAGGTAATTCCGGTTTCTCGTTAAAGCTCATACTGGAAAAACACATCACTTTCAGTTTTCTCAATAGATGTAAGTTAGTCGAAATTTAACGTAAGGTTGTCCTTCTCCATTTTCTTTAGCCTAGCTAGCTCAGGTCTTTTAATTTCCTTCTCGTTCCAGAGTGGGATAGAGAGAGAGAGAGAGCTGATGTACAGAGAAAGCCTTGTTGTGTTATGGATCAGTCATCTTTCCAATGTTGAACGATCAACAAAGTTAAGCCACACTGTTCCCGGCAGTGCACCGATTCGCGATTATCTCATCGGTTAAACTGAGTATCCTCTAAACAGATCCATTCCCAGGACATAGGGATGTGCGAACAGCTCATTCGGCTTCGATTCCATGTAATCCAATGCACTTCAGTGGGTTTTGATTTCACATCGTAATCTTGTGCATATGCAAATTTATTATTTTTTAATCACCACAGAGATCAACTATGAATCTACCAAAAACTAAATCGATCTAAAATGCTAAACTTTAATAAAAGAAACCGAAAATGATGGAAATTACCATGAACTGAATTACGTAGCAGCAGCAGCAGCCTAGTCCGTGAAAGAATGTGTAAAGAGTCATCAGTATGATTGGAAGGAAAGATATAACGGCAATCGCTGAGCCCGCAGTAAGTTGGGCCAGGAAGATCCAAAGATGGGCCCGATCGGGATATTGGCCCATTACAGTTGTCAAGAAAACGGCCTAGTCGATTGAACGTTGGGTCGAGTGTCGACGGAGACTCCTGTGAATAATGCACGAAGATCGGCCCGAGTCGTCTTGAAGTTGCAAGGAGTGGATAATGTCTGCTAGCCAAGAACACACACACACACATACATTTGACGCCATTGATCCTTACTTTTTCCCCCCCTCTTAGAACAAGAAAAGCTGCCAATCACGACGATTAGGCATTGTCGTTTTCCATGTGATAATCACAGAAAAAGACACCAAATGGGAACGGACAGACGGAAGCCATTCTCGAGTTATAATTAATAGAGTCAACAGAACAAATCCGGAAAAAAACATGCAGCTGGGGAGCAAAGTTGATGCCGGTGCTCGCCAAGACATCATTAGGTGACATGTCCGTAAAACTCAAATCCCCGACCATAATAAGTATTTGGTTTTCTTAGGCGTACCTTTCATGGCACTACCCAATACCTACAGAATCGATGCGCCGATCGGTCCGATGAGCGATGAGACTCTCAGAGCCATATATTCTCTCCATTCACAACACTCTCGAACTTGAGGTGTTACTTAACAAGAGTAAGTGTCGAAACACCTCACGTGACTAGACTTCCGGTGAAAGTTAATTAACAAGGTTCCAATTATTTGATGAACTTGTTTTGTGGGGGGGGCATATACATTGACAGGCCACGATTTGTTTTCTTTGAGACAATGATACTAAGCAAATCAAAGGGATGGTTGGGTTGTCGGAGACTTCTAATGGCAGCATTCGAACAAAGATTCCCTTAATATGAAATTCATCGACACATGGGGACATATCATAACAATAATTAATTGTGAAAATCTATGAGCCAATCCGATATTTTGAGTCAACATCTGATATAATCATTTCGCTTCGAGCATAACCTAGTCGTCATAAGGTAAAAGAAGTACCTGCATGCAAACTTATGATAGTTAATGGATGAGTAATGGGCGGATCAATGCACCGCTATCGTTCTGCTCGTCTGAGCACGTCGCGTATGTAATAATATAGATGCTGTTGATATACGCACACATGTAACATCAACTCGCCAGATGATTAGGGCTGTCTGTCAGGGGACCAAGGATGAGGTAGTGGTTAGTAGTGGGCGTGTGTGTGTCTGCGCTGCTGCTGACTAATCTCGGCCAATGTCCGGCGGATTCATCGGATGATGAGGGAAGGCAAGTGTCACTCCCTGCCCTCTCCAACCGAAACAAAATTGGAAAACGAGAGATGAGAGAGAGAGAGAGTCAACAGAGGAGAGATCGCCTTTCGGGGGAAGATCTCTCTGTCTGAAGCTGAAAGATTTTCCGCTCCGCATTTTCGCCGTCCGTCGACATTATCGCACTGCTACAGAATTCAAANCGCCGTCCGTCGACATTATCGCACTGCTACAGACTACAGAATTCAATTCCCTTATCGTTGTTTACTCGACACGATGCAATCGAAGAACAGAACACTATCTGGAGAGACATTATTGTTGTTCGATTAAGCTAGTGGTGAATGGTGCGTCAGTCGCAGTGTCTCGCACTCGCCAATTTCTGTCTGTGTATGGGAGGATCGATGCTAGGCAACATCAGCCAAGTGTTATAGAACATAATAGAAGAATAGACAGGTATAGAAAAATTTATAAAAAAAATTCAACTTATAATATTAAATTTAATATAATTATACTAAATTACATAAATTCATTATTCCCCTCCTAATTATAATATTAAGGTGATGTCACGTTGGTGGCTGCAGGAGGAGGAGATGCTGAGGTGGGCTGCAGTAAATGCTACTGACTGATGGTGCGGGAGGGGCGACAAGTGTGGGGGACTTAATAAAATAATTTTATCTCCGAAAAACTTAGGGAAAAAAAAGAAGGAAAAAAAAAAGAGAGGATCGGATAGTACCACGCTACAAGACATGACACGTGTCATGTCGTGCTCATGAGGGAAATGGCATGTGACTATGGGCATCGACAATTATCACTCTCGTCCATGTTCATGAAAATGTCACGAAAGAAAAATAAATAAATAAAATAAAAAATAAATTCAGGAATCGTGGGAGAGCAGGAATGAGTGTTGAATACATCCATCAGAAATATGATAGTCATACTTTATTGTATATTTATAATCGTTTATACTAATAAAATTTTGAAAATATCATTTCAATTCTTTGAAAATTAATTCTATCTTTTAATAAAATAACTTTTCAAGATAAATAAAGTATTAAATAGAGTGATAAATATTTTTATTATAAAAATCTTATGCTGAATCCTAATTATTGTTACTTTTGGCATGTCTTTATTGCGCCTTCTGTAGTTTTTTTTGTAAATAAAAATTTTATATATTACTTTTTTAATCCATTTATTCCACAGGCATATCGTCAAAATCGCTAGGAGCCACTTAAAAATGCGTCTGTATATAGTAAAAAAAAACAATCTGTCGCACTCATGTAATTAATTACACGTGATAGACAATAAATGAGATGTCGCGGGCTTACATATATATATATATATATATATGTGTGTGTGTGTGTTGCACATATATTAACTGTATCGATACCCATACGTCAATGCTCTCCAAATACTTCAAAGTTTGAGCATCATGGTCACTCGTCAGTCCAGTCGGCAGCAGAGCTTGACCTCAGTACTTTCTGATAATTCAACTGTCGAATAAGAATTTACAGGACTACTTTCATGAGAAGTAAATGCAGAAAATTATTGGTTTAAAGATTAAGGGGGAGGTAGGAAATTTGAACTCATAAGAATTGGAAAACAGAGCTTCTTAAAACCCCTTCCACAGAGATTGATGGCGTATGTGAGATCAGCTAACTTGATCTATCTCACTTCCTAACTTCTGTTGCCTCAGAGAGGCCATGGTCTATTCCATTTGGTCAACATGTGAATGAGACTAATCAGATCATGCCACGTCATGTCTTAGCAGCCCTGAAGTCGTGGATGCCCCTCGAATCAACAAGGGGCCGGGTACGATCTCTGCAGAGAGTCGCCTGCATGCATGATGCTGCAGCTAGCCACTGATTTGCTAACGAAAAGGGCTGTGAATTGCAGAGTGTAGCAGGATAAAGCTCGTAAAATCACACCCGATCAACGCTGTGCACTGATCGGACATGAAAGATTGCTATCTGGTAGGTAGTACCAGATAGCCATGAACGACGACGTCCACAGTTCAGAGCCATGATCCTTCTGTGAAGTATTATCCTGCAACAGCTTGCTATGTGTTGTATTCCATGCAGTATGGTGAATCGGGATATACCCTACATATATATATATATACATATATATACATACATACAGTGTGATATATTTTTATGTGTAGATGAAAAGTTGGGAGGGATAGCTCGATGGAGCTGTGAATGGAGAGAAACGCAAGAAGGGCCCCCTCGTGCTAGCTCAAAGGGAAACAAGCTTCCTCATACCCACTTGACGTCTGACCCCAATTGCCAGCATTGAAGTTAAAGTTTATGTATGGCCTCTCTCTCTCTCTCTCTGCTTCTCACTGCTCTCTTAAATGAAGTTGTCCTCTGCGTATCCAACATCACCACTGTCTAGCTATGTTTTGTCTTAAAATAATTTGCATAAATATTACTGTTCCACTGTAAATTAGAAGCGGCGTCTGATAGGAATCCAGTAGAGAGAGAATACGTGGTACCATGGTGAAACCGGTTTTATGCTTAAATCAATCCCTCTTTCCATCTCTTTCATGGGGTTGGCCCGCTTCTTCCCTCTTTATAACTCACCATCACTTTCTGTTATGTTCGTGAGCTTTCTGAAATCTAAATGCTATGTGATATCCCTTCGAGTTGCTGTTGAGAGAGGTCTCATCCATCTTTCTCCTTCTTCCTTTTCTCGTTTCACATTTGTTGGCCGGTCCTCGTCCCATTTTCTGTGCCTTTCCCAACCCCCCCACCCCGTACTATATTATCTCGGTTTTCTCTATATCGTCTGCTGCCAGAGCCTCAGGGACTTGAGATACAGTCACCCTGCTCGGAACACATATATAAGGATGTCAGGCAGGAGCTCGAGGCAGTCCTCTTCGTCGTCGGGGTCCCCGAGGATCAGCGATGAACAAATTATTGACCTCGTCTCTAAGTTACGCCAACTTCTTCCCGAGATTCGTGATAATCGACAGTCCGGTAAGGTACGAAGCATCCAGACTGTTCTACTCATGACATCTCGTGCTATGTATATATAGGGTGTACGCAGCGATCGACCAAATGTATGCAGAACACGTACATCCATGGAGTAATTAACCTTGACAGTATTTTTGTGTAATTCGATTTTCCGGAAGCAAATAAGAAGTACATTCATCAGACATGGAAGTTCACAGATAAGCTTTTCAATTCCCGCTTTTAACCTTATTAACGTGGACAAACTGAATCGTGTTNTCCACAGATAAGCTTTTCAATTCCCGCGTTTCACCTTATTAACGTGGACAAACTGAATCGTGTTCGTGAAGTTCTTGAAGGTAAGTACAATTGGAAACCAAGTGCAGCATCCGCAATTTCACGAGCTCGAAGTTAGTTAATGGTTCTTCCCGATAACGCAGTGTCATCTTATTGCTAACTGNTAATTAATGGTTCTTACCGATAACGCAGTGTCATCTTATTGCTAACTGAGAATCGTTCCATGTTGAAGGCGTCGGCTTCGAAGATACTACAGGAGACGTGCAACTACATCCGGAACCTGCACAGGGAAGTGGACGACCTCAGCGAGCGGCTCTCCCAGCTGCTGGCTACCATCGATGCTGATAGTCCAGAAGCTGCCATAATTAGGAGTTTGATCCAATAAAGTTCCAAGCACCTTGAATATATATTCATATCTCTATATATATGTATGTATATGCATATCTGTAGCTTTATCCACCTCAATGAGTGATCAAAGGGCTTTTGGTCGCTAGATCAAGCGCGAAGGTTCAGGCGTACGTAATTTGTATTGCATGTACATATGTGTATGTCTGATGGAGATGTCCTCCTGTACGGACGCAATGTTTGCAGCAGTGTAATTATAGTATTTTATGTGCAATAAAGAGGACTTTAAGAGGCCATTACTCGAAACGATCGAGATCGTGCAATTTCTCGACTGGTAACACGCTCATCATGCACATGAAAACTATGTATGCACACTTGCATGCCCGTGAAGGCACACATATATGGGCCTATACGGTTTTCTCGGCTTGATTTGATAGGGTGTAAGCAATAGACATTAATACTATATACCAAATCGAGATACCCCAATCTATTAGTGTGCCCACCCGGTTGGAGCGACATCTACCCATCCTGTTTAGCGTAATGCCCATATAGTTGTGCAGATTTTATTTTTTTAAAAAAAGGGATAATATATATAATCTCAATTATCCAATGCCCCCCCTCCCCAAAAAAAAACTATATAATCTCACGAGGGAACAACTGCACTTTGCACCGTCTAAATCGGTCGCTGATTCCGCCAAATTTGAAATTTGCTAGATTTGATGGGTTAAAAGCGTCAGCACAAGCAGAGGTCCCTATAATCACTGGGAATCGCCATAATTTGGCGACAGATTTGATGGCCAAAATTTGAACTTTTATGAGCCATCGCCTTCCACGTAAATATGAACGAGGGGGGCAAAAAAAAGAAGAAGAAGAAGAGGAGGAGGAGGCTTCTGGCCGCTTTCGCAGACCCAAAGACATCAGCAATTTCGAGTTTACCGTGTAGATTTGGAAGCAAAAGATTGGGAGAATTTATTTACTGGGAGCTGCTGGTGCCCGCCCACGGGAGAACCGACGCATGGATGGAGTTTGTCTTGACCAACAGATTAGGGGAATCTAGTGGAGTCATGACTGGGAAAGCAATTCGGTTCGCTTTTCGGTTTTGTGATGTGAATTGAGTTACCCCCTAAGTGAGGCTCTACATCTACTAAATCTCCGTGGGAGGAAAGGCGAGATGAAATTTAACTTGTTCAACTCCTCTAAAATGAACAAATCCAAACACGGTAGCAAAATTCACTATCTCAAGTTGAAGTTCCGAAGAAAATCCATGATCAATAGTTGCTCATCGGCCGTGGACATACCTGGTCGTGCACGCCTCAATTATTCGGGACTCATTAGTTTCGATGTTGCGCATGGAGGAAACCAGCGGTGGCTAACGATCGACGAGACTAAGCAACTCATTAAGGGGATTTTGGCCCAAAATCCAGTTCCAAGCCCACTATCCCATCGAGATGGGCCTACAGAAATGGGAACTTGTTACGGGTCGGTGGACAAACCAGTCGGTCAACGTAAAAATGTCGTCCCAGTGTCGGAATCCTCTGAACGAAATCGATATCCATGCATGCTTTTCTTTCATGTTCCAAATTGGGGGTGGACTTCAAGAGCTACCGCTAGCGTCTCTCACTACGTTACGTGTTCAGGTCACGTGGAGATGGAAAGATCATCCGAGTTCCGCTCGTCAGCGGTTATCTTCGACCATGTCATAGAACACGGCATCGGGAAAAAGAAAAAGGGAAATCCTACTTGCTGGTTCTACCGCAAAGATCAATGTGATAGCCTGCCGACCAGCTGAGATCAAAGTGAACATAAAGAGGTTGACGTCCTGAGCCCAGAGATCCAAGTTCAGGCACCATATCACCCACAAGGTTGAGTAATAATCAAGTAAAACTTTACATGAACTATCTCACTATAAAGTTATCACACTGATCTGAGAAGACACCAATCAGTGAATTTTTTTCAACAAATGGCCGACCATGTATCTGAGATCGGCTGCTGATTAGCCGGGGAAGTGAATGAAATAAGTGTTTTTTCAACAAGTACAAGAAAAAGCCAACACTACAGTTCTGTTTCTACCCATGGACTTGAAGAAGCAGAAAGTCGGCCCTTTTACTTCAGTGTGTGACTGAATCCTTTTAACTGCCCGAGGAGACATCTACCTAACTTAGGATGACAGGGAGGGACGTTTGTGGTGTGAAGTGAAAGTACACCCCAGACGTTCCTCCGAGAAGATGAGAACACTACGACGTGTCTTATTATTCTCCCTGTTCTGTCTCTTGTCCTCTTTCCTTGGGGTTATTTATGTACAGAAGCCGTTGAAGATAATCATTTCAAGAAGGAAAGCACCATGTCCACTGAAAATCAATGTGACTGCTCGACAGAAATAGCAGCAGCCATTGTTTGATACTGATGGATGCAACGGTATGGCGTGTTTGCCCAGAGAAGAAATCATCATTTCTCCACAAACAATGGGCCTCTGTACTTTGCTCCGACCACAGCTATGCCCTCGGGTCTCTCTCTTTCTTCTAGCCATGCATATCCTTCCCTCTCCTCTTCGGGCACCGAAACTCCTTCCACTGACATTGGGATATATGCCAGGCAGGGACAATCAGTATTTTCCGAGAAATGAAATGTATTGGAGTTAAACATACAAGGATGGTGGCTTTGGTTTGTTTGACCCCTCCTAGCTCTGGAGATCCAAGATCGACTATCCCATATTGACAAGCAAAGAAAACAATGCGAAAATATGGTGCATCTTGAAAATGTCTTGTAAAATGGATTCCTATACATTTTCTCGTTATTCTCTTTGAAACTATTCACAAGCTGGAACTGAAAAACTGATAATTTATGGTTGATCTCCAGAACCAGAAAGGCCTCGTCAGTTTCCGTTCTTTATGATGGAGGAATAGTATATGGAACTGGTACCTGAGATACTAGAGAATGGATGGGCTGAGTAGTAGGTGCAATCCCGTCCATCAGGATCAGAGTATGGTGGTCCCAGTACATCAAGAACTGCACAGGCCGTCACCGCTGTGAAGCAATGCATGTTCCCTCCATCGGCAGGGTATAATATAGACGTGTTGCATGGGGCAGTGAAATTTGAGTCCACCTTCACTTTCGCTAGGTGGGTGCCATTGCCATGAGGCCCGGCTGCAAGAACACAAGGAGGATTTCCAAAATTTCAACTTTTCCTCCTCATGGCATGTGAAGAAAATTTAATAAACATAAAATTTGATAGATGCAAAATTGTTTGGAAGAGTACCTCCAAAGGAGAAGAAAAACAGCTTACCTTTAGGAGGATTCACAAAAGAATTGCTACCAGGCGCACTGGCAACCCAGTCATACGATTTAATATGCATGGTCCCGAGTAGGATTTTGCTAAAAACTGTCATCCCTGGGTGGTTATGAAGAGGGATAACACCTGAAGGTGGCAAACAAAAGATTCCCATCTGCAATTTGCAGCCAAAAAAGAGCTTGTCATATAGGTCTCCATAAGAATGAGAGGTTTACATGTTAATAACTTCATCCCAATCTGCATTCACTTTTCCCCAATTGAATCTGAAGCATTGGAGGAGGTTTTTACACACCGAAAATTTCTTGCTTTCATAGAGATGCAGGTATGTTATCACTGGAGATCCTTCAGCACTGGTTGCCCAAAAATATGGCATCTCAGGTCTAAGGCCAAGATCATCCGGTCTAATTCCATCTGCACAAAATAGTTATGACCAGAGAAATGAATAATGGCAGAGAACTGACAAGTAAAATACTTCATTCCAGAAAAGATTAATAGCACACAAAGAATATTAAAAAAATGTATAGATTATGTCTTCCTATAAATGCACATTCCTTAGAGGACAACAGAAAAACAGACAAGTACAACAAAGATAGATTTTGTATATGTTTATGGTCACAAAATGTGTATCATCAGCTGCATTAAGGCCTAAACACTAGGATGAGAAATATAAATATACATATATTTTGTGTGTACTGCAGAAGGCTTACTGTAGAATCAAAGGACCTTTATAACAGCAATTAGGAAAGAAGCCGCTTGTAGCTTTTTGCTAAAAAAGTTAGTGAACTAGATGCACTTGAAAATAAACAAAAGATAAATGAAAAATAAAATAGAAATCATGTTGGCCCCCCAAACACACACACACACACACTCTCACACACACATCCAAATCTAATCTATAGAAGTTTCAGTTTCAGATAATAGCTTCATGCCCCTATAGGGGGTAGGACATGTAGGAGAATGGCATTATTATGATAGCAAGTGTCAAACACAAACTTCCCCATGGCCGAGAATGCAGACACAATCAAGAACCTGAAAAAATATAGAGTACGAAATAGCAAAAGGGACCACTACGTGATCAACGAACTCTATAATAATAAATGAGCACCTTAATCTAAGCAACACAGGAATCAAATTGGCCCAACAAGCTAAACAGGACCTTAATCTAAGCAAGCCACAGAGATCCACCCATGAATTTTCTTAATTCGTGCATTCCTCAAAACAACAGCCAGTTTCAATCATGCCAATTTTGAATACCTGCGAGAGGACAGCAGAATGCCAATTGCCAAATAGTATATAAAATTAACATGAGCCACATTAGACAAATCAATTTGACATTTCTTGGGTCGCAATCAACCTATCAGCGTAAAATGGGAGTACTTGGCAACAACAATATTTACTCATCATAGAATCAACAATTACCAAATTCCCAAGCAGGTGCAGAAACTTACGAAAATGTTATCAAGCCAAAACACAAGCTTATCCATTATAACCTGACAAGCAGACATACCCAAAACCATTTTTAGCCTCTCGATGTTCTGAGGAGAGGGGATGACATTGGTTCCGCTGTAGGAGAAGACCTCCTTGCAAGTCTCGAAAAGTCTCTGAATAGGAGACGTCGTCTTCGTCTGCCTCCGTCGGTTCTTCTTAGACTTGCAGTTCGCGTTCGCGATCGTGTCCCTGGGCAATTCTCGGCATTCCTTCTCTTTCCCGCCCGCCACCGTCCTCGTAACCCCCATTAGCAGCCCAAGATCTCCCAAAATAACACTGATTTCTATGCTGGAGAAAGGCAGGAATTGCTCTGATCGCTGAATCAGCTCAAGAACCGAAATTTAGCATAATCGACAAGTCAATTCCGCCCCATCTGAATCTCGGCCAAATGGGTGCCTCATAAAGTGGGCGCCGATTCAGAACAGCAGTCTCCAATCTAATCAAATGCTGGAAAGAGAATATAATTAAACAAACAGTCTATAGGAGGGCTTTCTTTTTCTTCCTTTTCCTTCCTTTTCCTTCTATCTCTGTGATGGGCAAGAAGCAGAGCAGAAAGTGGCGTGAGACAAGAGCAGAGATGTCGGGACTTGCAGCTCCGCTGAGAGCAAGGAAGGAAGGATTTGGATTTGACGAATGAAGGATTTAAAGAGGGATGGATAGAGTTTGTGAAGGAGAGATTCGTAACACAGATGGTTTCCTGGATGAGGATGAAGCAAAAACCAGGGGCCATGGCTTCTGCTTTCCAGTGGGCTGTTCCGGCAAGCGGATTTTTATCCTGGTCTCTGATTCTCCTTTCCCTCCCTTTTCCGTCTTACTCTATTTACTTTTTCAATAAAAATAAATAAATAGAGTATATGGGCCTTAAGGCCCAAAGGTGGATTGGGGGCCCATCCGTCGGGGGAGCAGCGGGAGTGGGACGGGCAATTTGGAGATTTCGCCTTTTCCCGGTGCTCACAGGGAGGAAAATTCCTGCATAATTGCTGGCCGTGCAAATCCTCTCCCCTCTGCAGAGATCTGCATCCTTCCGGCGCTCATCTGAATCTCGTAGAACCGATTTCGATCGGGGTTCCAAGATGTATGGATTTGAGGCTCTCACGTTCAACATCCACGGGGGCTACCTTGAGGCGATCTTGAGGGGCCACCGGGCGAGCCTCCTCACGGCCGCCGACTACAACAACCTCTGCCAGTGCGAGACCCTCGATGACATCAAGATGCACCTCTCCGCCACCGAGTACGGCCCTTACCTCCAAAACGGTACGGTGGGTTTCTTGTCGATTCCCTTACTCCCTGGGGAGAGAGCACTCTTCGAATTGATTGCAGTTCCGTTTCAGTCTCCGGTTCTGATTGAGCTCATGGGATTTCGGAGTTTGATTGAGTTGTTAGGATGGGTGTTTGTTGTTGTATTGATGTCGATCAGGATTTTTTTTTTATGGGCAGTTCGATGAAATGGTGCTTCTGAGTAGATCGCTAGGAGTTCCGCTAGCTTATGGTGATTGCTATCTTCTACCATTTCAACTTGCTGCCTGATGTACTATTCCGTTTGTTCATTTCTATGTGTTTACAGAACCTTCACCGTTGCATACCACGACAATTGTGGAGAAATGCACTGTCAAACTAGTTGATGAGTACAAGAACATGCTGTGCCAAGCCACGGAACCTCTTTCAACTTTCCTTGAGTACATCACGTAAGTTGAATTCATCATATCACTTTTCAAGTTGTTTACTCTTTTTTTGTGATGTGTAAATTGTTGAAAGATTTCAGTAGGAAGTTTGCCGCTATATTGGATTAGAACCTGGCATCTAAGTTCATCTTTTACCAATCGTAGTGTTTCTACTGACTTGAAACTTCAGATAGTCCTATTGTTTCAATTGTCTCTATTGACGGTCTGGAATTTAATTTCTAATGCAAATGTAATTTCCGTGAGGAAATAACAGTATGGAATTGTAGATTTCAGTATCGCTCTGTCTCTTGCAGGTACGGGCACATGATAGACAATGTTGTCTTGATTGTTACCGGAACATTGCATGAGAGGGATGTTCAGGAACTACTGGAAAAATGTCACCCACTGGGCATGTTTGACAGGTACCTTTACTGCTTTCAAATTCTTTGTCCTGAGCTGCGCAGTCGATAATGCCCTTGTTATTATTCATCTACCTCTTTTCTTGAACAGTATTGCAACCCTGGCAGTCGCTCAGAATATGCGGGAGCTGTACAGATTGGTTCTTGTTGACACACCTCTGGCTCCTTATTTCTCTGAGTGCATTACATCAGAGGTACAAATGTGTCCCCCTTTGTTAAAGTAGTTATACACTATAATTTTCTTCTTTTATGAATTTGAATTTCTCCTTGTGTTGCACATCTATTACATGGTTTTGGAATTAAATTTCATTTGTTTCCCCATGATCTAGTGCCATTGACGGCACTTCTAACAGTATAAAACTATCATTCTGCTCATATATTATGCAGCATTTTTATATTGGTAAAATGTAGGCACTTATCTTTGATATGTTCACAAGAAAAATGCCAAAATCTCAGCTTGTAATCAAACATGCCAACATGGCTATCTATTCCATGAGATAACGAGAATAATGTTTTATTGTCACCTTCAATCACATTAGGACTAAAACACTTATATCAAAATGCATTTTTATTTTAAAGGAATATACTGTTCTATCTTTTGACTGTGCGCTTGTAATACCTACTTATATTTCCTCGGTAGGACTTAGATGACATGAACATCGAGATTATGAGGAATACTCTTTACAAGGCTTATCTCGAGGATTTCTACAGGTTTTGTCAGGTGAGGTTTAGTTGAAATTGCACATTTGCTTAAAAAAAAATTCTCTTCTGACTTTCATTGGGGTNTCTAGTTGAAATTGCACATTTGCTGAAAAAAAATTCTCTTCTGACTTTCATTGGGGTGCTCTATTCACAACCTAAATTTGAAATTTATGTGAAATATTCTGCACAGAAACTGGGTGGTGCTACTGCAGAGATCATGTCTGACCTCCTTGCCTTCGAGGCTGACAGAAGGGCAGTGAATATCACCATTAACAGGTAACTTGTCCAGAGAGAAGTGGTTTTATTATGATATTTTGTAACTGCAGCGTACCACTGCTAATGCATTCTATTTTTTTCAGCATCGGCACTGAACTTACCAGGGATGACAGGAGGAAGTTGTACTCAAATTTTGGTTTATTGTAAGATTTATGCTTAACTGTATTAGCAGTGGAAATCTCTGTCTATATGTTTTCTTCCACTGTTACAATTGATTTTCCATTTGTCCACAGATACCCCTACGGCCATGAAGAACTTGCTGTTTGTGAGGATATNATCCTTACAATTGATTTTCCATTTGTGCACAGATACCCCTATGGCCACGAAGAACTTGCTGTTTGTGAGGATATAGACCAGGTACTTTAATCAAACTCTTTCATGGTCCTTTCATGAAATACTGGCAAGGAGGCCATTCCTCAGCCTCTGTCAATTCTGCCCCTTGTGTTATATGTATTTGATCTTTTATAGCTTATGAAATGCGAACAGCAACTCCGGCAGTATCTTGATGTTTTCTGCTTACAGGTCCGAGCTGTCATGGAGAAGTATCCTGCATATCAGTCTATTTTCTCGAAGCTATCATATGGAGAGAGTCAGATGCTAGATAAGGCATTTTATGAAGAGGAGGTCAAGAGGCTCTGCCTTGCCTTTGAACAGCAGGTAATTTTCGTGCAGCTGTACACCCATAATATTTACACCAATTAGAATTTTTCCGTGACATTTTGAGGGTAATTGGCAACAAGGCATTTGTATATGCAATNCATGACGTTTTGAGAGTAATTGGCAACAAGGCATTTGTATATGCAATTTTACTTTCACTATCATAGCATTTTTTTTGTTTTTCAGTCATACATCATCTGTTTGCAACAACAGAGAACCACTTCATAATAGCCCCTTACGGTACCTTCTGTCTGTTTCCAGTTCCATTACGGTGTATTCTTTGCGTACATGAGGCTGAGGGAGCAGGAGATCCGGAACCTGATGTGGATATCGGAATGTGTGGCCCAGAACCAAAAGTCGCGGGTCCATGACAGTGTCGTGTTCATATTCTGATATGATACTTCATCATCTCTTTATTGAGCAAAATTTTTTTTCCCTGTATATTTGCCATGTTGTTGTGTTGATTGCCTTTCGAGTTGCAGAAGTTTGAACCAATTTGACTCCATTGTATTGCTACAATCTCTGAATAAGTTATATATCTATAATCCAGGGAAGCGTATCTGTTTCCATGGCACTCTGGGATATCGTCCGGGACTGAATTGTAATAAGAGTAAAAGCATTGACTCTCTCTCGTTGACCTCAAGCCAACCTTTCTGCTGTATTATCGGGGTAGTATCTTGCGCGATCGCAAAAGAGAGTGCAATTCTTGTTTCTGCAACCGTATGTCGACTTCATCTCCGTATGGGATATTGCCTGTAGGTACCATCATCACAGAAGATCTCAGCGTACCCATCCTCGTCACTTCCAAGCTGTGTCTGATTCTTCACTACTACATCCTTGGCATTGGCGGCGTCATCCCTTTGGGTTCTTCTCGACCAACTCTCTGAACACCGAAGATGGGACGAGGAGGGTTAAGAGCTGTTGGAGAAGATGACTTACTGATGCGCTAACTGACAGAGAGCTTCAATACGGATCCAGCTGCAGAAGGATTTGTAGTGGTGGAGACTGAAGGCTTTGAGTCATACTCCATCGAGTAGTTTAACTGACAGCGGTAAAAATGCCGGCTGAGGCTGCACGGAGGTCTGCTGCTGCTCGTTTGCAGTGTCCCCTCCTGGCTTTAACCATCGGATGCAAGTGCTCAGGCCGAAGTTTGTTACTGCATTGATGCCTCGGTGCTCGATTGCTGCTATGTCGTACGCACGAGCTGCTTCCTCTTGGGTGCCTGCGACGAGTAAGACAGGAGTCTTCTGTGACAAATCTTGGACCCTCAATTTTCCTGTTCGCTGACAGGACTTCATTTCAGGGAATTTTTTCTGCATCAACATCTGCGGGAAAGTGGGGGCTTACTGTCAGTCCCGAGATAGAGGTATTGGCTTCCGAAAACTCTCCCGATCCTCGCCTCCCATCTGCCATTATGGTGGGGCCTGCGTTTCACAGTCCAGTTTAGTTTCATAAGAATCCTCTCGTCTTGCTCTTCTTCCCTGTTGTTCAGATTTCAGAGTCATTCTCTCTCTTCGGTAGATGAGTATCGTTTCTGCACCTTGCAACTCCTCTGTACCTTGATACGCCCCTTGAAAAGCCACTGCTCCTTCTGCACGAAGAATGACTTTCGGTTCATTTTGACTGACTTTTTCAGGATATTGTTGCAACTCTTTGCGTATACAAGCACATAAGCAGACACTGACATCGGGGTTCTGCAAAAATGATACCCTCTTATAGAAGCCAGATACTCCTCCCTTGTTAAAGTCTGCATGATCTCGATTTCTTTCTCGTAGTCTGATATCTGAACAAATGCAACGTTAGAAGAAGTTGACTCTGCATAGTTCATAGAGTACTCTTCCAATCGTGCATCAATAGCTGGCTCCGGTGTACGTACCGGAAAATTGGTATAGGTTGATTGTTGATGTCCCCCAGTACCTGAGAGCAGCTACATCATACGCTCTCGCAGCGGATTCCTCCTCGTCATAAGCCACTGACAGATCCGCGAGAACAGGACTCATCATCTGTATCGATCATTTACACACCATAATAATAAAAATAATAGAGAGAGAGAGATCATTAAACAAGAAGGAATTCTGGCTTACCAAGGTATAGTGTTGATTGAATCAGAGCCCACAGCAGTCCCAACGGTGCAATTTTCGAATGAGCCGTTAGTTTACCCAAGGGGAAAAGAGAAGATGAATAATATATAGGATGGATGAACAATAAGTAAGCAGCATCTACCTTGCTTTCCTTTCTTCTTCTGTGTTACGTTCCAGGATAGCTTATCCCACAGGTGAGCCTCAAACTGACCAGTCCACCTATGCCTGCTAACCCCTCGGAACTTTGAGCTCCTGTTGACAGCGGTGGCTGAAGAGTTCTGATCACCCGGTTGTGGCTGCTGCTGACTCTTGTTAGGTTCCCTTCTATGCCTCCTGACACATCTCGGGGCGGACTCTTTGGTTTTAAGCACCATACTTTCCGTTGTTCCGTTCCTTTTCCCTGCTCTCCTCTCCCAGCTACTTCCGCCTTCAGGGTTTTCTTTTCTGTACTTGATAAGTTGCAAGGGGATATATATACAGAGTCATATTTTGGAATCATTACGTCTCTCTGTTGTTGACAGGAAAGCGATATCCGTGGAAGGCAAGGTGGTAGACGATCACAAGGGCAGAGTAGGACAAGCTTCGGTGTCTGTACTCTGTCTGACAGCCCGAAGATTTGCAGAATGTGTTTTCTCAGCAGGCTTTCTTGATAAAATGAAAANCGGAATGCGGTTTCTCAGCAGGCTTTCTTGATAAAATGAAAAAAAAAAAGGATCTCTAGAATATGCTTGTGGACCAGACCATGTAACGCTATGCTAATGGAGGACTTCTTCCGTTTTCGAACCATGTGACAGGGATAGGCCAAGCCTTACGGACAGGGGCTTGGCTGCGGGCCATAAGGAAGCCAGATAGTCAAGGGACTAGTGGGCAGTGCAGGAAAATTGATTTTTAGTGCAGGCTCACATGACAGTTGGACTGGCATTCGTGACAGTAAACATCCACATACCTTGGGATAGTTCCCGGACCAAGGGACCCTGAGACCGACTACGAAGAGTCTGCAGAAGAGGCCACGAAGGAAGGGTATCGAAATGGAAAATGTTATGACACCTATGAGGCTATGATGATGCAAGACGCCCTGCAGATGCTGAGATTTTCCAACTGGGCTCAACAGTTGCCTGTTCAGTTATTTCTGTTCATAGGATTCATCGATTGTCAGATAGTTTCTTTTCCTTTCATGCACGATATCTTCGAGGGTTGAATGAATGGCTTTCTTTCTTCTGGTTCTATTCGACCATAATGAAAAGTACGTTTTTAATATTAAATTCTTTATTGAAAATGTGAAAAAAATCGTGCTTTCAGAGGAGGAAAAATAAATTGGTAATAATTTCAAGCATACTGTTTAGCACTATACATACATATATATATATATATCACTGCTTCTGCTGTATGATTCCTGGGACGACGTCAGAAGCAACTAAGCTTCAACATGGCAGTAGAACTATGTCCGCTGGCAGCATGGTTCAACTTAATTCAGGTAACCTCCCCTTGATGATGGTACTACACTATTACACAGGTGTTAAATGGGGACGTTCAGTCGCGTGAACAGATTATCGAGAACGCTCCTTCATTTCTTTCGGGCAGTTATTGAATCAACCCCTGTAGGAATTTGTTTCCTGCTCAGTGGAAAGACATCTGAGATTGCGATTTGCACGAAATTGTCGGTCAAGTCAAAGTTTCTCGAGCCTTGCTTCCTGAAGTCAGAATTCAGCTTCAATTTAAAACTCTCGATCATGAGTTCGGTTATCCAGTCGGGGTGGCCGGTGGGGGGACCAGTGCAGTAAGAGAGCTTAAGATTTATCATCAGTACTTGGTCTGATATGATGGAAAGGGAAAGTTGGACTACTTGCGACTTGAGTGTCATTTTGTAACAACCTGTGCTGCAATATTCAGAGTCGACCCATTCCAATTCCTGCGTTGCGTATTGATATGTTTGATGCTCTGTTATGTAAATGTGCTGAATGTTTCCGCACCAGAAACAAGGCAGGCCTAGTCCCAGTCCTGGACTAGGAACAAGCCCGCACAACCTTGTAACAGNCCAGTGCAGTAAGAGAGCTTAAGATTTATCATCAGTACTTGGTCTGATATGATGGAAAGGGAAAGTTGGACTACTTGCGACTTGAGTGTCATTTTGTAACAACCTGTGCTGCAATATTCAGAGTCGACCCATTCCAATTCCTGCGTTGCGTATTGATATGTTTGATGCTCTGTTATGTAAATGTGCTGAATGTTTCCGCACCAGAAACAAGGCAGGCCTAGTCCCAGTCCTGGACTAGGAACAAGCCCGCACAACCTTGTAACAGTCTTCTGGTTCAAGGAGACAAGACAACAACAACAACAACGGAATAGATCCCCGTCTCAAAGAAGAGAGATTTGTGTCTTTAGGAGCAAACCACCAAACTCTCAAAGCAAACTCCTCTGACACTTATTCTCTCACTTTTGACCAAATGTAGCAAAAATTCTTCCTTAGCACTGTGATAAGCTCAGCAGTACTTCATTTACTTCTCTTGCAATTCACTTCTTTATTCTCCTTCCCTCAGCCCTTAAGTGCCCAATAAAATCTCCGTCGACAGAACTGAAAAAGCAAAGCAATTCCTTATGACTCATCCAATTTGGTTCAGAAAAAAGACATGGGGCCACCACTGATCTAAAGTAAAGATAGCTATAACTAGAATGAACATATTCTACAGATTTGTAGAACAAGATATTATAAGCTTTTCTGCTTTATTACCGATAAAATATCGAGATAAAACCGCTGGGTCAATTTGGGAAGAGCAAAACCATGAGCTTAGACCTCTCTTTTTTGTCCTCGAAACGAGATTACGGCATAATAAACCGAGGTATGAGACAGCGGCCTATGAAAGCTCTACCTAGATAAAGCAAAGGCTGGAAACTGTCAGTCCAAACAAGAGATCTCATTGCTGCATTTATGCCTATAGAGTGCACATACTAAATCATTAATCTATTAAGTGAAAAGCTACAAAGTACAAACCTATGAATGAAAAGTTGTTGGGTTGGTTGATCCCGAAGGCACATGATCACTAAGAAGGCTTTCCATGAAGCATCTCAGACGTTGGTTTCTCACCTAAGATCATCTTTATAAGCACAGGGCCATCGAGACAGCCTGCTCCTCACATAAACCTATAGACTGTGATTGGATGTCAAGGATGTCTATTTCTTTAGCTGATATCTACCATGTAGTGGCAGCTACGGTCCCACTATATTTTGCAATGATATTAGCCTACGCCTCAATGAAATGCTGGAAGCTCTTCACGCCCGATCAATGCTCGGGCATAAATAAGTTCGTGGCAAAGTTCTCGATCCCTCTCCTATCTTTCCAACTGATATCCTCTACCAACCCCTATAGGATGAACGTCAGAGTGATGCTCGCTGACTTCCTGCAGAAAATTCTTGCCATTCTTGCACTAATCGGGGTGACGAGAATCAGCAGAAGAGGAGGCCTAAAGTGGATCATTACAGGTTTGTCTCTGTTGACTCTCCCGAACACTCTGATTCTTGGGATTCCTTTGCTTCAGGCCATGTATGGGGATGAAGCAGCTGCACTGCTAGCACAGATAGTTGTCCTCCAAAGCATAGTCTGGTACAACGTGTTGCTCTTTCTATTTGAGCTCAATGCAACAACAATGGCTGCGGCGATGGAACCTGTGGAAGTCACAGGCAAGATTTTTCGCAATTTTTCTTAGTATAGAGAGAGAGAAAGAGCACCAGCAGATAAAGATATTGTTGATGTTAACAGAACAAGAACAGATAACTCACTCTCACCANGCAGATAAAGATATTGTTGATGTTAACAGAACAGAACAGAACAGATAACTCACTCTCACCCNTTTTCGCAATTTTTCTTAGTATAGAGAGAGAGAGAGCATCAGCAGATAAAGATATTGTTGATGTTAACAGAACAAGAACAGATAACTCACTCTCACCATATCTCAGCAGCTTTAGTGACATGGAAAACATTCCAACAATATCCACGTTGGATGCAAAACTGATAAACTGATGACACTTCCCCGACCAATAAGTTCCTGTTTTCCTCTTTTATATGATCAACAAAATTCAGAAGTCCATTATCCAGATATTTATTTGGACTTCTGAAGAACTGCTTAGCATTGAAAGATTTGATTAATGGTACTCATGTCATCTTATGAATCTACTATTGTTTTCCTTCTTCCATACCTAAAATCTATTTATAGGGAACACAGAGAATCCACAGGAATCCTTGTCCAAAGAGGAAGGAGGGGTATCGAACTTCAGGTGCGGAAGGAAATATGAGACCTTGCTCATTGTGTGGAAAGTGGCAAGGAAGCTCGTGAGGAACCCGAACACTCATGCAACTCTGCTGGGCATTGTCTGGGCAAGCGTTCGGTACAGGTCAGCTTCCTGCTAGCTTTTAAACCAACAAAAGACCGCTCTTAGATTCAGCTCGGTAGAGTTGCTGGCCTGATACAGCTCAATGTCTGGCAGGTGGAAGATAGAATTACCAGCAATTGTAAACAACTCGATCCTATTACTTTCTGAAGGAGGACTCGGAATGGCAATGTTCAGCCTAGGTACAATGGATCGAGAAGTTGACACTTGCTGACTAATAATACAATTTCAATAGATACTTAAAATGATCTTTTCCAATTTATGCGGCAACCCATATTTGATAGGTCTTTTCATGGCATCAAGAGCAAGCATAATAGCTTGCGGTGCTCGAACTGCTGCTAATGCATTAGTGCTGAAGTTCCTCGCGGGGCCTGCCATAATGGCCATGGCTTCCATCATCGTTGGACTACGGAGATCCGTGCTCAAAGTGGTGATTGTACAGGTACTCTTGATATCCGTCTTCTTGATTTATAAACAATTTATTGCTCAGAAACTGCTATTAAGACTCAGCGATGAGCATCACAGGCTGCTCTTCCCCAAGGGATCGTGCCATTCGTATTCGCGAAAGAGTACAATACACATCCGGACATCTTGAGCACTGGGTATTCCCATTTCCATTGCATTAGCTATTCTAACCCTTCTTTCTGTTAGACCTGAAATTGGACTTTTGTTCTTTGCTGTTACAGTGTAATCTTTGGGATGCTAATTGCAGTACCAATAGCCTTGGCATACTATCTCCTGTTAGCATTGTAGAAGACCTGATTCCCGGCAGCCCTGCAGCCTAATTTCGATACATGGTTTATATTCATTCTATCAGTAGAAACAGAAAAATATTGTGTGCACCAGTAGGAAAAGATGAGACTTGACAAGATTCCTCGTGTATAGAGAAATATGTCATTTGATGGTATCTATGTCCAATAAATGTATGTTGCAGCAACAAAGCTGTAAAAGGGCAGTGTGTGATGAGCTTGATTCAACTGATCATTGCAATTCCCGATACAAATAGCCAGTGCAACTGTAAATCGGGCTTTATCTCGAGCATCATTCACACGTAGATCCCATATTGTCGGTCCACTCGATTTTCCATTTCCATGTCATTGGACCAAGTCCAACTGTGCTGGAGAAGGCAGAATTGGTCTGCCACTGTTTCACCGTCACCCATCATCTGCACTGGGGTCTCTTGCAGGAATATCATTCCACTGTGTTCTTGTCGCTTGAGAAGTTAATGTTTGACGAAGTTGTTCCTAGTAAGCTCATTTATCGAAATAATCAACAAAAGTGTTCGCACTCCCAATTTTTCATCTCATAGCATATCTGACAATGACACTCCATATAGATCTCGACTACATCAAAGTTGGGACAGCATGAACCCTAGAAGTATACTTAATGTAGTGGGCAAAGAACAGAGAAACTGAACGCAGTTGCACGAAATGCGGTCATCTCAATAAATTAGAAGTTACAAAATCTTGCACCCGAGATTTCAGCTATATATGATACACAAAGTTAGCCAACACCGTAAATGAACAATGCAGTGATCAGTGCAGTTGGTAGGTTAACTCTAAAACTTATAGTAGCCAACCAAGTCGCATCTAGAGATCAGGTTTCAAGCCATGTCAAGGTTCCCATGATCAAGAATTTGCCCGGGAGATCCCCAGGAGATGGGGCAAGGTAAGTGATCTTCTTCCTGCCATTGCAATTTTAGAATCAGAAAAAAGACAGTTCCAACATGTACAAATACGTCCATGACGAGCAACACAAGGTTCAAGGTCAAACCTTTGTATATCTATGTCAGTGACATGTATGAACCCAGCGACATTGCTGCAGAAAGGGCATGAACGGCAAGCATAGATAAGTTAAAATACACCTTCCAAGGAAATTTTTATGGACCAAAAGTTAAATTCCACTGTGAAGTTACTATTACCTTGAGATTATTTCCTCTGGCTCTTTAGCAAATGAAACTGCAAGAACAACATGGAGCAGGTCCCGATTGATATTCACAGGTGCTAATCTCAGAGGGTCTGCAACGGACTTTGCACCAATTGGCAGTGCTGAGTGCGGGGCCTGAGGTCCACGCCCAATCCTGTAGATGGATAAATCACTGAAATTGGCTATATTGGCGTGTGGTGAGAGATCATTTGCTGGACCGTAAAAATACTCCTGCACTAGAAATTAAAATTGTTAATTTCATCACAATTGCAGAAAAGGGAAGATTAAAAAACTGCAACATATTAGTTAAAATAAAAAACATCTGCAGATTCATTGTAGCCTTTATGCACAATAACAAAGAGAATAGAAAAGGGTGGCTTACCCTTATCCTATAGCTTCTAGTCCTTTGCCGAAATTTAGCACTTCTGGACACAACCCCACCTGATCTTTGAAGTTTAACAACATCCACACTGGGATTATTCTTCAACACATCTTTCTTGAGCATGCTGAAGAGTTTCTCCTGCAAGCATTCAAAATGTTTTCCAGCGCAGAAAGGGCTATGAGAAGAAACTGCTCCCTAACATAATAAGTTATCCAGATCTACAGCTATTCAAGAGACTGAATGCTACAAAGGTAGATAGTAGATAGGGAAAAAGGAATAAACAATTACTAACCTGACCCAGAACCAAGACTACATTAGCATTGAATGTAAAAATTGCATGTTGAAGCAACTGCATTAATGAAAAGATGGGAAACAAACTTATAAAAAAAAATTGAGCCAACCAGAATTTCACTATCTTCAATATTCACAATCATAATCACTTACCTCATAGCCTACACCTTCTATCCATCCCATGGTATTTATCACCATGCCTGCAGCTCGTGATTCAGCATTACCAGCAAACTGTCTCTCCAGAATATCAGCAAGCTCCTTCACAAGCACTTTGTACAAATCTACATTATTGCTGCAAAAAATAACAGAACAGCTCATGAATTAATTCAGAATTCAAAAACATAAAAACGCAAACATTTACCAGCAAGCAAAAGAAATTAAAGAGAGATGCTTCTTCAAATGATACAGATGTAAATGATACACAGTACTTAGGTCAATATTGCATTCCTTTCAAGCAGGCTCACATATTTCTCATGCTCAGCAATTTATAGAGTAGGAAATTTAGCTAATGGTCAACGGTTTTGTTCAGCAGTCAAATTGTGATATCTGATAATCAACATAACCACTAACGTTTCTTCAACTTGTGTCCTGAAGATACGTGATAAGTTCTATTGAGAGATAGCAAACTATAGGAAGAACACTGCCATAAATGAAAATTAATACCTTGGAGTAGTGTGCCCATAGAAGTAAACAAGGGGCATTTCTAGAGGAACTCCTTCCACAGGGTCAATTGGCAATTCGATTGGTGTAGCAGCAATGCAGCCAGGTATAGTTATAAATCCCTGGCCAATATCCAAGTCCACAAATGTAGGTTTCCAACCCTGCTTAGCTGCCCAACTAAGCAGCATCCTTGACAATGTACTCTTGCCAGAATCTACAGGTCCGACAACAATAATTCTAGGGCCCTGAAACACAGAATAGACATTCTCAAAGTCTTGCCTTACAGCATAAATTCATGCAATAAGGAGACAGAGGGACTCATCTCACGTCCATGTATCAGGTGTTATTTTACCATTATTTGCAAAATTAAGCATAACAAAAAACAAACAGGAAAAACTGTGCAGTGTTTGAAATCACCGAGGAGCCATCATAATCAGACTCTCAATTGAACCAAACCTGAGAAGAATCAGAGTCGGGTGGTGATGCTCTGGCTCGGCTTCTGCGTCCTTCAAGCACAGCATGCACATTAACGTAGCTGACCATTGGTGTCTAATGTCAATCATCATAAATCCACGCATCAACAAACCGAGCGATGGTCAACAACTCCTCTAATATGATAATTCATTAGAAGATATAAATCAGCCACAATGCTACGAAAGAACAAACATGACCTCGTCTGCAGTATAATCAGTTTCCGTGTCACCATCCATCTCGATAGTTGCTCCATACCAAGTAAAAACCTGGAATTATTTAATTAGTTTCACAAAAGATCAAACGCCACCATAGCAAATTCAACTAAACTAAACAAATTGTCTTTCCTAACCGCTCTAATTGATGAATCAGTAGCAACTCCTTATTTGTCAAAGACTTGTCCAGACAGACACAAACACAGATAGAACTCAACACGCAGACGCATATAAATAATATAATGCGAATATAAGCTTTTAAAAAAGGTTTAAGCGGTACAGCGAACTTATGTCGAGGAGGGAAGGTGAGCCAAATTTCAGGAGGAAGCTCGGTGCCAAATATCTCTGCGGTGCCTGAGAGTAGGCGGAGGCGGAGAGGCGTCTCGTTGCCGACCTCAATCCTGAGCTCGCACTCTTTGTCCAACTTCACCTGCTTAATCGCGGAAGTCGAGCCAGTGGTGGCGGCAGCAGCAGGAATCCCGTAGGCCATGTTGCTCGGCCGCTTCAAGGCGAAGGGAGGACACCTCAACGGAAGAAGAAGACGGATAGATATATCGCTGCTTTTTCAGTCAGAAGGGGAGAGTGTATTGTGAAGGTGAGCGGATGGTCAGCGGTGTCCATTCCGATTCCATAGTTTTAATACCGGACCAGGCCGGAAATCGGTCAAGAGATGGGTTCATAGCTTCATGGATCGAACCTGGTTCAACCGCATATTTAGTAAAATAATAATAACAATATAAAATTAATGATAAGAAGACTAAAACACAATCTCATTAGGCACTAATTTATATCATTAAGTTTTCACATGACAATTATACTATTCATGTCAATATTAAAACAAAATTTTAAATATAAAATTTTGAAAATACATATTTGACTTCCAAGTTTCCACCTCCACGGACCAGCGGCCGCCGTCACCACCGCATCACTGTCCAAGAACCATCCCTGAAACCAAGCCAGATAACTCCCCCGATCCCATGATTCGATCCAATTCACCCGCCCCAAGGCAAGTCTAATGCACGCCGCCCACAACTCCACCGCCACTCCAAGGATCCCCTACACGGGTCTTCATTCTTCAATCCTATGCCTCCACCCCCCTCAATCGAAAGGTAAGAACTTTAAACCACAAAGATTAAGGAATCGGTTCTTACCTGCTACCAAAAACCAAGGCCTCCACCATTCCCATTGTTGATGTCGTTCCCTCTGATGCAGATGCGCTCACTCAGTTGTTCGCCTAGGGTTTCAACGGGGGAGAATATGATTTGTGTTTCTCTTCTTTTTCTAATTTCAAGTGACCGGTCTGGCCCCGCGTCCGGTTTATATTTGATCAACCGGGGTCTGAGTAGGAGAGATCTTGGCATTTAAGCAAACCCGACCGGAACTACGGTTTAGATTTCAGCTCAGCCCATAGCAAATTTAAACGGGGTAAAAGCGTAAAATGCACCAATGTATTATATTTCAATCTAAGAAAAATAAAAAAGGTAGAACATTTAATTTAAGAGAGAGAAAAGAGAGAAGAGAGAACTAAAAAGAGGGCGTGAGTGGGGGAGAGAGTAGAGACGAAATACAATGGGATCTTTCCTGTCGTCTTTCTTCGGGGCCGGACCAGCATTCGCCGGCGACGAGGGCACGTCGGACTCCAGCCACGTCCAGGCGTTCCACTCCTCAGCTCGGTGGCAGCTCCACCTCAACTCCCTCAAGGACACCCCTAAATTGGTACGGACGGGAAAACTCCCATTCGATTCAATACGCTCAAATCTCCAAAATTCTCCGCGATTCAATCGTTTCTGTTGATAAAATTATGATCTTTTTGTCCCCGGGGTTGTTGATTGACGAAAGATGGTGGTCGATTTCGCCGCGTCATGGTGCGGGCCCTGCAAGTTCATGGAGCCCCACGTTCACGCCATGGCCGAGAAGTACACCGATGTCTCCTTCGCCAAGATCGACGTCGATAATTTATCGGTACGTCCTCTGTTGCTATTCTCTCCCAAGTTGCTTCCTTTTTACCTCGATGATCTTTCACTGTCTGCAATTTGACTGCCTGTGATCTTGCGTTGACTTCCTTTTCCGTCAGTCTCATTAATAAGACCCGCGTTGAAGCGAAGCATTTTGAATTTTCAGAAACCAACAGAATATGATGTTATTGATAAACAAGTACTGTCTACAATTTGAAATCTTCGGTTGTTATTTTTGGTTCTTTTCCCGCAGGACGTTGCGCAGGAGTTCAAGGTGCAGGCGATGCCGACGTTCGTGCTGGTGAAGGGAGGAAAGGAAGTGGACAGGGTGATCGGAGCCAAGAAGGAGGAGCTCGAGAAGAAGATCATCAAATACCGCTCGGCTGCTTGAACCCCAGCAACAATGCAACCTCCTCGTATCCTCTAGTGAGACCATGTATTACTATCGCTTGTTCATGTTGACTTGCTTGATGGTGAACCATTTTTAGTATGCCCCAGTTTGTATCAAACTTCTTCGGATGGTAATAATATAAGACTCGTTTTCTCGGCAACCCTCTCAAGTGCAAGCCCAAGGAAGGGTAGTTTTAGCAGTTTACATATTTTGCTGCCACGAAAATATCTTGGATTTTGCTTTTGAGAATCCTGAGATTCATGTTTCATTGAAAATATCCATTCGGGCTTGTTGGTTTGATCTGGTACCCCGTAAGAGAGCACATATCTGTCTGTTCTTTATCCTTTTAATATCATGATATATTAGATACATGAACTAGACTTCACTGCTCACACCACCATGTCTGAGATATACAGGAACACACACATATATATATACATGTGGACATCGTAAGTCCTTCGTGTCTTTCACTGTAGTTCTATATCATCCACCTCTCTACACGGTGTAAGCTTGCTGAATCGTGTCGATATCGAGCCCCTTGAGTCTCACCACTGACTCCACATGCCCCTTGAGTGTGTGCAGCTCCCTCAGCCTGCAAGAACACATGATGCTGGAGCATTCGAATCTCGTCCATGCACAAAGACAACACCCAGAAATTTGACATCTAGTTTTTCATGGCAATTGAAATGAGACTCAACAAGGTCTACTTTGTTCCTCTATTTGCTCTCACAGGTCAAAGTTGCTTCCATGTTTTATCTATCCATTTCATTAGACACCAAAGTGAAATGCATACCTAGCGATCTCGGCTCGTCTCTTTGCTTCTTCAGCCATCTGATTGAGTTCCGTAACATTGCTCCGATCAATGAACATCTTGGTCTCAGGTGGATGCAGACCATGGAGGGTCCTCTGAGCATGAGCCCACTTCAACTCACGTTCTTCTTTCCCGAAATCTTTCTTCCTTGTAAATGCAATCTGAAAAGAAAGAAACATCCAAACACAGATAATTAAGCTGGGATTGAACACCACCTGCGAGATTTCTATGCCTAACCAAGCCAACTAGTCCATTCATACCCGTTGCTCTATAACAAGGTCCCAAGCTTTCCCACTCAGAGCATATCGAATGAAGAACTTTATGAAATCGAGCGGGAAATAAAAGATGAGGTTGTAAAGCCAGACAACACCAGCCCAACCCCATCCAATTCCTTCAATCGCAGCGAAACTCCACTTTGCATAAACAGCAATCAATGTAGCAATCTGTTCCATCAATAAAATGCCGGACTCAGGATATGGCCCTACCAGAAGACAGCATACACGAAATGGTACCTCCAGCTGGTTTTTGATGCGTTACCAATTGTGCCACAACAAAGGCTGTTACAAGCAACAATCCTGGGCGCTCAATGAAAGACCAGCTCCTCGCTCGGGTCACAAATATAAGAGCCTGACTGATAGTGCTTACTTGCAAGTATATTGCAGAGGCAAGCTTTCTGAAGTCATCTGTGTCCTTCCTCTGAAGGCTCGAAACCCCAAATATATGCTACAAAAAACACACCAATTTGAATCAACTACCTGGCAGCACATTAAAAGAGTGAATAAATGGACCATTATCTATCACTCGATCAACTCATGTACTATAACAATCACATAACAATAGCGTAAGCCAAGTTAACCCTGAACCCTATTCCAAATATAGCTAATCAAATTCGCTAGTTTATTGACATTTACAATCCTTCAGTATAACAGCATGTTAGTAAGCAACTACTTGAGAAAAAATATCTGTAATTATACTATCTGGAGAGTTTTCATCTTACAGGGAAGAAGTCGGTCCTGTATGCCGCCCAGAAGAAAATGACTGTCATCATCGCTAGGTAACCGCCTAGAATAATCCCAGTTGTGAAGATTTCAGCAAGCTTCCAGCTGTCGGGCTGAGGAGATGGTTTTACTCTGTCCTTAGATATTGTCATGATGGTACCTAGGATTATGCCCAAAACATTGCATTGGTATGAGGAATCTTAAACCTCATATAGGCAATCTAAATGAAAGCTTCTCCATGTATGAAAATGGTGAAAGAACAAAAATAAGAAACACCAGTTCGAAGAACAATTATATGGATTCTCTAGGTAAGAGAACAAACCATCATTAAGGATAGCAATTATCAGGACCATGAAGGGTGGGAAATCGAACTGCCATATGAGAGCCAGTAACATAAATCCAAGCTATTGGCAAAGGAAAAAGGGAGGCACAATGAGTAAAACAAATTGAAAAATAACGGATCAAATAGACATAATCAACTATTGAGATAGCTCAAGCTAAAGGCATGGAGCTTACAACAATACGGATAGTGATCGAAACAGCATAGATCTGCAAAATGGGATGGTTTACAAACTAAATAAGTATCAACAGTTGCAGATAATTAACCTATGGTAGTTTATTTTACTTCTTCTTCACCACACTTATTACATTACAGGAAAGTAAGATAGAATTCACTACTATCAAGCGTCTACTATCCAGTTTCCCATTACAGATGTATACTGACTGATTTTTCAGAAGATAGAACTGGAATTCAATTACTGACTCATATGGCTGGCTAAACCAGTCCAACCAGGTAACCGTATCCCTGGATCAGTCTAGTTCTTGCCATGCCAGCTCCATGGATCAACTCATCTAACCACCCAGTCCTTACCCCGGAGCAGTTTCCTTTTCGCCACTAACTGATTCCTTAATATTTTAAATAGTTTTTCCCTATTATTTTCATAAAGTTCGTTCATGAACCCATAAGCTAAGACCCAGTATGTTTCAATGTCCAACACATGTCTGCAAAGAACCTTGCATGAGATTGCATCTTTACCGTGTAATTCTTCATCCTCTGGAAAATTGCTCGAGAAGTTAGCACTGCACTAATGATGACACTGAGGCCAGGCTCAGTCAAAACAATGTCAGAGGCACTTCGAGCAGCATCAGTTGCATCAGCCACTGCTATACCAATATCTGCCTTCTTAAGGGCCGGGGCATCATTGACCCCATCTCCAGTCATCCCACATATATGTTTCCTAGCTTGCAAGCGTTTCACAATCTCGTACTTGTGCTCTGTACTCAGAGCAGAGAAATGGAAACTTCAGCATAAGAAAGTAATAGATTGCATAAAAGAAAAGTGGGAGAGGGAAGAGATTAGGGCATCGATTCATAACGCTATTGCATAATGATATTATACTCTGCTCTTTATCCCTTCTCAGTTTCTTTTACTTCCACGTATTGAACCCTATCATTGGTCACATATGAATATACCAGGGAAAACACCAGCAAATCCATCTGCCTTCTCAATCAGCTCATCAACGGGCAAAGCAGCAATCGACTCATCCTTGTTCTGCCCCAAGAGAGCAGATGAAGGATACATGTTGGTCCCCATTCCTAAGCGACGTCCAGTTTCCTTCGCAATTGCCAGTTGATCACCTAGATAAAGAACAAGGCAGCAACTGAGCAAACTACTGAGACATTTCAGAAATGGAAGAATAACTAACAGGATTAGACAATTACACCGTAAAAATCAAAGAGAGAGAGCCATTAAAACACTCCGGATGCAAAGAATCCAAATGATAGCACATTATCATGAGAAAATGAAGATTTTAGGAGATTATGAACTATTCCTTCCATCAGAGAAAGTATTGGAAAGGGAAAATACCAGTGATCATTTTAACGTTAACACCTAGATTTAATGCTCTTCTAATCGTTTCTGCACTGTCATGTCTTGGTGGGTCAAACAGTGGCATGAGACCAATAAATTGCCATGGGCCTCCTGCACTCTCTTTCTTTCCCTCAGGAACCTCCTGTACATAAAATAGACAAAAGTAATAAGGGAGAGGGAAACTATTACTACTACAATACCCTGCAGTGAAAGCGTTACACCGTTACGTTTTACCTGATAAGCTACTGCGAGAGATCGAAGTCCTCTCTCTGCAAGCTTGTCTATGACAGCCTGAACTCTCCGCTCAATCTCTGACTTATTGTGAACGAGATTCAGAATCTACAATGAGAAAGAAAGTGTCGATCAGGAAAAAGAAATCCGAATCAATCACCAGCATGAGTCTATAAGAGCTTCGTGTAAGTCCAAGAAAGTAAAAATTGCATCTGATACTGAACCTGCTCCGGTGCACCTTTGCTGACACGGTGCAATCTCCCGTCACTATCAGTATAGGTCAGAGCTGTTCGCTTGTCAGTCGGGTTAAAAGGCAGAAAGTGGACCTCTTGAATACCAGCACGTGCCTTTTAAAGGAGAAGAATCAGATATATGACAAACAAAAAAGATTCGTTCGAAAACCTCCACAATGGCAAGGACAAAATTTCAGGATCCTGCTTCTGATAAAAAAACCCACGTACCTCCTTTGGATCAGCCAGTGTCCCAACAATAGCAGTATCTATTGCATCTTGGTTTTCCATTCGTGAGGCTCTAGCTGCCATCAAAACTACTGAATCTGCATCGACTCCTTTAGCAAATACCTACACATAACAGTAAACTTATAAAAACAATTTTAGAAAACAACAACACAGAAAATCCGGAATAAGTAAAATAAATAAACCACAAATCTCTCTGGCAATTTAGACAGACTTCAATGAGGTTCTTGTCAACGGTCAGCTTGTTGAGAGTCAGAGTCCCTGTCTTATCACTGCAGAGAACATCCATGCCAGCCATTTCTTCTATAGCTGTCATCCTTTTCGTAATAGCCCCCTGCATTAATTGATAAAATCAAGAAAGAAATATTCTATCACGCCTTCAGCTATCACATCCACACTCCTGAATCAGCTTGTAGTATCATTCCAAGTTTGACACTTACGAGAACATCTTCCATTGCAATATTTAGTTAAAGAATTAGCTTTCATTGCCTACCTGCTGGGATAGGCGGTGTGACCCAATCGCCATTGTCACAGAGAGTACAGTTGGCATGGCAATAGGAATTCCACCAATCAGGAGTACAAGCAAATTATCAATTCCTGGGCGGTATGCCCTGTCTTGAATTGGATACATAACAATGATCCCTATCATCATCCCCGCAGCAATTGAACATATACAGAAATTCCCAATAGCAGTCAGCACCTTTAAAGGCCATAAACAAGAAATGATTAGATCACTGGTGTTTGAAGAATAAATCTGACCAATTAGCATCCGTTTACCTTTTGAAAATGGCCCACTTGATTGGTGCTATCAACAAGGTGAGCAGCCTTTCCAAAGAAGGTATGAACTCCAGTTGCAATCACAACAGCTTCAATCTCTCCCTGCTTGCAAGTAGAACCTGAATAAACACTATCACCAGGACCCTTTGTGACAGGAAGCGACTCTCCTGTAAGTGCAGACTGCAGAATACAGACAAATAGTCAAAATTTCAACTACATAACTCAACTTAACATGTAAAAAGCAGTTTAAAATTATCGTAAAGACTAAAAACCATTTAAGTCAGTAAACAGACACCTGATCTATCTTTAATGGGTCACCTTCAAGAAGGCGAGCATCTGCAGGAACAATATCCCCGAGCTTAACGCTGATTATATCACCAGGGACGAGAATAGAAGCGTCCTCCTCTATCCACTTCCCGCCTCTGAGTACCTGATAGTAACCAAGGATAAATGACTTTACTAAGGTGGCAGAAGAGCATTACAGACTGAAATCAATACTAATTTGGGCCCAAAAAATGGTACGACTATCAATTTCAGGAAAATAGACCTACTATATAATTCTCCATAATTAATATTTATAGATTAGCTTTGGGATCAAGGCAGTATAGTAAGGGAGATAGCTCTATCATTCTCCATGATTGCTATACATACCTTAGCTTTGGGAGCAAGGCGAGCCATAAGAGCAGCAGCAGCATTTCCAGCATTGTTCTCCTCTATGAAACTTATAGTTGAGTTGATAAGAAGCAGAGTTATGATCCCAACAAAGTCTTGCCAGTCGGGGGGTTTGTTCTGCAAATTAAGGAAACAAATGAGAGTGAGGATGAAACTTGTCAAGATTATGGAATTAGTCTACCATAGTGATCAAAAGTACAGATCTTTCAGGTATGAATTTGTGATTAAGAATGAAAATCGAGAAGCATATTAGTCCCCATGTCTTAGAATATTATAGTATTTATGTTGTCTAGCAAATTGGTAATAGAGATTATTTACAGCTTACACCATATTTTCTTCCACTAGACTAGAGGGAAAAACACAGGCTGAATAACTTACTCCACCATTAGCGAGGGCAATTGCCATGATAGCAGCAGCTTCCATGACCCATGACAATGGATTCCACATGAAACCCAAAAACTTCAAAATCTTACTTTCCTGCAAGACCCAACAACCAAAACATTATAATAATAAATGCTATAAAAATGAAAGATATTTAGCACAGTAATAACCAGTAGTGAGAAACCGATCATCTCAATCCATATCTCAGAACATACCAACTCTAAAACATTCCACTGCCTAGAATTAGCTGGATTACTGATGAAAGACAACGTCAGATCGAGTTCTTCCCCCTTCTCCTATGTAGGATTCTCGAGGACTTGCTTATCAAACTTTCACAGCATTTCTGCTGCTTACGATGTTTGCTTATTGAAATAACAGGGACAAAAAAGGATGGACCACAGGAATAAAAAGAACGGTTCTGAGTTGGAATAAATAAAAATAAAAATAAAAACCAATTTGATTCATCTGAATACCAAAGAAAACGGAGTGCCATCAAACATGCATGATCTGATCAGACATCTCCCAGGGAAAGTCGGGAGAAAACACCAAGAAAACCAAGAAACTTAAGAGAGAAAGATCTCGAACAAAATACGACCCAAAAAAATATTACCTCCTTCTCTTCGAGCTTGTTGTGACCAAAAATTTCCAATCTCTCTTGAGCAGCATCGGCAGTGAGCCCATTCGGGTTGCACCTCAGCGTCTGAAAAACCTCTTCAATCGGCACGTTCTCCTGCGGAGAGAAACCATTACAACTTCAAATGCTTCTCAAACAGCAAAAATAAAACATACCATTCAATCATTCAACCAACATGCTGAAATCCTTAACGAATATGAAGCGACAAATAGATTTTTTTTTCCTCTCCATTTTTGGCTCGGTGTATTCATTACCAGATCAACAGCTTCCTTCACAACGGCCTGAAGGGCCAGAGCTTTGTCGTCCATCTCCCACAATCGACCCTGGAAAAATCCAAACTTTCAGCACGCTCCCAAAAGAAGCGTAGACATGGCGCGGACCAACAAGACAAAAAGCAGATTTATGAAAGAAACATAAAGAGGACATCCTTTCCCCCTCTCACCAAGAAGAACCAGTGTGATTGCTCCTGGAGAAGATTCTTAGGTGGGAGCTGCCTCCGAGGCTCTTTCCTTTGATACACTCTCTGAAAGTTGGCAGGGAGGGTTTGCACTGTAACGTAAGATGAGTCGGTTTGCAGAAAATGGAGGGATCGAGGATGATCATGTACTTGGCGGGTGCAGTACAGTCCTGCTTCTGCTTCTACTATGTTCCTGACTTTCACTCTCTCTCGCTGCTGTCATCATTCCCCTCTCTCCTTTTCCGCACCATCATACGTTGTCTGTCTTTACTGCTACTCTTTCAAAAAAAATTTCTATCAAAATATCATGATGAACTCTTTCGATCCGGTGCAGGTTCGAGTTACAGAGTTACAGAGGATAAAATTCTGCCATAGCCATGTTTTCTCTATTTACCCAAAGATGCCGTACTTTTCCGCTTTTTGTCAATTTTAAAGGAAAGAAAAAGTAAGAAAATATTCCATTTTCTTTTCTGTGAATTAATTTTTTAAGTAAGAAAAAAACTGTTTTTGAACATAATCTTTTGAATTGCGTGCCTTCCTTTTCCGAGTTGACACGTATGGCTTCCAGACGACGCTGGTAGTACAGGGCTACCAGCCCGCGACTGATGGACTATACCGTCGATTTTCAATTACTAATTATTNGAACATAATCTTTTGAATTGCGTGCCTTCCTTTGCCGACTTGGCACGTATGGCTTCCAGACGACGCTCGTAGTACAGGGCTACCAGCCANGAACATAATCTTTTGAATTGCGTGCCTTCCTTTTCCGAGTTGACACGTATGGCTTCCAGACGACGCTGGTAGTACAGGGCTACCAGCCCGCGACTGATGGACTATACCGTCGATTTTCAATTACTAATTATTTCTTATTTATTTTATTATATATATATATATATGGTCACTATGGTGCTNTTTCTTATTTATTTTATTATATATATATATATAGTCACTATGGTCCCTCACGTCCGTACGGTGACAAGAAATTGTTCAGGTGGGGGCACAACCCGATAGTTTCTGATAAAGCCCGCCACCTCGTTGAGCGAAATGTCCGACTTGCCCCTGCCGGGTACACGTTGACAAACCGCGTGAATCGAAAGCTTATATTTATATGGAATCACTAAATTTGGAACACGTGTTGTTCACAGGATAACAGATCGGTGCCATGACAACCGATTTCGTTTTTAATTTGAATGAGAGACATCCTCGGTTGAAGTTATTTAGTATTTTTTTCCTTATATATTTTAAATATAAGTTTTTATACCAATACTATAATTGATTGAATTAATTCAGTATCTTATTTCTTTAAATAAAATTTTGAGATGTTGAAATTCATGTTAATGAAAAGAAATATTTATATTACTATTGGAGCTTCCAAATCTAAACCTATAAAAAATTGGACCAACTCATGGTACGAAAATTCATACCTAAGCCAGGGGTTTCCGAGCCACCCGAAAAACCGTACCAACATAGCCCAAAGCCGAAATAAGATTGATATTAAAATAGAAAATTATGATAAATTTTTAAAAAAATCATATGTAAATAATCATTTTAATATTTTTTAAAATCAATATAAAATTTAAATTAATCAGCTACTGTCCAAGTCNTTTTAAAATTAATATAAAATTTAAATTAATCAGCTACTCGTGAGGATTTGTGAGTTGGCCCGAATTGACAAAATCGAACCACCCGTCTCAATGCATCATTACCGAAAGCCCAAGGAGTTGATGCCCCGCGAGATGCGAAGAGCGTGCGCGTATATGACGGATGTCTCAACGCAATAACGGGGAAAGAATTTTCGGAGAGTGGAATGTCAAATTCATTCAACCACTTGGAAATTGTTACAGCGCCCGTGGCTGGTTGATACACTGTTAGCTGACTTGTTGCTAAGGTAATACACACTCTTTATCGTCACCGGTCACTGACGTCCTTTTCTCGATTCGGATCCACCAACAAAATTGCCCCTTTCGAGTACTGGGAAAGATGATAAGCCTATACAGTCGTATCCGACACTGCTGTTTTCTCTTCGAGAGGTCCCTTTTCCTTGATCGGCAACCGACTGCGGATGGATTTCTTGAAGTCTTTCTTGGATCTTAGATTCTCCCAATTCCCAACACCCCCAACAAGAAAATCCACCGAAGAAGTAGAGATTGATATTGCTTCCTTCAGCTACAATCATGGCATGTGGTCACAGGAATCATAGATCACCTCATGTTCTGCGTTGTCCTCCCAAAAGACGAAGAGGGAAAGCGGGAAAAAAGTTTCGAGCACTTTCGCATCTTTACTGTCAGCTTCAAGGTGACGAGCTCTTTAAGGACAATCTTCCCCTGTCGAGGCTAAAAGGGTAAGCACATCTTCCTCAACTTTGCTTGCCCCGGCCGGCTCAGATACCCCAACCACTGACAGCTTAACCGTGGGTCGCAGGTTGAGATGAGCATTCCAACTCTATACCAGCTCTCTCACAGGATGTGAGGAGGGGAAAGTCCTTACATCACAGCTCAGGATTCTATGTATGTACCGGTGCCCCAAAAAGATGCAATTTTGCTTCATCTGGCAGAATGTATCGCGATCTAATTGGAGTAAAGAAGACACAACTCCATTAGATTGCAAGAATACCTTTTCAGTGTCCCAGATGTTTACCCTGGCGGCCTCCAGAACCTAGAGCCACCACTTGCAGGCCCTCTGTCTCAGGCCTCTCCGCTCCAGCTATCTTGTTGAATATGGAATGCAAAATCATGTCGGAAGTAGATAACAGTGAAGTTAGTATTCATATCCTCACCGCCTCAATTCTTTAGTTTGTGAATTAAAGACAACTCACTCAAGTTAACTCCACTTGGAAAGAAATAATAAAGGAACATCGTGTTTTGTCACTCAAGTCACTTGTATTGTAAGTTCCTTAATTGCATTACATCGTGTAGATAAGTCTGCAGTGAGGCTAAATGCCATCTCTGTGTGGAACCTGTTCCCGATCATCCGAAGCTGCCCAAAGCAGATTTTGGCAAAAATCACAAAGCAATCCTGATCCACCAGTCAGTCCGCTCGCTGACACTGTATTAGTGTATTCGTTCCATGCTTGCTTGAGGGGACACATTCTCAAGGAAACAGATCATTGAAAAGCTGACCGGACCTATTCTGTGTCGAAAAACATTCTCAAGACAAGCTAGCTCATGCGGTCAAGCTCCCCATCTTGTACAAACACTCCAGAGCAATACGGCAGACGAGGCTGTCTTTCACTTGGAAGGTGTTCATTTAGGTTGCAGTACCAGAGAACATTCAGCAGGGGATGGATGTGGGGTTCCTTCCATCCAAAATCATGCTAAGATAGGTCAACCGAGCTGCTGCTATCTTCTTGACAGTAAAAGACCTGTGCCATTCCAGAATCACCAAGAACATTTCGGTGTTAATGCTACAGCGTCAAAACATGCCAAATGAGGAAGTCGTTCAGTGAACACTCAAGTTTGGACGTCAAAATGCAGACTATTATGATGGGTCGGTGCCATGGAATTCGCAGGGGAAGGGAAAAGGTTTCAGCCTTCGCATACGGACGGATGGACACAATCTATAATGACTTCCAAGAAGCGTTAAAGAACAATTTTAATCTGTTATATTGGGAAAGAAAAATTATTATGCAGATCAATATGGACTTGGGTTCACCACATGATCAGAGTCTCTCATTTTTAGTATTTTGTGCATGGACATCAGACATACGTGAGATTCAACTAGAGAATCGGTCGTGGAATGTCTACTTCCCCTTCCTTGTTGTAAATGATGCTCTGATAACCGAAACAGGACTGCTCTTTCATTAGCTATAAACCGTAAGAAGCCAGTTTCAGGCTGAGCTCTAAGGATCTCAATCTGTAAAACACAAAAAAAGTACAGCAAAGAAAGATCAGAGGTAGTCATTCTTCAGGCATTCCCCAATTTGCCAGCAGCCATTTTTGTTCAGCTGCTACGTACATACAATCTTCTTCACCTGTCATCCCGATTCAAGAAATCACTCCCTCTCCGGAGGAAGAAACTAGCAGCAGATATCTTCCCATTTCTTGTCTTCCAAACGAAGCAAATGTAAGCATGACGGGGCAAGATCTGCCCTTGAGGGGTTCGATGGCCCATCCAATTCCGAAGTGCCAACCCCCAGCTCTGCCTCACTAATAAATTGGAGGACTTTATCCCACGCTTTTGCCGACAAAGAGCAAGTTAAGAAAGTTGGAGTCCGGCAAATAAACAATGGGAAGTTGATCTCTATAGAATATAGGCTAACGTGCGAGAAGTTGGACACTCAGTCCCTCTGCAAGCAAGAAAAGAAGTACACTTGAATGGGTGCTCCATACGAATTGTATTTTACGTGGTGGGGCTTTAGATAAATTGTCCACTAGAGCAAAGATGGTCCTGTGGAAGAAATCTCTGACATGCTTTGGCATCTGGCAACGGAATATTGGGATGATTTGAAACTTACTTAGATTTTCTGCGGAATTTATCTAGTTTCATTAATCAAAGTCTGTCATACAAGATCTACCGGAAGGGCAATAGTGAATGGACCGACTGCTGTAATATCACGTGCATGTCGTACATGGCCGGCGGCGATTACGGTCGGTGATCTTAATGTGACCATTAATCAAAAGAATGTTCGGCACTGTGGAGGAAGATTTATCTCAATAACACACGATTCGTTGAACCCTCCCCCAAAAAATCAGAGCCATGCGCGACACCGAGGAACGCATGCGCATCGGGTTTGGTCAAACTTCAATGTCAGCCAATACCATCCGCAACGCTCACCCCAAAAACAATGGAAGAGAGAGAGAGAGAGAGAGAAGCGATCCTCCCTAAAGAGAAATCAATAGAACCAAAATAAAACTAATAGTGAATATAAGTTATCAATATGTGAAAATTTTTATATAAATTAAAAATAATACTATTATACCAAACCTAATTTTTCTTAAATTCTTTGATTTAACTATCATTTGATAAAATTTATTATTGAACTATTTTAATTTTTCATGAACGTTGAAA
>CXYZ01024283.1:0-16045 GCA_900006705.1 Sonneratia caseolaris | reverse complement strand
AGGAAAAGTACTATTAAAAAATTGAATGAATAAATATTTTCTTAACCTTTTCAAATTCTATAAAAAAAATATTTTTAAGGGGAGTAAATTTCACGACTTCTTGACACGGGTAAGTAAAAAAGGAATAAATGATAATCTGCTAAATGAATTCAGCGCAAAAAATATTTAATTAATATCTGACCCAATAGTTTAAAGAAGAAAAATACATGAATTTCCTCTATTTTTTTTATATAATTGATGTACGAGATTAAAAGATATATATAAATAAATAAATTATAATAAAAATTAATATTATAATATCTTAATTAATAAATTTATGATGTTAGGGGTCAGTATCCATCAATCCCTTCATTCCCCACTTTATCAGCACCTAATATTGTCAAAATAGATGGATTGGAGGAATCTTCTTAGCATTAATGTTTCCTTGTCTCATGGTGGAATATCAACACCGTTGAACACGTGGTCTCGGAGAATGTCTTCACCAGTGTGTGTGTGTATATATATATGTGTATGTATATATGAAGAGGTCGAGCTAATAACTAATTAACTGCAAAATTTACAGGAAAATTTTTTGTATGTCGACTGAGCGACAGTGGAATAGACATTATTAGTTGCACCGCCCAAGAATGAGAAGAATTTAGACATCAAGAAAGTTAATTAATTTGGTCAAACAATCCCGTACTCATGCAGGTCCCCACAAATTGTGCGTTCTAACAGCCTGTGACATAGATTTTAAGCCGGACCATTTCAACTAAGTAACAAGTCATACATCCGGTTTGATTTTTAAAATTAACTCAATTACATTGCAAATACAATCAACTTTGATTAACCCTAGTCTAACCAATGAACTTAATTAATCCGACGAAAAAAATCAGTTGAGTTAAAATAAAAAAATAAAAAATATTATAATATATTTATTTTAAATTAGTAAACTTAACTTTATATTTTATGTTAAACTCATGTTAATATAATGATTATATTAAAAAAAATTGTTATAAATTAATATTATGATATTATATTATGTGAATTTATTAATAATATTATACAATTATTATTATTTATTAAATATGCAATTTGACATATTAAATCTCGATTTAACTGATGAATCCATGAATTCATGTATTAACCGGTTCTTAATTACCTCGGTCCGATTTTAAAAACTATGCTTTAAGATACCATATGTTGGACTAACACCAGCTGATGATTCTTCTAACGAGTAGTGTGGGGGACCTGTAGGGGTGGCCATAAATATGGAAGCACCTGGAGAGCAATCCAACCCGCGAAGACGAGACATGGAAGTCAGGGGGCTGAGGGCATCTTGTCGCAGGAGGGATGGCACCTGGCAGTGGCGGCCTCCGCAGGTGGAGGAGAATCGCCGTCGCCCCCCACACAAGTGCCATACTCCTGCGACAGGACGCTCTTTCAACTCCCTCTAGTGATCACTCCCAAATTAATTGGGAACCACTTGTTCAACCTCTCTCTCTCTCTCTCTCTCTCTCTCTCTCGATTTTCTTCCTTCTTTATATGCAGAGTTGCCAGGGTTCCATGTGGAGAGTTCTTCCATGTACATCAGATCTGGTCTAATCTCATCACGGGTCGGGGCGCGGGCCGGGATGAAATCGGGGAATTCGCTTGGTCGTGTGTCGAGGATCCCAAAACCCTCCCTCAAGTCCAAGGAAACAAGGTCAGCACATGCTCTAACCGAGTGCAAAACTCTATACGATAGTTTTGTACAACACCGTACCTCTAACTCTCTAAACTTATAGGAGGTTGAATATTATAATAAATTTATTTCCAGCATTTATGTAAGTGTGTGGATGTTAGTATGAGACTTTACTTACAATATGGTCGTGGTTGATACCGTTACAATTGGACACGTGAGTACATCATGATAGATATGAAAAGTAACTGTTTCCATGATGCATGCGCCGGTTGACTGACCCAAGAACGAAATTAGTACCACCCGTTCCGAGCTGCCAGCTCATCAGTCCAATTAGCGCATGTGAACTTCGTTCGATTCTTAGGTAGGTTGCCAGCCAGAATCACGATTTTTCGGAATTGTTCGTTGAATGCATTGCACATCAGTATCGAGCCCTCAGCGTCACGAAGTTATTTCCCTAATCTTCGACCCTGTATTCAAATGAATATTCCCTTCTGCACCTCTTCCCAAATCGAATCACGGAGCTATTTATGATCGATGCTTGATCGATAGGACTAGCATTAAATGACTCGAATTCGCTGGCCATTTTCCTTGTTTCGCGGATTAGAGGGCTGCCACTGACCTGTCTGTCGATCGAGGTCTCTTTGTTCATTCGGATGATCTAATTAATTACCCAAACTAGACGTACGAGGTGAAACGGACTCTGATATCGACGTTTCTTCGTCAACTCCAGCGTTGATTTTGAGGTCCGAAGATTAAGACAGTGCAGAATCAACGGATTGATTCAACAATCGACCAGAGAAGGTTCTTTTCTATACAGCTGTCTATTTGCCTTGACCGAAGGGACAATTATCCCTACCATAAACTGCGACACATGAATAATTAAGGGGTTAAAAGAGAGAGAGAGAGAGAGAGAGAGAGAGAGATTAACTGTGGCAAACTAATGATCAACACAGTCTACTCTATTCTAACGAGTACGAACTCTACCCCTTCTCCCGTTTTCTTCTTCCATGGACACGGGCCTCCGCTATGAACGGAAAAAAAAAAAAACAATAGAACAAGACCGGTGACCAGTGACATCGTTCTCATATGATTGAGTTAATGATGATCATGAATTTGTCCATAACACAACAATTGAGCTTCATATCTTACTTTACAGGACTATTCACCGAGCCAGCTCGATGAATGGATCGATGCCGATCCTTCCTCTGTGGTTTAAATGATGAAAAGATGAGTGCATGTCATGACTCACGCATGAATGACTGATTTTTGTATTTCTCTCTTCTTTTTTTTTAAAAGATGAACCTTCCACGCGTGAGCCACAGCCCTACATAAGAAAATCTTAGAGAGACCTATCTCGAAATAATGTTGTAAGGAAGAATATATCATTATATCATTAAAATTACTCTACTTAATAATAATGAACTTAACCATGCGTATTTAATGTTCAAAATTCATTAAGGCACATTCGACCCGACATACCAACGCCCAGCCAACTTCGCGACCAGACCCGATCTGTCCGCCCAGCCGTTTGAAGAAGCCCATTAATTAAGAATTTGTGATTGGGCCAGGTGGGCTCTAAGTCGACGATCAAGTCAGGTAAAGAGTAAGAGTCATCGAAACGTTAGGAAGGAGAAGATTTTCCGTTTTGCTTCCACGATTTTACATCCCCGACTAAATTTAGCAATCCGAAACATCACTGATGCATATGTTACATCCATCCAGGGCTGGTACGTCTCGATCCAATAGTTCACAAGCCCAAGGTCCAACGATTCCGGCCCGAGGAAACACGAACACGAGGTTTTCTGTCGTCGCAGAGATTTTTTTTTTTTTTGGCCTCTGTCGTCGCAGAGATTTACGGACAGAATAATGAGGTTTCTGTTACTTTCATCCATTGAAGAGATACAGAATACAGATGCATGGACAAGAAAGGTCTGTCAATGTCATCGGCTTTATTCTCTCCCCCGATAATTAATCTCTGTCTCTCACATACTGAAACAAATACATACATCATAAGCTCTGCCCACTCCACTCAAGCCAAGAATGCTCATTGAATTTCATGGGGAAATTTTCACTCATCTTCCGAGAAGCAAGCTATCCCAGGTATCTGATTACTCCGGCCTGCTAGATCACATGGAAAGTTCCTCTTCTTTTGCTTGGACAGGTTGTTCCTCCTCGTCGTCTTTGGTTTCTTCTTTAGATGATGAATGACTCTCTCTTCTTCCTTCTTCCTCGTCCTTTGACTTCGCTTTCTCTCTGGCTTCTTCCAGAGCTCGGATCAGACTCTCCAAGTGGTCCTCGTGATTCATCGACTCGGTTTTTGGCATCAAATGCTCAGCCACATCTGCTGGAGTCATGTCCATCCCCCCTAACAGCTACTTGGTTCTCACAAACAGTTCATGCGATCCCACGCCCAGGTAGATCTTCGCCAGCACTTTAAATGCTTCAAACCTGCAATAAGACAACTCGATGTGCTTATCCATTCGACCCTTCCGGATTAGAGCTGGGTAGAGCTTCTCCACGTGATTTGTTGTGAAGACTATCGGTCGCTCACGGCCACAGGCCGACCGGAGCCCATCGATGAAATTCAGGAGCCCTGAGAAAGTAACCTTGCTGGGCTTCGCCTCCCTATCATCCTTGGCTAGCTTCTTCATCGGGTCCTTCTCATCCCCGTCCTCTTCCTCCTCCTCCTTCTTCCTCTGACCTGTCAGGTCCAGTGAGCAATTGGTGTCCTCATTCACAATGATGGACTTGGCTCGACGTCTCGATCAGGAGCTTCCGCAGCTCGGTGTTGTCCTTAACCGCCGTCAATTCCAGATCATACGGATCATAGCCGAAGACATTGGCCACGGCAGCGATCATTGTGGACTTGCCAGCCCCCGGTGGACCATGTAGGAGGTATCCACGCTTCCACGCTCGCCCGATCCTCACGTAGAAGTTCTCCGCCTTGCTGAACGTGATCAGGTCATCCATGATTTCCTGCTTCCTCCCTGGCTCCATCGCAAGGGTCTGGAAGGTCGCTGGGTGCTCAAAGACCACGTGGCTCCAGGACGAGCCGTTGTTGGTGTAGAACCTCCTCTGCCGGTCTCGGACCTTAATGGCCACACCTCCTTTCAAGGCGTGGCTCAGGTACGGCCCGAGGATGATATCCGTGTGTCTCTTGTGGATTGTGAGCTTGTAGTACCTGTTATGAGAAAACATTGACATACTTCGTCTATGAACTTTAAGCAGATCGAGAGTGCCACAAGAGATCAAACCTCAATGATCTTAGCAGCAGCTCGGTGAAGACCTTCAATTTGAGTCAGCAATGGAGCAAAACAAAGATAACAACTAAACAAGAAGGGCTCCATCATCTATCGTGTCTGTTGAATCAATAAAAATTATATATACACATTAAACAAATTTGTCATGCTCAAAATACCATACGGATTTATAAGCCAATAAGAATCAACAACAAAAAAAAATGCCAAAAATTAAAACGACTGGACCGAACTGGCAAAAAAATTCAACTAATAGAATAGTATGCAGATTTAAATTCTAAGCCATTCTTAAATAATACTGTAGGATCCATAACCTTTCTACTTTTGTTGCCATAGCAACAAATTTACTCATTTCTGCATGAAGCAAACATAATGACAGGAGTACCCGTTCATGTGTCAACGGAGAAGACACAGAAATTTGCTGTGTACGAAGTTCGTCCGAGGAATCAGACGCACAAGAAACGAATCCACCAGCACAATTATTCACCATGATGTTTTCCAATCTCCTAGTGGATGCAATTATTCATACCTCTGCTGCAATTTGATCTAAATCCCCACATCAAGTGTTTACTAATTCTGCTTAGTTTGTGGTACCGTTCTGTTTCACTTAATCTTCTTCCAGTTTCCCGTTTGCTACTACCCCATTCTCCTTGGCTTCCTTTGCAGCACCTTCGGCCTCCTGTTCCATCGCATCCTCCTTCTCCTCGGCCATCTTCCTCGCTTTCTCCTCCTCCTGGGCCTTCTTCCTCGCTTCCTCCTCGGCCACCTTAATAGCTTCAATCAGGTTCGTCAAGCAAGTCTCCGGAGTTTCTTCGCCCGACCTGGGCATCAAGTTCTCCGCCACATCGGCTGGAGTGATATTCGTCTCCTTCAGCATCGCCTCGATCTTGTCGAACAAATGATGGGACACGAGATCCAGATAGTTATGCGCGAGCACCTTGAACGCTTCGAAGCGGCAGTAGGACATCTCGATGTGTTTGTCCATCCTTCCTCTCCTGATAAGCGCTGGGTCAAGCTTATCGACGAAGTTGGTCGTGAAGATGAAGATTCTCTCTTGCCCACATGCCGACCAGATCCCATCGATGAAGTTCAAAAGACCCGAAAGGGTCACCTTGCTCTCTTTCTTATCCTTTCCTTCCTTCATCTTTTTGACAGGATCCTTCTCCTCCTTGTCATCATCATCCTTCCNCAATGTCCTCGATCACAATTATGGACTTGCTCGTTGTGTCTATCAGCAGTTTCCTCAGCTCCGAGTTGTCCTTCACCGTTGTCAGCTCCAAGTCATACACGTCGTAGTCCATGAAATTTGCAATGGCAGCAATCATCGTGGACTTGCCCGTCCCAGGGGGGCCATAGAGGAGATACCCTCTCTTCCAGGTCTTCCCAATCTTCGCGTAATACTCTTTCCCTTCTCTGAACTTCTTGAGATCGCTGATGATCTCCTGCTTCTTCTTCGGCTCCATCGCCAGGGTATCAAACGTCGCAGGGTGCTCGAAGACAACGTGACTCCACTTGGTTGCTTTGTAACCGTGCCTGTAAAGCCATCAGGTCTCCCAATCAAAACCTTAAACATTACCATCTAGCTTTCAAAACAATCTCGCATGATCTGTAAAGACTTCCGCCCTACCAGTTTTGGCTCGGTTTGTTGGTGTAGAGCTTCCTCTGCCGATTCCTCAACGCAATCAGCTTCCCCTCGTCAAGAACATGCTTGACGTACGCACCAGTGATCAAGTCCCGGTGACGCTTATGGAACGTCAGCCGGTAGAACCTCCGCTCCTCCGTGGGAGGATAGAATGAAAAGGACATTCCCCGGGGGAAGGTCCTGTTCGACGACCACCAGATTTTGGCGCCCTGGAACTCGTCGGTGACCTCCTCGTTGTCGTCCATGCTCAGGAGCAGGGACTTGCTGTCCTTGAGTGGATCGGCCTTGAGCTTCTTGGCCCTCGCCGTTGCCTTCTCGGTGAGGTAGTTCTGGATGTGCGTGAAGAGGTCGCTCTTCTTCAGCCACTCGCCGGTGTACTCGTGGAAGGTGATCTCGATGTAGGGGTACACCAGCCGGACGAGCTTGCCACTGTACTTCTCGACGAGTCCCTGGACGTGTGGGGGGATGTGGTCTCGGAAGAGCGTCACTATCAGGACCAGGCCCCCGATCGCCGAGCTCAAATGCACGAGAAAGTCTCTCATGATCATCTGTTTTTTTCTCTTGGCGATCAGGTTCCCAAGATCAATTTAGTTAGTTTTTGAGGATATCTCTGATGCATCCGGCATGGATCTGCTTGATATATATAGAAGAATTAATTAGTCGATGTTGTTGACCATCGAGTCATCAATCAATCTATATTGTACCATGATATCCCCCACTTGATGTGTGATTGATCTGCAAGAGTCAGCAGCGAGTCATTCTTGCCTTTGCTTTGCTGCTAGCATGAAGATAACCCAATAATTTCCAACTAGTGGTAGGTAAAACACACACGCAACATTATATACTCAATATTACGGATACGGTAAAGTGAAATGATCCGATGGTCCTTCTTGGAAGGGTACTCGTGCTTCGTGAACTCCACGCTTGACCCCATCTTTGTCCTTTTCACACCGGGCGATCGCCAGTGGGTGAAAGTGAAAATTCAAAAACACACACCGACGCAAAGATCAGTCAGTCCTAACTTGCACGGGGTTATCCCCATAAACTGTGCTATCCCATTCCATTCCATTCCATGCTTTAATGATCGGCACGTAACAATCTGAATGATTGTGATCATATGCGAGGCGCTGGGGGTTTCCCTCTTGTACCTAATAACACCTACCAACATATTAATAATTTGAAGATATATAATTATATATTCAAATAAATAAATAAATAAATTATTTACATAGATGAGAAAATGCGATGAATAATTGGCTTCAGAGGGTAAATAGTCAGTGAGTCCCATCAGCCACGTGGTTATGTAAAACCGTCTAGAAAAGTGAAACGTGCAAAGTGTACAGTCGTCCCCACCTGACGGACTACCACTAACGACGTTTGCTTTCTGGAATCTCATGCCGCTCCCACTTTCCTCTCTCTCTCTCTCTATTGCAAGAGTCCTCGTCCATTACGACTCTCTCTCTCCTCCCCTCTTGCCTGCTGTATCAGATCAATTATTGCTCAAGAAACCTTATAGATATCGACAACAAATCACCCTTTTTATCTCCGAGAATTCTGTCTTGATCGTTATAAGATTTTGATTAATAAGAGAAGGCAAATGATTTCTAACACTACTCTATAAATAAACATCGTAATATTCGGCTGTCCCGAGACTCTAGGAATCCAACTGATGGGTACATCTCAAAGCCTTGTATCATCCAACCGCTGGTTCACATCGAGGACACGAAGAACCCTCCACGAAGATGCCTGCAATCCATCCTGATCGTTGGCTTGCCAATCCTATGTTGAAAAAAAGTAGGTTCATGAGGGTCATAGATCAAAATAAAATAACATGTGTAATTTTTTGGAGATCCAATGTGCATATGACAAACGTATTTTATCTCTTTCATGGACCATTACGAGTTCGACTCGATTAGATTTATACCGTGATATTGTTAGGAGAGGTAGCGTGGCATCATATCTAAAACTAAAACCTATCCGATATTTGAAAAACTAAGAACTTTGGTATCAGAGCCTGTCCATCCAAAATGCGGCATTGTATAATCCAACCGCTGGTTCACATCGGGGACATGGAGCACCCTCCATGAATATGCCGACTCCCTAATGGCGCCCACATATGCCTGTGATCATCGGCCTACCAATCTGATGTCAAAGAACCAGCCATGTCTTTAGGGATCCAAGGGGAAGATGAGACATATCTTTGAGTCAACGCGATGGATCTTTGCTCGTTCGTGGACCATTACCAACTACGATCAGAGGCTTACACGATGATGTCAAGAGAGTGGCGTCATAGCTATCAACCCTACCCAATGTTAAAAAACTAGGAACTCCGGTTTGTTCACATGCCAGAAATAGAAGAACGTGGGCGCTTTTGGCAAGGAATATTATACTAAACCTTTATACGAAAACAGAGTGAGGCATGGATTCGGTGCACTTACTGTCGACCTTGATTAAGAGCTGTGCATCAGAATTGAGTAGACCCGAAACATATAGGAATAGGAATATATCCAATGGAGTGGGTGTCCGGTAGACTTAGTGAACTTCTAGGTTGGGTTTGGTCAAGAGGCTGTTAGTTGACCTATCACAAGCTGTTTTGGTTTTAAGGTTTAAAGTGCATAGGGTATTTTTCAATCCTATTAGATCATTTATATTTCCTAGTTTAGATACTAATTTCATCTATTGTGCCATTTGTGTTGTTTAAATACATGATAATTCGAGAATTTTTATTTCACATAATAATTATATATATATACACATTAAAGAAATTTGTCATGCTCATAATATCATAAGGATTTACAAGCCAATAAGTATCAACAACAAATAAAAAGTGCCAAAAATTAAAACAACTTTTCAGAACTGACAGGAAATTCCATAAATAGGAATAGTGTGCAAATGTGCAAATTTAAAATTTAAGTCATTCTTATATAATAATATATCACCACCAAAAAATTTGACTAAAATTTTCCTTAATTTGAATATTATGTAATAAGAATATAACGAATATAACAACTTTACAAGATTTTTAGGTCGTAACACAGTTGACAAACTTAAATAAATTTAACCCAAACAATCTTTCAAGCTTCATATTTATCTGAAAAAATATATATATATGCAGAAAGAGTGAGTTACATCTCAGTAAGTATAGAATTTTAATGTAAAATAATAGTTTAGCATATTAAACAATTTACCTATTCCACTTTATTAATTTTACATAATAATATACCTCACAAAACAAAATCATTACAAACAACTTTTTATTTTAAATTATGTTACTTCCGATACTTGCATATGCAACCATTGCATATCCCAAACCTCTACTATCACTACCAATTTCATCTCTCTAACCTACCTGGCATGATATATCAAAACTTATCATATGTTCTATTATAGATATATGATACTGCCAATGCAAATACTACATTTACATAATCACAATATACATTTATATATATATCAATATATATACAGATAAATGTCCAACAAATAAATTGTATATGATGCATGAAAACCATCAAGTGCAAACAATGGTTATGGGGTCGCATTACCTCTACGATAGAGTTATGACAGTATCGATACTCCTCTCTCCCCAATGGTACTGTGACCCTGCAACTTAATCAATCTCATAATATTTTTCTTCTTGTGCCCTTAATCTTCACATGAAATCGTGGGGGTCACCTATCATCCTCTAGGAGTAAGAGTGGACTTGTCACTCTCAAATCTTTTTTATTTTTACCTCTCCTCTTGAAAGGAGGTCATCTCACATATTCCACTAGGGTAACAGAGTCAGCATTGCTCATGTCCCAATGTCTATATCCTGTCAAGAACCTGCAGTGAATCAATGAGGCACATTTATATTCCGTCTGCTTAGCAGTGACCATAGTTATAATCAAACACATACAATAATGCATGATGCAAGATGAAGAGAGTGCAACATCACAAATAGAACCAATTCATTGTCCAAGCACACCACAACACAAGCTCGTAACTAGGTACTCGTAGTATAATATTGTATTGCACTTACTATCACGTACGTATAAATCAAGAACCACATGTCTCATAATAATGATCATGTGTCGCATGTATGTATATATATATATACATATATATAATCCCCTTCAATTTACGATAACCCATTATATCATCCACTCTACTAAACCATATCTCAACACTTAATCCTAATTCATAAGTTTCCCAATTGTTTAAAATATATTTATATGTTCAGGTTATCTTGCAATGGAAAGGAGTAATCACAACCATCCAAATGATAATGCATCAACGATTGAGTTGGAAGGATTTAGCTTCTGTCCCTACTCATAACAAACACGGGAATTAGATACACACTCTTCAAAAACTATAGTTTATTCGTAGTTTAGAAGAGATGCTCTAATCTGCCTACCTCTAAATATTCTCAAATGCCCTATGGGTTAACTAATAGAGAACGATCCATGACTCCTAGGATAAATATGTATGCTGCAATTGCTCTAAACCCATTAGTACACATTAAGTATGTTACAACTTGAAATTTTGACATAATTTCACTTTATTTTTCNTTGCTCAAGAAACCTTATAGATATCGACAACAAATCACCCTTTTTATCTCCGAGAATTCTGTCTTGATCGTTATAAGATTTTGATTAATAAGAGAAGGCAAATGATTTCTAACACTACTCTATAAATAAACATCGTAATATTCGGCTGTCCCGAGACTCTAGGAATCCAACTGATGGGTACATCTCAAAGCCTTGTATCATCCAACCGCTGGTTCACATCGAGGACACGAAGAACCCTCCACGAAGATGCCTGCAATCCATCCTGATCGTTGGCTTGCCAATCCTATGTTGAAAAAAAGTAGGTTCATGAGGGTCATAGATCAAAATAAAATAACATGTGTAATTTTTTGGAGATCCAATGTGCATATGACAAACGTATTTTATCTCTTTCATGGACCATTACGAGTTCGACTCGATTAGATTTATACCGTGATATTGTTAGGAGAGGCAGCGTGGCATCATATCTAAAACTAAAACCTATCCGATATTTGAAAAACTAAGAACTTTGGTATCAGAGCCTGTCCATCCAAAATGCGGCATTGTATAATCCAACAGCTGGATAACATCGGGGACATGGAGCCCCCTCAATGAATATGCCGACTCCCTAATGGCGCCCACATATGCCTGTGATCATCGGCCTACCAATCTGATGTCAAAGAACCAGCCATGTCTTTAGGGATCCAAGGGGAAGATGAGACATATCTTTGAGTCAACGCGATGGATCTTTGCTCGTTCGTGGACCATTACCAACTACGATCACAGGCTTACACGATGATGTCAAGAGAGTGGCGTCATAGCTATCAACCCTACCCAATGTTAAAAAACTGGGAACTCTTGCTTGTTCACATGCCAAAACCAGAAGAACGTGGGCACTTCTGGCAAGGAACATTACATTGAACCTTTATACGAAAACAGAGTGAGGCATTGATTCGGTGCACTTACTGTCGACCTTGATTAAGAGCTGTGCATCAAAATTGAGTAGACCCGAAACATATAGGAATAGGAATATATCCAATGGAGTGGGTGTCCGGTAGACTTAGTGAACTTCTAGGTTGGGTTTGGTCAAGAGGCTGTTAGTTGACCTATCACAAGCTGTTTTGGTTTTAAGGTTTAAAGTGCATAGGGTATTTTTCAATCCTATTAGATCATTTATATTTCCTAGTTTAGATACTAATTTCATCTATTGTGCCATTTGTGTTGTTTAAATACATGATAATTCGAGAATTTTTATTTCACATAATAATTATATATATATACACATTAAAGAAATTTGTCATGCTCATAATATCATAAGGATTTACAAGCCAATAAGTATCAACAACAAATAAAAAGTGCCAAAAATTAAAACAACTTTTCAGAACTGACAGGAAATTCCATAAATAGGAATAGTGTGCAAATGTGCAAATTTAAAATTTAAGTCATTCTTATATAATAATATATCACCACCAAAAAATTTGACTAAAATTTTCCTTAATTTGAATATTATGTAATAAGAATATAACGAATATAACAACTTTACAAGATTTTTAGGTCGTAACACAGTTGACAAACTTAAATAAATTTAACCCAAACAATCTTTCAAGCTTCATATTTATCTGAAAAAATATATATATATGCAGAAAGAGTGAGTTACATCTCAGTAAGTATAGAATTTTAATGTAAAATAATAGTTTAGCATATTAAACAATTTACCTATTCCACTTTATTAATTTTACATAATAATATACCTCACAAAACAAAATCATTACAAACAACTTTTTATTTTAAATTATGTTACTTCCGATACTTGCATATGCAACCATTGCATATCCCAAACCTCTACTATCACTACCAATTTCATCTCTCTAACCTACCTGGCATGATATATCAAAACTTATCATATGTTCTATTATAGATATATGATACTGCCAATGCAAATACTACATTTACATAATCACAATATACATTTATATATATATCAATATATATACAGATAAATGTCCAACAAATAAATTGTATATGATGCATGAAAACCATCAAGTGCAAACAATGGTTATGGGGTCGCATTACCTCTACGATAGAGTTATGACAGTATCGATACTCCTCTCTCCCCAATGGTACTGTGACCCTGCACCTTAATCAATCTCATAATATTTTTCTTCTTGTGCCCTTAATCTTCACATGAAATCGTGGGGGTCACCTATCATCCTCTAGGAGTAAGAGTGGACTTGTCACTCTCAAATCTTTTTTATTTTTACCTCTCCTCTTGAAAGGAGGTCATCTCACATATTCCACTAGGGTAACAGAGTCAGCATTGCTCATGTCCCAATGTCTATATCCTGTCAAGAACCTGCAGTGAATCAATGAGGCACATTTATATTCCGTCTGCTTAGCAGTGACCATAGTTATAATCAAACACATACAATAATGCATGATGCAAGATGAAGAGAGTGCAACATCACAAATAGAACCAATTCATTGTCCAAGCACACCACAACACAAGCTCGTAACTAGGTACTCGTAGTATAATATTGTATTGCACTTACTATCACGTACGTATAAATCAAGAACCACATGTCTCATAATAATGATCATGTGTCGCATGTATGTATATATATATATACATATATATAATCCCCTTCAATTTACGATAACCCATTATATCATCCACTCTACTAAACCATATCTCAACACTTAATCCTAATTCATAAGTTTCCCAATTGTTTAAAATATATTTATATGTTCAGGTTATCTTGCAATGGAAAGGAGTAATCACAACCATCCAAATGATAATGCATCAACGATTGAGTTGGAAGGATTTAGCTTCTGTCCCTACTCATTACAAACATGGGAATTAGATACACTCTTCAAAAACTATAGTTTATTCGTAGTTTAGAAGAGATGCTCTAATATGCCTACCTCTAAATATTCTCAAATGCCCTATGGGTTAACTAATAGAGAACGATCCATGACTCCTAGGATAAATATGTATGCCGCAATTGCTCTAAACCCATTAGTATACATTAAGTATGTTACGACTCGAAATTTTGACATAATTTCACTTTATTTTTCATAAAAACCATAACTCAAACTTGTTATTAAACATTTTGACAAACATATCCAATAACAACTGTTTATAATCGAGCAAATTTTTCATCAACACATAACAGTACATACCTCAAGCCATAGTTTATATTCCATTGGGATAACAAAGCCAGTGTCACTCATGTCCTATGTTTATTTGCCATCGGAAACCGGCGATAGATCAATAAATTCAATTTCTATTTCATCGACTTAGCGGTTATTATGGTTATGCACAAACACATTCAATAATGCAGAATATATGTATGCATGTTGGACGACTAAAACTATTTATCCTTTTTCTATTCACTTCATTACTAATTTGATGTTTACTTACTCACTAGAGACGACAGTTAGTTAGACATGATAAGTAACTATTTCATAATTGATGTTTACTAATTTCAAATCATAGATATAGCATTACAAAAAGGAAAAGAATACACTCACAACCCCCGAATCGACCAATTACGAAGCAAGATCCTCTAGGTGTTTATCTTGGATATTCTCGGTACCTATCATTTCGTTCACAATGAAATCAATATATATACGTATCATAAAATTATCAATACTTTTGATATTCAAATAAAGTATCTTCTTACGAATTAATGTGATAATTATGATGAACGAATCAACTTAATTAACTCCTCCAATCTCTAAATTCTCACTCTTATCCCTTCCATCCCACCGTCCTATACCTATCCCTCCCGATTCTTCCTTTTCTTCCCCTTCTCTTCCCTTCATCATTCCCGTTCCTTTCTTTCTTTCTTTCTTTCTTTTCCCTTCTGTTTTCCACTGCCATAATCAATTTCCTCCTAAATCAACATGTATGTGTATATTTACTTTTATTTCATTACCACATATTTATTTCTACTTATTCAAGCAAAACAAATACATGTACATACACTATTCAACTAACCTCAACTAACCTATAAATCTTAATATGTATATTATTATCATAATTCAAAGTGATCAAAATAAACATTCAATTACTTCGAATTTATCGTCATTCCCTTTTGTTTAACTTTTCCTCTTCAATTTCACTCTCCAACCTCACCTTCTCTCCGTGCAAATTTCTCCCTCTCACTCTCCCTTGCACAAGCTTGTGTTCGGTGACGTTTCCAAAAGAATGAAAAAGAAGAAGAAGAAGAAGAAGAAGAAGAAGAAGAAGAAGAAAGGATGGATTAACAGGTGTATAAGGAGGCATAAGGCGGTGGAAGGAGTGAAAAAGTAGATAGGCCTAACTTAATGATTGGGCTCTACTTGGGCCCCAAATCCATTGGCTCACAAAGTACAACAAAACCATAACAAGAAGATTTGCTTCGGAGGCTCCAAATAATTTATAGAACTTTGGAATCAGTAATGAAACGAAGGTTTGCATGACAGTTGTCGATTTTATTTGGATATATGACAAGTTCATAAGCTATTCCAATTGCAAGCCTAACGCTTCTCTCCCAATCCTCCGTTCTTGATTCCTCTTACTATTATTATTATTACTATCATCTTAAGAAGTCGCAAAAATGAAAAAGGAAGCTAATGGTGCCAAGTTCCACTGCCGAATTCAACGTATCACCAACTTATTTACATCAATCATGGACCGAAAGTTAACCAATTATTCCTCTAAGTAGAACTGCCATCGCCAAAGAGAAATTATACATTAACTCGATGGCACAGATCAGAAACTTTGGCGACTACACGTGCCTGTAGATATTACTAAACATATGCTCAGACTCCTGAGCTAACTCGTGACTCCCCACACTCTCAGCTCAAGCTGCCCTCTTGCGCCACCATTCCCCCTTCTCTCCTCCGTTCTGTCATCCCAAGCCTCATCGAAATAGACGGAGTCAACACCCTCTCTCTCTCTCTCTCTCTCTCT
>CXYZ01024282.1:75800-87248 GCA_900006705.1 Sonneratia caseolaris | reverse complement strand
CACTTAACCTTAGCTAGGCTAGTACTATTTTCGTGATGATCCATTTGTTCCCTCTATCAAGCCATGCGCGTGTCTAGCTCCAATTGCTATTGTTGACCCANTTGTGATGATCCATTTGATCCCTCTATCAAGCCATGCACGTGTCTAGCTCCAATTGCTATTGTTGACCCATGTTTATATTAGAAATAATATATTAAATAACCTCAAATGGCACAAAAAATGACAAAAGATAGGAGCTTAGGACACAATTTCATAATGCAAAGAACAAGTTAATAGAAAAGAGAATTGTAGAAAAACAATAGACAACACTTATGGCGGTCATAGTGCCCTTAGATAAATTTGTTCCCTATCGAGTGTGCTAAGATAATGTGATCATTTGTCTCCCACAATACAATGACTTTGTGAGCAAATATAGCACCAAACCTTAAGTTCAAAGGTGAACCAAACAAATGGATGAAAAGAGGAAGAAATTTGTGATATGTTGGAACAATGTACCTTTTTGTTGAGCAACAAGCTCAATATAAAGATGAAGAAAGGGGATGAATGTAATGGCACTCCAATGATATAACCATTCCTTAAAATTGATTAATCAGCCTTAACACACAATTAACAGTAGATTAATATTAATAAATCATTAATAATGGAATATGCATTGATTCCAAAGTGTTAAGAATGGCCATAAAATTAAAGAAATTCAAGGGATGGAACCCAAATAATCATTCTTATTTGAAGGAAAAACATATAACATAAGGTAAAATATTGGTTGACACAAGTCCCCTATTTCTAGAATGCTATTCATGTATGTATATCACTTGTATACATGAATTCACTTATTGGGATTGCTGACTCCACCCCTTATAAAGGGAATGGGGCAAGTGTGCATCGTATTATATATCTATGAATTTGTCATCCTTTCAAGAGCACCTATCTATGTATAAAGAGATTAAAATTTATTCTTCTCATCCATATAAGATTCCATTAATTCTCCATATTCCCACTTGGACTCCTATGAGCTTCAATTATATGGGTCCTTATGCACATACCCAATTTCTTATTTGTATTAGCCTATGTATTTAAGGGAAATACTATTTCTCTTATTACATGAATAGTAAGCCAAATATTCTCCTTCAAATTTATGAGACATAATCTCTCATTCACACTAATTTTATGCCATTTTCCAACCATCCTCTACANATGCCAAATATTCTCCTTCAAATTTATGAGAAATAATCTCTCATTCACACCAATTTTATGCCATTTTCCAACCATCCTCTACATGAATAGAAATTGTTTTTATTTTGACTCGATGATAGTAGTTAATAGTGAATCCTACATTAGATAGGTAGGTGTTACCCTTTCAACATTATCCTATAAAGGTATATTTACTCTATAAGCTGTCAAGTAAATGCAATATTCATGAATGTATTTTCTTGTGTAAATGATCATATCCCTCACATAGAAACTCACTAAATAGGTTCAATTTTCATGGATATATTGGTTACTAACATCTAGTTCTATTAGTTCTATAAGAGCTTTTAAAGAATTAAACCCTTAATTATCCTTTCAAGTGGCCCTACATTACAAAGATGAATTATAAATTTTGACTATTATTTTACTCTTTTATGAATCATTAAAGTATCAGTATAACAAGAGGAAGAGAATGGAGATAAAATGAATACATGGTGATCAAAAGACCAAAACTATAGGAGTATTATTATGATATTCAAATTCAAGAAATACATATGATAACTCATCTATTTATAAGCTCAAAAAATCAACTAAATACGAAATTAACATATTTAAAATATTTAAATTTATTCCAATCAAATATTATCAAATCATAATATATCAACTAATATAAATAGCATATATTATCTTATTATCAAATATTTAATTTTCTAATATAATAAATATTATCTCTAATACTCTCCCTCAAGATGAGCATATAGTGCAGCATAATACATATCTTGCACTTTCATATTTGAAGTCAAGTAGTGGTTTCTTGGCTTGATGATAGGAGAAAAATCCACTTAAGTATCTTGACTTCAGAAGTTAAAAGATAATATTGATTTGAGACTTATGCTTTCAGAGGTCTAATGGATGAGCTTGAGCCCTATTCTTTTTTTGGCTTCAAAGGCCAAAATTAACTTGAGTATTCTAACTCCGTCTTCGTAATCATATTATTGGCCTGATTGACCTATTCTAATACCATGTAGAAAAATTAAAATATAACAAGAGGAAGAGAGTGGAGATAAAATGAATACGTGATAGTCAACATACCAAAACCATGGGAATATTATTATGATATTTGAACTCAAGAAATACATATAATAACTTATTTATTTATAAGCTCAAAAAATTAACTAAATAAAAAATTTACGTATTTAAAATATTTAAATTTATTTCAATCAAATATTAACCGATCATAATATATCAACTAATATAAATAGCATATATTATCTTATTATCAAATATTTAATTTTCTAATATAATAAATATTATCTCTAATACTCTCCCTCAAGATGAGCATATAGTGCAGCATAATACATATCTTGCACTTTCATATTTGAAGTCAAGTAGTGGTTTCTTGGCTTGATGATAGGAGAAAAATCCACTTAAGTATCTTGACTTCAGAAGTTAAAAGATAATATTGATTTGAGACTTATGCTTTCAGAGGTCTAATGGATGAGCTTGAGCCCTATTCTTTTTTTGGCTTCAAAGGCCAAAATTAACTTGAGTATTCTAACTCCGTCTTCGTAATCATATTATTGGCCTGATTGACCTATTCTAATACCATGTAGAAAAATTAAAATATAACAAGAGGAAGAGAGTGGAGATAAAATGAATACGTGATAGTCAACATACCAAAACCATGGGAATATTATTATGATATTTGAACTCAAGAAATACATATAATAACTTATTTATTTATAAGCTCAAAAAATTAACTAAACAAAAAATTGACGTATTTAAAATATTTAAATTTATTCCAATCAAATATTAACATATCATAATATATCAACTAATATAAATAGCATATATTATCTTATTCTCAAATATTTAATTTCCTAATATAATAAATATTATCTCTAATACTAACCTCTTCTTCCTTATGTAGCTCTTTCTCTTAGAGGAATGGGTTGAGCAACAATCCCCTACAGTGATCTCATTTAGTGTTATAATAAGTTTTTTAGCCTAAATCTTGCAATTTCTAGTCAACTAAGTTGAGTTTTCCTTTATAAAAGTTTTACTTCCATGGGCTTAAGCCCCATTCCTTTCACCGTTTTCTTGACTTACTCTCTATTTAAACATTTAATTAGTGGATATGCTAAATTATCACGTGACTTCATGTAGTCAATAGTAATAATTTAAATTGAGAGTAATTATTTAATGGTACTATATTTACAATCTATATGTCCAAACTTACCATTATATATTTAACTCTGTGCCCTTTCAATGACTGACTAACTATCATAATACATCCATATTGGTGGCATTGGTTTTTCCTATTTTGGAATACTTTCTAAGAAATGGTACAATCATTCAACCTCTTCTCCACATTTATCCAAAGTAATAAATTGAAATTTCATTATGGATTAATGTATCATAGTTTGCTTAGAGGATTTCCACGATACTATTACTCCAACTAATGTAAGTACATATCCACTTGTAAATTTCAAGTCCTTTATATTGAATGCCTAGTTTGCATCACTATACTCTTCAAGCATTGCTAGATATATGATATAATGCAAGCTATAATCTTGAGCATATCTTAAGTATCTCAATGCCCTCACTATTGCCTTCCAATTGCTAATAATCTGATTGCTCATAAATTAACTTAATTTATTGTGTAAGCAATATCCAGTCTAGTACAACTTACTAGATACAATAGATTTTTGATAAATCCATGAGTATTCTACATAAGAATTGCTCTCTTATCTATTTTTTGATAGATTAGAATCTTTTTTATAAAATTTCTCAAGAATTTTATCTACATAGTGTGGCTAATTCAAAATCAATCCTTCTAATGTTCTCATCCAAGGGCTCTCATGACTTCCTCATTGATGATGTGGTGGGTTTCTTGGGTTAGAGAGCAACTGATAATGAGGGCATCACTATTGGAGGCCAATTCAAGGATGTTAGGAAAATAGGTAAACGGGGCTAATGGTTTCTTGCTCCATTTTCTTAAAATTAATACAAATTTTAGATTAATTAATCAATTATAACAGTTAAAAGTTCGTTTGATATCCAAATAAATATAGTTATTTTTTTTTTTTTGCATGATTTAGGTCAGATTGGGTGGCCCAAAGCACAAGCATTTGGGCTTGGGCCTAGATTTTGGGCTAACCAAGATGTCAAGCTATGCAAGTAGAACTCTAGAATAGATTCGTGTTGTACTAACATAGTACAAAAAAGTCAGGCTGACCCGAATTACCAGATTTATATGCAAGGCCCACGTCTAAATTCAACATGTTCTTAGTAGTCTTGATGATTCTTTTATCACTACTAATAATTAGTATATCATCCACTAAAAACATAAAATGATATAACCATTTTTTGTCTCTTTTATGTGTACACACTTGTCAGATTCATTGATTTTGAAACCATTGGCAACCATTATATTATCAAATTTCTTATGCTATTATTTTAGTGCTTGTTTCAAGTCGTACAATAATTTTATTAATTTATAAATTTTCTTATCCTAGCTTGGAACCACAAAACTCTTTAATTGTACTATGTAGATTTCCTCATATAAATCTTTACTCATGAAAGTTATTTTTATGTCCCTTTGATATCCATCTAAATTGCATAATACTATAATCACTTGTATTTTCCTTATGGAATTTATTCTTGTCACTAGAGAATAAGTGTTAAAATAATCATGACATTTCCTTTACTTGTATCTCTTGATAATAAGCCTAGCTTTATATTTATCTATGGAGCTATCCAACTTCATTTTCCTTTTAAAGTTCTGTTTGGATTCTAAAGGTTTATAACTGAGAGGAGGATCTACTAACTCCCATATATGATTATGCAAAATAGAGTCAATATCACTATTTGCTAACTCTTTCCAAAGAGATCCCTTTGTAGATGTTACAACTTTCTCGTATGTATGTGGCTCCTTTTTCTAGTAAATAATTTAGAAAGTCATCTCAACATGATTTTTGCACTCTCTCTCTCTTACTACTTTTTGGTTCAAAGTCATGATCAAAATCATGATCTTCACCATGTTTTTTCTCATTCATAATTTCAAAGGTTTGTTTCAACTAGTTTGATAAACTATGGATTTATATGAATTTAGCACTACTTTTCCTTGACCTCCAACAATAGAGGAAACTGAGATCGCTATGAAGATCTTCTCTCCATTGACCAATTAAAAAGATGTGAAGAGTTCCCTATTGTAGCAAACATGACGAATAGCTTTGATGTCAATTCGACCCAACGAAGTTCAATTAAAAAATCATAGTTGAGATGTTGATGTCGGACAAATCCTTGGCCATAACCTCAACCACATTTACCTTGAGGTTCTTGTTCTTAGGAAGATGGCACTCAGCTAGTTGTGGCCTTTCTTGCCATGGTTGAAGCATTCTCATTGAAACTTGTTCCAGGAAACACCTCCTTTTGACCCTGGCTTGGTCTCAACTTTCTTGGTTTTCAAGTTTTGCCCATACTTCACCACATTTGCCTTAGCACTTGGAGGAACGATCCCTTGTACCCTTTGTTGTCTTCTTCAATTCAAAGTCTAACAATCAGTCTTCTGATGTCCTTTTTTTTCCCTTGTGCTTAAGGTAATTTTTTTAAATCCTTCCACCTGACAACGGCTTTTCAATAACAGTAGCTACTTGGAAGGTCTCACTCATTACCATGTCTTTTTTTATGAATTTCATGCATGACAACCTAAATTTATTGCACTCAACTAATAACTACTTCGGAATCAACCATCCGTCCAACACAAACATTTTTGTGTCTAGCCTCTATGCTATACTTGCAGTCTAGAGGTTCCCACAATTGCTTCACCGTCTCAACCATACTATACACATTGTACAGTGGATAGTGTAGACCATTTAAAATGTAATTTTTACACAAGAAATTATATGGTTTCAAGCATCCACTGTATTAACATCCTTAATATCTAAATATTTTCCGAAGAGCTTTAGAGCTTCCTTAGGTATCTTTGTAAATTTGGCATGGTCAGGTAAAGTAGCACTTTTTGTTGCCATCTCTTGGGGTTTAACACATTAAACCTCTCGTGTTTGCCGTCATAGTACTGGTTCCTCCTAGAGAAACAGCAGTGACCAAGGTAAGGGCAGTAGCTGCCGTAGCAGCAACATTAGAGATAATTGAACTTTCAATAGCCATCTAAGATCATAGCAAAAATTTTTATCTTAAGAATGTTAGAATAATACATTAAAATAATCTCGAGTGGCACAAAAAATGATAGAAAGAGAAGAACACGACACAAATTTGTAATACAACTAACAAGCTATGATTTGCAAAAGAGCAATAATCCAGACTTATGGCTCTTTTTGACCTTTTTGTGCTATAGAGATTATTTTAATATATTATTTCTATTGCAGCATTTTGCATTATTCTATTTCTGCCCTTTTGTTTGTCTGTTTATATTTTCTATATTTATTTTTTTTGTTTTCCACTGAGTTACTATTTCAATTATGTTAAGTTTCTATTCTGATCACTCCTCTTTTTGTACTGTTCTGTTTTAGTTTCTGTGATGTTTCTATCCTTAGTTTCCATTTTCTGTTATATTATTGCTTTAATTCATTCCATTATTTTCAGCTATAAATGAACGAATGATTCTGGCCAAAAGAAGGGGTTAATTGCTCCAATAGCACAGAATATTTTTGAAACGTTTCGATATGTTACCAAATGAAATTTTTATACTTAATTAGTACAACGTGGTTGGCCGATGTTTCTACATAATGCATTCCATCAATTTGGGATTAACGGCATTAATTACTGCTGACATTGCATCGAGCTTGTGCCAAAAAGTGAGAAATTGCACACATAGTGCAAGAGGTTTTTGAAATATTTCAAATTGGTACAAGTAGAATGTTTTAACCTAACTAGTACTAAATATTTTTAATCGGTAGATTTTATTAATTTACACCTCATAGTTTAAATAATTGCTTATATATAGCATCTCATGTGACAATAATTTTATTCATTCAACTCATTTATCCTCCTAAATAATTTTCCTTCCCGTTAGAATATGTTGGACATAATATACCCCATATTGAATATTTGTTAACGCTAAAAATTTGAGATATTATCTTTTAATGGATTTTTATCTTTTTTTATCATTTTGCCTGTTATAATTAGAAGCATTGCATTGTCTCACATTAATGGATTATAAAATTGAAATTAGTTGACTTTACATGTTGACACTCAATCGAGGGTTGTAATCACGCGTTTGGCACGGAAATTGGAGCACTAGAAGATGAAGTTGTGAGCTGCATTTTTCTAAGTTTATTTTTTATTTGGGAAAGTATAATGATTGTACTAACATTTTTTTTAATATTAATAGTATACAACAATAGACTAAATTATACAACATAGTATCTGTCATTAATTCCCAAATGCCACCCTCGAGAATTTCAAATTTTAAACCTAACCTATTGCATATTATGAACGTACCAGTGAGCCCCTAGAGTCATACCGATTGTAGTTTGTTAGAATTATTTTGAAACTCAAACTTATATGGGGAGTGAGATGCTTAGAATGTAAGGTAGTATTGAATAAGAAAATTTATTATTACATTTAGATGCAATATTTATTATGTGAGAATAGTTCTGAGACATTTTGTACTAATGTTGGATATCTCATAAACTCTTTACACTGACTTATGTGACCAAGGGATGATGGCAACCATGCCCTCAAACCCGACCCGTATCAGAATGGGGTGGGTCCTAGCTAGACCCATGCACGGGGCAGGGCGGGTTTGGATGGAGTTTCTGACCTGACCCACACCGTTTGATTTGCTTTATTTTATAATACATTATATAATTATATATTTTAATTTAACTATTATGTGATTTGTAATAAGCTTACCTTAATAAATTGAATGATATTTACTTTATTTTATCAAAATTATGTGAAATTTAATTATACTGATAAATTATTAAACTATGTAAGTATGAATTTGTAGATTTAAATTGTATTTTGTATTAAAATAAGAATTATTTTAATCAATTTTTTACCATTCGGGTGACCCACCCTGTACGAATCAAGCCATGGGCTGACTTGATATGACCCATAGCGGCTGACCGGGCATGGCGGGGCGGCTGGTCAAGGGTGAGGGGGCAGGTCTGGATATCCTGATACTTGACCTGCCCTACCCCATTACCATCCCTAATTGGACCGAATTCCTCCATGCCAAAAAATAATTATCGCGTCAACATTAATTGATGGGGTTAGATTCAACATTTTATACCAGTTAGGAATAAAAATTTTATTTCGCATTAATGTAAAAATTTTCCGAAATACTTGGTATCATTGGTGCAACTACTTAGAAAACAATTAATTATCAATTGTTTCATGTGTTGTGTTTTCAACTAAGTTATTACTTAGACAATGACGTGCTAGAATGAGAAACCGAGAACTACTTAGCATGATTTTATCGCTTGATAAGCCATCATGTTAAATATTTATTTTAGTGTTACTAGTGTTGAATTTAAACTTTGATTAATACGTTGTTAGACACTAGACCCGAATTTGTTCCCTTTTTGTTGGACTTTTTTAATTGTATGGCGTTCTTGATGACAATCGAGATGGCACATTTTCTATTTTCTTAACCTTAAAGTTTTGCTAATGTGTACGTTTTATTTACAATAACAAGCATTGTCTTATTATTTTTATATTTGATCTCTATCATAAAAGTACGGAAATTGAATCTTGAAAAACAATATGAAAAAATTGTACCCGAAATGAGTGATTTCTCATGACCTTGAATGGTTATTGGTAACATACCAAATAAGTTGGACATCCACAATTTACAAAAAAAAAAAAAAATCATCCGACCCATGCCACTCCCTCAATAGCTCATCTTGTTGGGCGAGACGGCTCGATATTTTTTCGGGATGGGCTCATGCGACAAATTTCCAGGCCGAGTTAGCCTGGTAGCCCAATGAATTTTAAAATTTATCATTTTTCATTGGTTCAATTGTTGGGATTAATGCTCTAAACCCAATCACAATTGATATAAGTTTATTCATGAAATTAAATCAAGACATTATTATTTATCATATACTGCTATATTTTATGATAAAACTCATAAATTATGATAATGATTTTAAGGTTATGATGAAAACATGCCAGTGAGACTTAAAATCCACAAGTTTTAATTTAAAATGTTGCTAGTTATAGAATCACTGAACAGATGATTAGTGGTATAGTAAGACTAGTACACTTATTATGTACTATAAGGTAGAGGGTAACTGATCTCACAGTTACTTGTAAAGAATCACTAATGTAAGAGTGTAGGTACTCATTATGAAATGAGTTTATTGAATTGATATACTTAAAAGGATTAACCTAATGGATCTTTAAATAAATGTCAATAGGTTATTTCTTAAGTGATAGTAGATGTAAATGATCTTTAGACTTGAGATTACCATAGCATCTTGTAAGAGTTAAGTTGTGTTTTGGTTTATTCATTTACATAGTTCTCTGAACCACGTGTAGGATATTCTGCATCCAACAAGACTTTTATGGAGACGGTGTGTAATCAATAAAGGATCAGTTAATTCTCATGAGATGAGAGAATGTCTTATGTATTCTATTTAGTATTAACTCAGAAAATCTCTGGGCAGAGTAGGNTGAGATGAGAGAATGTCTTATGTATTCTATTTAATATTGACTCAGAAAATCTCTGGGCAGAGTAGAATGAAATATCAGAAAGTCGTTTCCAGTATTTCATTGTTGAGTTAATTACTAGAGACTTGAGATACATATAGATAAGAATTAGGGTTTGATATTTTATCCATACCTTAATATATCTGGGACATTGTATAATGGAATGATTTAATAACGCGAACNCTAGAGACTTGAGATACATATAGATAAGAATTATGGTTTGATATTTTATCCATTCCTTAATATATCTGGGACATTGTATAACGGAAGGATTTAATAACACGAAAACTTATCAACAAAGGGTGTTCGATCCTTTGATTGAAATCTTCACTATTCGAGTGGTCATGATATATTGCTAGACATCAATCTTGACTTGTAAACTTAATTGATTAAGAGTTAATCGATAATCTTATTAAAAGATTTAATAAGATAAATTAATTTACTATCAGTTTAGTGTGGAGCCCAGTGGGTCACACACAATATAATTCNTTAATTTACTATCGGCTTAGTGTGGAGCCCAATCGGTCACACACAATATAATTTATTTCTTGTAATCAAATTTTAATTGTTTAAATTTTGTGTTAGGCAGTAAATTTCCGCTAGCACGAAATTGCACATATCGGTTACGCGTCTTATTAGATAAGGTTGTTTTGGAATTAATTGTAAAATTAGATTTATATGAATTTAATAATACTCTCGGTTATATACATATGCTAAATTATCAAATGATATTCGAATAAATAAATACATGTTCATATGTATGTACATGATTAGTACATGTCATGTAGACCAACGGTTAGTCTATTCTCAACGACATAATATTGAAAATGGCATAAGGTATGCCAATTGTGATTGTGAAAGAGCACATCTTGAGCCGATTTGGTGTGCCTCTTTTCGGTGAAAGAGGGGCAAAGGTGTGTGGGAGAAAGAATTCTAAAAAGTGAGAACGTTTCATCCACCAAGCGGGACAAAAGTCCCATTTGGTGTTATATATATATAGAAAAAAAAAACTTAGGGGTGTCATTGGTGTGTGTGAGTTTGACGAGGAGAAAAAGAATTTTGACGATTGAGAGAAGAAAATAGTGCCACCCAAAAATACCATATTCGAGAGTAATTGAAGAAAATATTTTCTACTAAGTGCTGTAAACAAGTCTTTGAATCCGAAACTAAAAAGGCGATTGATTGTTGGGAGCAGTTCCTAACACTTATGAGAAAAATTTCGTGTGGATACTGTGAAGGGTGTACACATATGCATTTAGTTAGAGGATCAACTCTCGAAATCATTCGTGAAGGTACTGTGGAACATCGCCGAATTAAGGATTCAAATATAAGGACCAATTTGGAGTTTTTATAGGTATGTATATCCTCCACTTGTTTCTTCGTATTTGAATTTCAAATTGCATCAATGAGATATTGGGTTCGGGAATATAATTTAATTGAAATTGAAATACACGCTTCCGCTGCGTTTTGATTCCCAACACCAATAGCATGATTAACAAGAATGTAATAAAGAATAAGATGCTCATTATGAATTATATTCGATGAATTTATGCTTATCGGCATGATAAGTATTTGGGA
>CXYZ01024282.1:53931-74879 GCA_900006705.1 Sonneratia caseolaris | reverse complement strand
TGAGAGTATTGCATGGTAAAAAAGAAAAGATCAGAGAATCATAGTAGGATATGTACAAAACCTTTATTTACTGTAACACTTTCGGATTAAAGCTAGCAATTGTAGTTATTAGATATGAAACATCGTAGCTTTGTAATAATGTCATATTAAATCGTTTGTCGTGAATTAACACCATTTTAATTTATTCGTGCAGCAATTAAGGCGCTAGATGAGGCAATGCCACGTAAGAATTCCATTGGTGTACAACAATGACTAAATATATTTAATATCAGAAAAAATATGGTAAATATCTATATTAGGCACGAATTTTAGACACATTTATCAATTTAGTACAAACATTTTCACATATCTTGACCAACTATGCTTTATTTACCAATTTTAGTACAACATTCAATTTTCCAGTTAATATGCCCATTGAAGACAAATTTGATCATTTTTTTAAATTTTAGTATGAATTTTTTTCGTCCATTCCTATCGACACCACGTAAGCATTTATTAATTTTAACATGGTATTTATTTTTCCGTCCATTTTTATCCACAAAACTATGTTCAATCAACATAGGAGGAAGGTTTTAGGAAATTTATCGCCCCACTTGTCTCATTGAACAGTTGACTACAATAATTTCGATTATCCAAATTCAAGGACATGAAATATGTCATCTTCATATCCTTATTCCGCCAACCCTGCGTGGTTCACCCTCATTGATGACAAGCACTGTGCGACATTAGGGAGGAAGGCATTTACTATGAGCCCACTGGGAGAACATAAAGGCGAGAAACCCGTGCGAGGGATTGAAATGGTTTGGTGAAATATCAGAGTATGGGGCAGGCGTGCATCATATTTTATATCTATAAATTTATCATGCTCTCAAGAGCACCTATCCGCATATAAAGAAATTAAAATTTATTCTTCTCATCCATAGAAGATTCCAGTAATTCTCAATATTCCCACATGGACACTTATGAGCTTCAATTATATGGGTCTTCATGCACATGCCCAATTTGTTATTTGCATTACCCTATATATTACATGAATAGTATGCCTTATATTCTCCTTTAAGAAATAATTTCTCATTCACACCAATTTTTTTTATGCCATTTTCCAACAATCCTCTACATGAATAGACATTGTTTTTATTTTGACTCAATGACAGTATTGAATTTTTAATTCTACTGAATATGATTCAACAATATATTATTGATTGTATATGTGCTATCCAATTAGTTAATCTGATTAAGTGTTTTAATTAAGTTTATAAAATAGGGTTTAATAGACAATTTGTAAGTTGTATGGAACAATGTGTAGAAATTATAAGATAATTTTTTATTTATATGATTGGTGAAATTGAAAATTAATAAATTAAAGATACTTAAGGGTAATTTAGGATTGAAATCCTTGAGAAGTACTTTTATTGGCTCTTTTGATATTCTATCAGTTAGGAGGACAACTAATGGAGACAGAGTGATATTTCACATTTTTTTAGAGGTTTTCTGTATAGTTTTAGAATATTTGCATACGATTGATCACGTGAGTTCTAATCATGGATTCAAGTATACTTTCATTAATTTCCACAATTTTTTATTGATTTCAATATGTAAACCTTAGAATTATTAGGTTACAAAATTTCCAACCATCGGTATCGGAACATGTGTGTGTTTGGATTATTGAGAATTTTAGGTTGATATGATTGATCAATTCCGTGAGCTCGCATCACTATTGGTATCTGGTAATTGATAATAAAAAAAAAATTCCGTCAGTGGCTGTCAGGCTGGGATTCAGTGCCACCAGCCGATCACCGAAAACTAACTCCTCGGCCAACCTCCGTCAAAGTCGCCATAAACTAGCCACGGCCGAAGGTGGTGGATGAAAACAGCGACTCATGTTGCAGGAGGAGGGATGAGGCAGTTGTGAGTTGTTTGCAGCCGAAGCTAAGGCCAATCGCCGAAAATGAAACTCTCAACCAAACACGCTCGGAGTTGCCATAAGGCAGCCATGGCTGAAGGCGGTAGCTGAAATCGGCAGCTCACATCGTGGGAGATGAGAAGTAGTGGTTGTTGATCGCGACGACCGATGTCCTCGTTGATCGTCCGTTAGCCGGATATCTTGCGGTTTCCTAGCAAGAGTCACGACTACAGTTTTGGATTGTGATTAATGGCCAAGATTGCGGGATTCGTTGAAACGGATGAAATCATAAAAGGTGCGGGGTTAGGGTTATATATATATATATAATTAAGGAAGAAGATGAACACTTGAAGAAAATAAATAAATAATATATATACATGTGTATGGGACTGATCTTTTCGTGGCGACTAGGGTTTCCTACGCTAATGCATGTGTGTGCCTTTTAATTTATTGCCGGTAGTCAAACAGGCAGGTTTGCCAATGAAAATCAACCCGGTCAGGTCAAAGAATTGGTTATGACCATCTGCATCTAGTTTGATCAGCGGTCAGATCGGTTCAGGGACAAAATCATTTGATCACAGTCTATTCTCACCCGATCTATACGGTTCGGTCCAAAAGGGACCGGTGCAAAGTAAATTTAACCGGTTCATATGATTTGGGTGGAAATTGGACCGGTCGGGACTGATTCAAGACTGGTTTTGACTAATGTCATCTGGTTCAAGTGAAATATATCGTGTTTAGCTGATTTGTTCACCAATTTTGCCCCAATTTGAATTGGTTCAAGGAAATTCTTGTAGAATTTAATCCAATTCAGTAAAAGTTTACTAAATTCCAATTCTATGTTTTGGAGAATTCAATCAGTTAGGGCAAAATTAATCCCGTTCTAGTCAAACCTTTTTGGTTCAATTGAAATTAAGACCAAATCAATATGATTCAGACCTAATTCAGCATAGTTTATACTACTTTAGGTCTAATTAAGCAGGTTTAAGTCTATTTTAGTCCATCTAAAGTTGAATCATGGCCAATTAATTTGGTTTAGACCTTTAAACTCAATTTTGAATGTTGAATAAAATAATGACAATTTTTTATGTCTAATATTCAAGAATGAGTTAATTGAAGCAGTATTTCGCCAAAGTGAGCTCTCTTATGTAGATTAACTTATTCAAGAATATATAAGATGTTTGCATGTTTGAAATTTCATGCGATGAGTGAATTGGATTAAAGGAAGGACACTATTTGGCTTAGTTTCAAATATGCCTATGGTAATAAATGCGTGATAATTATTAGGTTTCCATGTGAACATGAGTCGGTCCCAATGAAGGTTCATTATTTAACTAAATTGATTGTCAGTATTTGATTACTACATCGAAAGTATCACTTACAAGTTGATTATTTTGTTCAAAGATGAAATATCAATATTGTGCTTATCTCATCATGGGATATTCTGTTATTTCATTCACTATTGGTGAATATGTGAGCTAATATATTTCTCATTTTGTTGTTTGTTGTTTGTTCAGCTAATACTTCTGTTACATCTATTTCTGCCACTATTAATCCAATCCCTGTGCTAATTAGCATAAATTTTAAAGTTTGGAAAGTAAACATTATGATATTTCTCGGTTGCATGGATTGGATTTGGCCCTTTGGACATAATGACCATCTGCTCTTACGATTAATAGTTCCATTGAGGCTAAAAGGGATTTTGAACGGTGAGATAATTCTAATCGGTTGAGTCGTATGATCATAAAGCATGCAATTCTAGAAACCTTTAGGGGCAATACCTTTGAGAAGGAAGATGTCAAATCATTCCTAGATGCTATGAAAAGTATTTTGAAAAAAACAAAAAGGATGAGACAAGCACAATTTTGGCAAAGCTTATCTCAATGGCAACAAGAACATTTGGGAGTACATCATGGAGATGTCTAATATTGCTTCAGAACTATAGGCACTTAAGCTAGAGCTGTACGAGGACTTGCTTGTACATTTAGTTCTAATCTTTCTATTTGCACAATACAGTCAGTTTCAAGTTAGTTATAATTGTCAAAAAGAGAAATAGAGTTTTAATGAGTTCATTTCTCATTGTGTGCAAGAGCAAGGGAGATTGAAGCATGAAAAGATAGAAAGTGCTCATTTGGCATTAACCTATAAGGGTAAGAGTAAGGGCAAAGGCAAGAAAAGGCCCATGAGTAAGGAAGTTGTGGATGTTACAGATAAGGCTATAAAGCAAAAGTAACAAGATCAAGTTTCTACTTGTTTCTTTTGCAAGAAAGATGGACACTTGAAGAATGATTGTACCAAATATCACGCTTGGTGTGCAAAGAAAAGTACGTCTCATACTTTGGTTTATTCTGAGGTTAATTTGACCTCTACTTACACACACTTGGTGGTTAGACTCTAGTGCTACTATTCATATAAGTGTGTCTATGCAAAGTTGCCTAAGCTGCTGAAAGCCAAATAATACTAAAAGATTCATCTATGTGGGCGATGACAAATCAATCGTGGTTGATGCAATAGGTAAATTTAGGTTATTATTTGGATTAGGAGGGGACTTACGTTGTACCATCTTTCAAATGGAATTTGGTTTATATTTCCCAATTGGATAAATTCAGTTATTATTGCTCTTTTAGAAATTCTCAATTTCATCTTCTCCTTAATTCAAATGTGATCGCTACTGGTTTTTTATCCTTTCATGATAACCTTTACTTGCTTGGTACAATTGCTTCATTTGGCGAGAGCTTGCATCAGGAATCACTCGGTACAAAGCAAAAATTAACTAACAAGAGTTCCACTAAGTTATGGCACAAGCGATTAGATCATATTTTGAAATAACGAATCGAAAGGCTTGTATCAAATGGAATTTTTAATTCTCTTGATTTTACAGACTATGAGGTATGTGTTGAGTATGTCAAGGGGAAATGAACAAACATTAGGAGATTAAGTGCTGATTGAAAGTCAGGCATCTTAGAATTGATTCATACTAATATTTGTAGACCATTTCCTACAGTTACTCAAATGGTCAACAATATTTTATCACGTTCATAGATGATTATTCACAATATGGGTACATGTACCTCCTCAATGAGAAATCTCAAACCCTAAATGCATTCAAGAACTTTAAAGTTGAAGTTGAAACTCAACTTGGTAAGAAAGTTAAAGCCATTAGATTTGATCGTGATGGTGAATATTACGGTAGATATGACGGATTGGTTGAACAATGTCAAGGTCCTTTCACCAAATTCCTTGAGGAATGTGAAAGCATCCCTCAGCACACCATGCTAGAAGTCCTAGCATGAATGGTATTGTTGAAAGACGAAATAGAACACTTAAGGATATGGTAAGAAGTATGATTAGTTATTCTACGTTACTAGAATTACTTTAGGGAGAGGCATTAAAGACCACAACCTACTTACTCAATAGAGTATCATTCAAAATAGTGTCCAAAATCTCTTATGAATTATGGACTGAAAAAAAACCCAATATCAAGTATTTTCACATTTGCGGATGTCCAATTGAAGTTAGGCCTTATAGGTTAAGTGAAATAAAACTAGAATCAAGAACGTTCACTTGCTATTTTGTTAGTTATTTTGAAAAATCTAGAGGTTACAAATTTTATGATCCTACTACTATATTAATTCTTGAGACGGCAAATGTCCAATTCTTTGAGAAAGTTGAGTTTGTGGGGGCAGATAAGGCTATAGACATTGTTTTTAAAGAGAAATTGATTTCTTTTGTTGCAGTCATTGCTTCTAATCAAGAACAACAGGATAATGTCATACAACTCCTTGTACAATCTTAAGAGGTTGCTCCAACATAACAAACTCAACAACCTCAAGGACATGTGCCATTAAGATGATCCACTAGAGAGAGGAGAATGCAATTTCGAATGATTGTATTGTATTCCTCTAGGAAAATGAAGTTGACATTGGAATGATGGAAGATGATTCGATCAACTTCCATTAAGTCATGCAGAGCACTAATTCTCCAAAGTGGATAGACGCTGTGAATGAAAAGATAAATTCTATAAAAGATAATGACTTTTGAGATCTTGTCCCTTTGCTAGATGGTGCGAAACCCATTAGTTGAAAATGAATATTTAAAACCAAGAAGGATTCTGTGGGCAATGTAGAAAGATATAAGGCTCATTTTGTCACTAAAGGATTCACACAAAAGAAAGGTGTTGATTACAAAGAAACATTCTCTTTGATTTCTACAAGAGACTCTTTAATGGTTATTATGGCACTTGTAGTTCATTTTAACCTTGAGTTACATCAAATTGATGTAAAGACAGCATTTCTCAATGGTGACATTGATAAGACAATTTAATGGTATAACTAGAAAATTTTGTGATTGCTGACCCAAAGAAAATGGTTTGCAAATTAAAAAGATTCATTTATGGGCTAAAGCAAGCATCCTAACAATGGATCACAAATTGCATCAAGTGATTTTCTTATTTGGTTTTGAGATAAATGTATGCAAATACTATAAGTTCAGCGGAAGTAAATATATATATTTTTGTTTTATATGTCAATGACTACTTGCATGTAATGATATAATCTTATTGCACGAAACCAAGAGATTTTTGTCACGAAATTTTGAGATGAAAGATCTTGGGGACATCTCATTTGTCTTAGGGATCCAAATTCATCAAGATCACTCTCAAAGAATTCTTAGATTATCACAAAAGTGCTATATTGAAAAGGTGCTAACTATATTTGGCATGAGGGATTGCAAGCCTTTGGATGCTCCTATTTCTATGGTAGATAAATTCAATCTTAGTCAGTACCCCAAGAATGAATTTAAGCAAAAGGAAATGCAAATTATTCCGTGCGCATATATTGTTGGGAGTCTAATGTATGCTCAAGTATGTAGGTGGTCGTATATTGCATACATAGTTAGGCAAATATTTGAATGGTCCTAGTAAGAAACACTATAAAGCAGTCAAATGGATTTTACGATATTTACAAAGGACAAAACACTACATGCTCACATATAAGAAATTAGATTAATTGGAGATTATTGGGTATTTTGATTCTGATTTTGCCTAATGCTAAGACAGTTGCAGATTTACATTAGGTTATATTTATTAATTGGTTGAAGGAGCTGTCTTTTGAAAAAGTGCTAAGCAGACATTTGTAGTCTCTTTAACTATGGAGGTAGAATTCGTAGTTAGTTATGAGGCATCTAATCATGGGATATGGTTACGAAATTTTGTCACAAAGTTGCGAATCATTAATTGAATAGAAAGACCACTAATAATATTCTATGATAATAAGTTAGCAGTAATGTATTCCTTAACAACATGAGCTCTTTGAAATCAAAGCACATTAACATTAAGTTCTTGATTGTTAAAAATAGGATTTAGAGTGCTCAATTGTTTATTGAACATGTTAGTACAACTTCTATAATTGCAAATTAGCTCATTGAGACTTTAGCACCTATGGTCTTTCATGAGCACACTGTTCATATGGGTATAATATCATATTATGATGCTAAGATGTAGTGGGAATTTGTAAAATAACTATATTTGTACATAATGATTATTTTGAATCATTTTTAGTAGAAATAAAGTTTTTCAGTTCATTTTCACTTTGAATCTCATTTATGATTTAAAGTTGATCTCCATAAGATTTAAGGATGACCAATTGGAAATAGGCATGTTTAGATCACATTACATGTAATTTTCATATTGCATACCTATACTTGATCTGTTGTTGGGTGTGTCGATATACATGATTATGGATGGTTCTAGTCATGATAAATGAGATGAAGAAAGCTATGGCTCTATGTCGATACATTTAATAGATAAGATTGTTGAAATTGTTGATGTAAACATCAATTTTGAGCTCAATAAAGTATTTTGGAAATACATGACATATGGGATATATTTGTTGGCCCAAATGGGAGATCATTGAATTTTTAATTTGACTAAATATGGTTCAACAATATATTAATGATCACGTCCTTGTGCTATCCAACAAGTTAATCCAATTAAGTGATTTAATTGAGTTTATAAAATATGATTTAACAAATAATCTATAAGCTGTAGGAATCAATGTGCAAAAATCATAAGGTAATTTTTGAATTTTATGATAGGTGAAATTGAAAATTAATAAACTGAAAGTACTTATGTACAATTTAGGGTTGTGGTTCCTGGGACGTATGATAAAATCAATTATTCTGATATCCTATTAATTAGAGGAGACAACTAATGGAGATAGAGTGATATCCCACATTTTTTGAGAGATTTTCCGTATAGTTCTAGAAAATTCGCACTTGATTGATCACATGAATTTCAACTATGGATTTAGGTATGCTTTCGTTAATTTTCACAATTCCTCATTAATCTCAATACGTAAATCTTGGAATTATTATGTTACAAAATTTCCAACAAACACTAGTTAATAGATGAATCTCTTACGTTAGCTAGGTAGGTGTTACCCTTTGAACATAATCTTGTAAAGGTATATTTACTCTATCAGTTGTCAAGTAAATGAAATATTCTTAAATCATCCCACTTTCTTGTGTAAATAATCATACACCTCACGTAGAAACTCACTAAATATGTTCAATTTTCACAGTTATATTCATTTTGGTTATGAACATTTAGTTCTATTAGAGTTTTTAATGAATTATGCCCTTAATTCTTCTTTTAAGCAGCCCTATAATATAAAGATGATTTGTAAATTTTGAGTATTATATCTATTCTTTTATGAATCCTTAAAGTACCAGTATGTTAACCTTTCTTTCTTATATAGCTACTTCTCTTAAATGAATGGGTTGAGCAATAATCTCCTATAGTAATCTCATTCAGTGCTATAATAGGTTTTTTTTTCATGGTAATAATATAAACAATATAAATTACATGATAAAATATATATAATATTAAACAAAATTAAAAAAGGCTTCCTGGGCTAAACCAAGCACCAATAGTTCAGCCCGTGACTTGGCCCGTGCAAGGCTAGGTCTCAGTGTAATTCACAGGATCCCAACTCATAAAATGTGACACAAATTGGCTTGTTTGCAAGTTAGATCGACTTGGACCTGGCCCGGACCGACCCGACTTGCATCACTACTTCTTATTGACTGCAAAATCACCCTGGAAAATTTTGAAGAAGTCTTTTGATCCTCCAGGGGAACTAGTCTCTATGATTGGTGACATTTTGCTCCTCCTAGATCATTTTGGTAGTTGTATTTTTTAGTAGGTACCTGCATTTCAAAACCAGGAGGAAGCTCTCGACTTGGCTTACATAGGCATAGCATTTAAAAAATGGACTGTGTTGGTTGGTTCAACCAATTTGATTGGGAATGGCGATAACTAGCTATTCATCAGGTCTGGTTTGTAGAATTAACCCAATCACATTATAAATGTGGTAGGCTCCTATTGGACCGACTAGTTCTTAATCGAACTGGCAAAACTAATTGAACCAGTGAAAAATCGGCTTATTTAAAATTAAAAAAACTTATTATAATATATTTATTTTATTTTACTAAACTTATATTTATAATTTATATTGAGTTTTAGATAAATAAAAATGCTATATTAAGGATTTTTTTATTATAAATCAATATCATATATTATGTCAATTTATTGATAATATTATATTATTAATATTATTTATTAAATATACGATTCAACCCATTAAATTCTTGGTCAGAATTCGTTGGGCTAGTCAAAGCGCTGAATTTTGCATCTCCAATCCTTTCGATTATACTCTTCCATGATAATGCAAATATACATCATGTTACTCAGCAAAAAACAAAACAAAACAAAAAAACATTGTAGGACTAAGGCAATAAAATTTGAGAATACTAAGGATAAAATAATAAAACTATAAAAGTTTAGGATTAACATGACAAAGTGAAAAAAATGTATATCCCGATATTTAAAATTACCGGTGCAACAACCAGTACAACGTTAATAAACTCCCATGGGCCTCACAGACGGGCCCATTAAGCCTCCTAATGGACCGATCCACACTTGATCTTTAGCCGAAAGGCCGAGAACGGTATGCCTAATCGACCAATCCGTCGTCACACGGCTTCAACGCTCAACGTTCAAAGTCGACGGGAAACCTCGTCAGGGGCAAAAGCGTCTTTTAGTATTCCTTCCACGCGGAGTAATGGAGCGAAGAATAATCGCCTTTATGTAGTGCGCCTTGTAGATCAAATCCTTAGTTTTCAACCAAACCCTAGCTGACAGATCAATCCATTCGATCTTTCTCCATTTTGCTCGTTAAGCATGGGGAACACCGAGAAGCTGTTGAACCAGATCATGGACCTCAAATTCACGTCGAAGTCGCTGCAGAGGCAGGCGAGGAAGTGCGAGAAGGAGGAGAAGGCGGAGAAGCTTAAGGTAAAAAAGGCAATCGAGAAGGGTAACATGGACGGCGGCCGGATCTACGCCGAGAATGCGATTCGGAAGCGCACCGAGCAGATGAACTATCTCCGGCTTGCCTCGCGGCTCGATGCCGTCGTTGCTAGGCTCGACACCCAGGCCAAGATGACCACGATCAACAAGTCCATGGCCTCGATCGTCAAGTCCCTGGAATCTTCCTTAGCTACTGGTAATTTCTCTTTTCTTGGATTTATTGCTCCGATTGTGGATTCTTGCAAGATTTCGTGGCATGTGGCTGGAACCCTAAAATTTGAAGCGCTAGGTCCTTGGTTCGTTTCTGACTATCATATTTCCTAATTCCTTATTCCGACTCTTATTGTTATCTTTACATGTGGTGGCATAATTTAATACAGGAGCTTTTTGACGTTCGTTAAAATCTCTGTTCTGTGTTTTGAGCCATATTGAAAGTTCTTCCTGATCGACGGCATCCCAAAATTATCAGTTGATCTGATTGTTGTTTTAATTAATGGAGGTACGAAAACAATATCCAAGGGTTCTTAATGTATCTTGAACCTCTCTTATTTGGTTTTGCGAGCAAATTGTGAGTTGGGCGTTCAAGTGATAACAGGGTTTGAGTTTCAAACTGCTCTCCTTAGCAACATTTTTGATATCACCACCATAACTTGCATCTGAGGTGACTGGATGGGAATTTGAAATCCATCGTCTAAATATTTATGTATCTGAGACGTTAAGATACATGGAGCACATTTATGTTGCAACCTTTTAATTCCATTGGTGATTATTCCGTCTGATATTGAGAGGAATTGCGACTTAGTATTTTAATGATGTTCGTAGATGCTGTTTTCAATCGTTTTTTAAGTGGAAAGTAAACCTTATCTGAGAAAATTGGTTATGATTATTATGAAGCTATTGTATACTGAACAGATGATTCAACTGATATCATCTGCAATATCTTGTGCATCAGGTAACCTGCAGAAGATGTCTGAGACAATGGATCAATTTGAGAAACAATTTGTCAACATGGAGGTTCAAGCTGAGTTCATGGAGAGTGCCATGGCAGGTTCAACCTCACTCTCAACCCCAGAAGGAGAGGTGAACAGCTTAATGCAACAGGTGGCCGATGATTACGGCCTTGAAGTTTCAGTGGGTTTGCCCCAGCCAGCTGCCCATGCTGTGGCAACCAAGCAATCAGAGAAGGTTGATGAGGACGACCTCTCGAGACGGCTTGCTGAACTCAAAGCTAGAGGCTGAGAGAATTTGTATCAACGTGGCAATGCAGGGTTTCTTATGCAGTTGTATACTTATTCTGACTTCTACTTTTATTCTGTGTGTGAATCTATGACATTGATGGGAATGAACTTGAGGGCATGTGTAAGCTCCACCTCTTAGTAGATGTTGATGGCTTTGCTGTATTTTCATGGATTAATCATCATCTTTCCGTTGCCGGATGCTGCTATATCAACATCGCTGTATTTTCATGGATTAATCGTCATCTTTCTGTAGCAGCATTAATCTATTGGCATTTTGGGCTCTAACTCTCCATTTGCTTGTTCAAGGGCTGATGGCGGCTGCATGTTGTGGTTCTTGCTGATTGTTGCAAGGATTATAAGGGTTAATTGAGTAGGCTGGTTCACTCTATACTGCTAAAGGAAAGTGCATCAGAAACCACGAACTTCAATTTATTTATGCTTGTAATCGTCAAGGCAAACGTTATACATAGCTTCTACTATGACTAATCAAGCTCGGTGGATGGTGACAAATCAAGCTAGGTGGATGTAGTTCTCCACTTGACGACTGACATAATTATTTTGGAACAGCATTAGAGCTACTGCTTAACATGGGAACTAAAACTAGCGACATTGTGGACCCTGTTTCTTGCCGTCTGTTGTCTTAGGGGCAATGCCGGTGAGCCTCTTAAACGTCTTGTTGACCCTCTGAAGGAGGCTTTTGGAAGGAACTCGAGATATGTGAAAGCCGATTGCATCCAGATACCAGTCGCTTCTGCCCTTAAATCCGATGATGTGGTGGCCCTCTAGCTGGAAACCAAACGGTGTACCTACTTCCAATCCAAATGGTCCGAAGGTTCTCTTGTTGGTCTTGAACGTCAGTGATCTGATGATTGGGTTGCCCCCATACACCATGGTACAGTAATGGCCACTCACACTCACCAAATACTCATCTGGATATTGCAGTTTCACCTGGAAACCCAGAGTCTCCAAATGGTGTATGTTCAAGTATTGAGAGTTAAGGGTGAAAAAAAGAAAGAAAGAGAAGCTACTATCTCACACGAACCTCAGCAGAGCTAGAGCCTCCGGAGCCTCCGTGCTTCTCACCCTTCACGGGTCTGTTGTTCCTATCATCATACACCACAAGCATCGAATCTATGCAATGCCCATACACAAGGTGGATCTCTCTCACTCCGTCATGTATCCCATCATCCCAGCTCGTCCCTCCATTTCCTCCCCAGGATCCTACTTCCATGCTCTTCCTCTTACCGCTTCGATCTTCCAGCTTGACGCCCTCCTGCAATATGAATATCAGAATCTAAACGTAACGGATTCATAGAAATCCATGCCAACAGATCAGTCCAATACCAGCTTTTGCTGCATCTTGGTTTGGAGAAATACATCAGAACGATATGAGAAAACCTAAGTGAAGGATGGAGAAGGGAGCTTGAACAGAAGAACTAACTGGCGAATGGAGATTACTCACCGTATGGAACACTCCTGGAGTCCAGCCACAGAAAGAGAGGAAGATAGATGGAGCGATGAAAGCAACCAAGGATGAGCAACTGAGGTAGTCGGTTCAAGATTGATGCTCGTATATATAGCAGTCGGATGAGTGGGGTGCTCCATGAATGCCTTTTCCATGCGGGGTGGCTGAGTGCAGAATCTGATTCTACTTTACATCAAACGTGAACAACCAGAATCTCATGAGCAAGTTGTTGATTTTNGGTGGCTGAGTGCAGAATCTGATTCTACTTTACGTCAAACGTGAACAACCAGAATCTCACGAGCAAGTTGTTGATTTGAACACCAGAGAATATACTACATTTGTCACCAATATAGACAAGGACGCAAGGACGTATTTCAGGGATGCCAGCTTTTGTTATCTGAGCTCTTGTATGTGCAACAGCTCAGCTGTATATCACCGATTTCCACTATTCCAATGATCAACTGGAACTCTTTTCCCTANTTGTTATCTGAGCTCTTGTATGTGCAACAGCTCGGCTGTATATCACCGATTTCCACTATTCCAACGATCGACTGGAACTCTTTTCCCTGCAGAAGTCAGAGTGCGAAACTGTTTTCTCCAACTTCCTTTACTAAACTCTTGCTTCTGTATAGGTCCTATTGAGTTAAATAAAACATTCAACTCTAACTTCAGACAAGTAGAAAACATATCAGAGGGATCACTTAATGTCTATGGCAGTGTGGTTTATATTGTGTCTCTGGATTATAACACTAGTAGAAAACATACCTTGTCTAAAATCCTATTGCCAGGGGTGGAGCCTTGACATTCATCTAGCACCGATCTGGCTGGCCTTGGGCTGTGACAACATTGAAGGGTCGACATATGGATGAATGAGCTCAGAATGCAGTATCAAAAGAATGTTAATAAGAAAGCCAAATAACGCCAACTCAACTGAGCTTGACGAGTACACTGCAAGCAGGCTGAGTTTATGCCAGTTTCGGAGTTTGACACATAAGGTCATTTGAGACTCCTTGACAGCTTACTTGTAGGAGTGTCATGTACAGAAAGCTTGCTTTGAATGATTGTTTGGAAGATGCAGCTTTAAGCACATTGAGAGCAGTAGAGTAGACGTAAGTATCCTAGTTAGACATGCCAAGATATAACAACAATAAACATAGATCTTATGCAAAATCATCAACCTTTTAGCAACGTGCTGTCAGCAGACGATGATACAACGTCTAAGGCAAGATGAGTTCTTCATTTTCTTCTTCTAAAGACAAGATTAGCCTCTCCAAGGGATGGAGGATCCAAGAACAGAGATGGCTTCCCAGTTTATCTAAACACGAACTATCCTAGATTTCGAGCAAAAACATCAGCATCTTCTACATCTCTAGATCCCCTCAGATCTACGTTGTTTCATTACTACATTCAGCAGCTGTGTTACTCATTAAAGAATGGCACTTGCTAAGCTTCACTTCAAGCACAAGAAAATTGCAGAGTGACTCGTCTGTCACATTCCATCTCTTCCAATGCCAAAGCTTTTAGAGGCACGCCTTTGAACAAGTCAATCATGCAGCGCACTGACCGGTATGGAAGATTATACCAAGAGTTTTGAAGGCTTGAAGCTTCAACTCGGATCAGGGTGATTCACTAAGGCCCCATTTGAGTTTAGAGGCCTCAATCCTGTAACTTTGACCGACACATTGGAATTTGTCTTTCTCCGCAAGGGGGTGAGAAAAACAGAGAGAGAGCTTCCGTCACCTCCGAGAACGAACCATGTTCATAAGAACCCACTAATGTAAGCACTGAATACTAGATCACTTCTGAGATGAAATGAAAACTAACTTTTTCATGTCAAAAATGAAATTAGGGTAAACCTGAGAATTTTTGCAGTATTGTTTCATAATTTACCCATAATGGTATAGAGTATCAATATCCTTCAGCCTAAAAGAAACTGAGACGACATTGTGAAAGCTTGAGTACCAAGTTGAAGTGTCGACAGATTGAGACAGAGCTCACAATCAAGAAACGACTTAAGAACAGCTTCCCAACTACTAACAGCCAATTTGCACCCTTCATAAATATCACCATTGAAAACAATAAAAAAAGGAAGAGGAATGATGAAAACAGTTGATGAGCCACGATCAAACAATAGAATCAGATAAAATTCTTAATCTGATTGCAACTCAGTGTTACCCATCAAGATGAATAGCAACACAAATATGGGCAATTAAATCCCTATGAAAGTCTCTCTCAAACACCTCTAAGAAGAAAAAGTAAAGACAGCTACGAAGCTCCCCAGCCTTCCATGCTAACTTCTCCGATGAATTGGGTCCTCGATTCTTACTGAATCCAACAACTGTAATGAAGAAATACTGAGATGAATATTTCTCCCAAGAAAGAAGTTCGAAATATGGGTATAAACTAATAGAATCAAACTCCCTCACATTATTGATGCATATTCATCCAGTTCGAAGGAGAAAGAGGAAACAAAATCCAATTTTACCTTATCAAATATCTAACAGCTGTTCAGTACGAAAAGCCATGTTGTCACAACCCTAAAACTTGACCCGGATTGATAATCCATGTAGAATGGAGGAGCACAAACAGTTTGAAGCTAAAATGAGTCGTTTTGACATTCATAATGGAGGGCTATAACAAGAAATGTTCATTAACAATAGAAAAGACCAGTTTTTCAATTTGTACCATACAATAGAAACTGAATGAGGCACAGTAATCAGAAAACCACAAATCAAGTCTGCTTGACGTAATTCTCATCAGGACAGGAACAGATCAATTTTAGGATCATTATTACAGGTTCATCATTGAAACATGAGCAAAAGAAAGACCAGAGACCATGAAATTCAGAAATTCGCAGTATTTCTTCTTGCAACTTCAACATATGGAAGATCTCATACCTATCTATCTTATCATCAGAAATTTTCAGGAATCCACCCAAGAATCACATTGGCAGTACTAATCCTAGATCAATATGGAGAAGCAAAGCGCCGTAATCCAATCAAATCAGAGAGCTTCTGAGACATAGATGGCCAAAGTACTCACAGGTGGTGACGAAGCGGCGGTTGCACTGCACACGCTTGTAAGCGCGCCCCCGAGGTTTATTCTTGTTTTTCCTGCTTGGCCACCTTGGGCGTCTGACCCCTCACCTTCCCCGCACGAGCCAGCGAACCGTGAGCCTTCCCCGCAGAACGGCAGTTACAGCCCGACGCCCCCGAGGTTTATTCTTGTTTTCCTGCTTGGCCACCTTGGGCGTCTGACCCCTCACCTTCCCCGCACGAGACAGCGAACCGTGAACCTCGCCCGCAGAACGGCAGTAACAGCCAGACGCCCCTAAGAACCTAGCAAAAAGAATTAGCCATATCTGATTTTGTTCTGCTGCGACTTTCAATCTCACTGAAATTGACGAGTAATTCTTGTTTTTTCTTCATCTTGGATGGGGTTTATCGAGTAGCTGGGCTGATGAACGGGCCTTAATGGGCCTTCTTCAGGTTGGACTAGGAACTCCTGCTGGGCCATTGGAATACACACTGGGCTGTTGAATCTTGAAAAGACCGCCTTCTGTGAACAATGCCTCCACTCCACGCCGAAGATAAAGCTCAAATTCGACCATCTGCACAAGGAGGGGAGAAATGGTAAAAACACAGACACACACACACACACAATTAGATAGATGAGCTCAAATTATGATAAACATTTGCCGATCACAGTCTTCCGTTGCAATGACCGGCACCGATGCATCAACAGATTTAATCCCGACCTTAAACCATGGAGGTGCCACCGACAGTGTCGAGGTCAATTCATTGCCTTAGCTTATTCTAATAAAAAGATGTCCGAAAGGGAGTTGAAGATGCCCTCAAAGGGTATGCAGACAGCATGTCGCTCGCGTCAATTTCGAGTTACTCCATCGTCGACGTTCATTCTCATGTGTGAGCTGTGCGAGTTGACCTCATCGGCGCAGTTGCCGACAAACAGATGCGGTTGGAGTGGGGGAACTAAGATTGGAGGGAGACATGAATGACCACATGGGCCTGTTGGACCCCCACAAGTGCGAGTCTGTTTCAAGCATTCATGTCCCCTGGACCCCCTGGTCCCTGTCCGCTATCGGCATTTCAATTGGGCAAATTCCTTGGATGACACTAGAAAGATGGAGCCACTAGTTATTATTGTTCCCCCATTGGAGCAGGGACAGTGGCAATAGCGCAACGACGGAGTCAATCCACGTACTTTATAATAATAATAATAATGTATACTGTCTAGCTACTTGTCTATCCATCAGAAGAAGAAGAAGAAGAAGAAGAAGAAGAAGAAGAAGAAGAAGAAGAAGAAGAAGAATTATTCTGCAAAAAAGTAGCTATTTTACTTAATTTCTTTTACAAGAAAATTGCATATTTTCATGGATCAGGACAGACGAAAATCAGTCAGGATGGTGGAATTCCAACCATAAAAAAAGTATGAAAAGTCATATCGGATAATAATTACGATCAGATAAAGATTTTCTGCAACATGTTTCCAGGGAAAATTTGTTGAGAATTTCCGACTGAATTTTCAACGGCGTTACCTGACGGAAATATCACGAGATTATATGATGAAAATCTATCCGACCGCTGACAGAAATCTCTCCAAAAGCTCATTAATGATTATTGATTTTCGTTGCAATTGAATTTTGGGAAATAATTTTTGCATAAAAATTTGGAAACGAGCAACAAATTATCAAATTATACTAAGATTGATACTACCGAATGGATCATAACAAATAAATTTTCAATTTTCAATGTTCATCAGGCAAATGATGGTATAATAGTGAAGTTATTTTACTCGACATTTTCAGGTGAATACCTAATAGCAATAATAACGATAATAATAATAATAAATAAATAAATAAAATATGGCATGTGAAAAGGACTTATCATTTCGCAGAAGAAGAATATTAGAGAACCGCCAGTACAAGTGGTAGGCCCTCTTCAACTTGGACCGGACTTAAGAGATTTGTTGGAGCCTAATAGCTAATAAATGGAAGAGTGAGAAGTGTGTTCACGTGTATCATGTACACGATGTTTTTCAGTGTTCAACATGAACCTGTTAATTCGAGCCAGAAACATTCACGGGCCATTTTCACGAGCATGGGGATGCATAGAGACAGGAGAGTCGGTCAAGGAATAGAGGATAAGGTTTTCGAGGTAATACATAATAAAAAAAAAACTATCTTGATCTGAACCGGTTAATTAAACTTGAAATAATATAAAGGAAAATTTTTGATAATTTTATTTCACCCTATAATATAAGAAAATATCAATAAGAATGAAGAACATAGGGGATTGAGTTTTATTATTATCCTTGAATGTAATTCCTGTGAATCATATTCATTTAACTAATTATTGGGAGATAAGATCATTTAAAATTATATACTAATATAAATAAGATTTACATATTGAGGTGATGATGACAGCACCAGTACAATTCAATATATATTGCGAGATTTCCGATTTTTTTTATCTTAATATGCTTTTTTTTCGGATGCAATTCTATCAAATCCATAATTTTAGTTTAAATCTGTCCATTTTAAAATAAAATTATCCTAAAATAAATTGTTTCTATTCATAAAACTTAAATTCAAGACTTAAAAAGAAAATATAACAAATCACCCTAACCAATTTATATTAGTTCTTAATTATTTACTATTAAAATCAACCGTATGAGAGCTTTCAAGTTCCCATATCCTCAAAACATAATTTTTAAAACTTGATCGAACTAGAAATTAGTTAATGCATAGATTTGTAGGTTCATGGGTCGGACCGGAGATTCAATAAGTCAAATTATATATTTAATAAATAATATTATCAATAAATTGACATAATACCATAAGTTAATAATAATAGTTCATAACAAAAATTTATAATATGTCAATTATATCAACCTCAATTTCAATATAAAATGTAAACATAAGTCTAATAAAATAAAATAAGTATATTATAGTATATTTTTATTTTTTTAATTTTACTTCAAANTATTATAATATATTTTTATTTTTTTAATTTTACTTCAACTGATATTTTCACATGTTCAATTGAATGTATCGTTTGGACTGGAAACTAGTCGGTTCAATCGGAGTTGACCGCATCTTAATTGCAAATGGATTTAATCTAGAAACTGGACCGGGTGAATGGCTGGTTTCCAATCGAACCGACTAGCCCGGTCCAACTTTCAAAACTATGCTCGATACCCACATATTCCTTTCTATTTTCTTTTATGTCTGCACTTATTGAAATAATTAGGTGATAGGGCATATTATATATCACCATTTTATTGCTTTTACTGAGCCCTTGTTTGAGTTGGAAGAGAGAGTGGAAGGAAAAAGGAGAATTTTTTTTACCTTAATTAGATTTATTATTTTCAAGGATAAGAAAAAGGGTAGTAGTAAATATACCTTATTTCCCTCTCTAAAACCCATCTTTCTAAGCCCCAATTGGGGTTGAATGGAACAGCCTAAAGTAAGTATTGATGAATTGGGTAGACAGATTCTTACAACCTTCATACCGTCTTTTTAACTAGTTATATTGTTTTTCTCCTAGAAAATTGTTTAAATACGAGTAATAATAGGTTGTAATTTATTAGGTTTTTTTTTCTCATAAAACTCTAAATGTAAAAATTAGAAGAAAAAAGGACTACAAAATTAATTTTCCACTGCAACCAGCAGAAATGAAGATATCACTGTGTAGAAACAATGTAAGGGCTTCAATCTGCCGGTCCCCTTCAATAATTTCACGTCCCCCTAGTTGCATACTGTAAAATTTGTCTGTCTTGAACTTATAAGAAATCATGTTGTATTCAACAAAGAGTACATGTTTATAAGTTGCAGTGTTAAATTCATTTTTCAAAATTTTATTAATATGAATTCGAGATCAGTCGACTCATTAATGAGTAAAACTCTCACAATATATTTTTTTTTTCACAAGAATCGAACTCGAGATATTTGTTTAATGAGAAGGAAGTCAAACCATCTAACTAACTTATATTAGTTTTTTTTCAAGTCCCTAATATAAGATTTAATTCTAAATATATGGTTGTTGTTAAAGACCCAACTAAATAACTGTTCAAGGGCCAAATTGAATCCGATAAAGAGACCCATCTAGAATATCGTCAAAGAGTCAAATTGAATCTAATAAGATATGAGTTATCACGATGAATCATATAAAATTTGCCGGAGGACCCATAAAGCATTATGTGCCCATCCACCTAAAAATATTGAATTTAAGTGTTTTCCACGAGATAATGCTAGAAAAGAAAAAGAAAAAGAAAAAGAGAAAGAGAAAAAAAAAAGAAAAAAAAAAGAAGAGGGAGAGTTTATCCAACTGACTCCGATGCAATCGGACAGACGGGTCCTTACTCCCCCCTGTACAGCCCGACACTATCGCGATTTTTCTTCCCACGTGGGGGCAAGTCCTACCCTTCACGCTCCGCCCAATGCCCACCCGCCACGTATGAAGAGAACAGTGGAGTTCACGTGTAGAACAGGAAGTCGGGGCAGGAGACTGGTTGGGCCCAGAGCTGAATGGTCTGGGGACCACACCGACCGGCCTGGCCTCCACTCCGCCAAGCCGAAGATGTTCTGCCTGCCCATCAGCGTCTGCGGAGCTCGGATCTTGTTTTGCTTTGGAGGGCATTTATTGACGATTTTGACATTCTGCATCCGGATGCCTCTTTTGCAAGCCAGACGGAAAAGCCTGAATCCCGTGTTTAGATGGTTTCACACTCTGAGAAACTCATCTAAAAAGTCTATTATAGGCCATAAAATTCAATTTAGGATCCAAATATAGGTTAAGGAGGATACAATAAGATAACTTGGCAGCGAGATTAATAACGTCCAAGTACAATTTTATATGACCTTGTACATATTTTCTTGATCACTTATTTGGATCCAGGTCAAAGGAAGGAAATGGAAGAGAAATGAGGGAGAACCCAACATTATTTAGATAC
>CXYZ01024282.1:38350-53567 GCA_900006705.1 Sonneratia caseolaris | reverse complement strand
TAAAGAAGGCTCAGCTGTAGTACTAAATAAATTTAATCTCTTAAAAAAAAGAAAAAATACTGCTTTCACTTAATTATGGCATTTTGATAAACCACGGAATTGAAATCACCATTTTGGCCACGATTCTTTTTCACTAATTTGAATACGCCTAAAACAGTCGGAATCACGATTCCGATGGAATATTCCTTTTCCACTGGTTCACGCCCGCTTATAAATTAGGAATTGGCATTCCATCTAAGTGTCTGCCGGCCATTTTCCTTTCTTTTTTTTTCCTGTTTTCTTTTTCAAAATTCAAAATTTTATTATTTTGCTATGTNGAAAAAATCACAAAAATTCAGCTTTGGAGAGCATCAAACGTATGCTAAATAGATACTGGAAAAAAGAAAATATTGATGAGTATAACTGCACTTTTTCTACCTACATTCTAAGTATGATCTGAATTTAATAAATATGCAATAATAAGTGTATAATTGATATAATTAATTTTCATATTCCATTCCAATCTCGATCGATATTAATGAAGAAATTGAACTAAAAAATAGTGAATGATTAGATTATTTCATTCCATTCCGTTCCAATCGATTCCAAATCCATTTCCATTCTCTTTTCATTCATTGCCATCAAATTGTAACATTATTTTCCTTTTCCTTTTTTTCTTTACATGCACCATTTGGGATCACTTTGCGAACTTCCATACAATAAATACTAAGGAACATCAGAGTTTTCACAATTGAAAATGTAGCACAATCGAACCCATCGCATTCATTTGTGAGTTGTATTAGACACGTTAATTCACGCCGATTCACCATCTCAACTAGTACAAAAATCCCGTCCTGGGCACAAATATTTTATACTTTGGGCACCTGGTCCGGCACTAATCGAACAAGGTAATTTTTTAAGAGAAGAGAATATTTGAATATATTTTAAAAGATACCCTAAATATATTCAAATATATTCTAAAAGATATAAACTTCCTAAAATATCTAACTAAATATATCCACTAATATTAGCCTAATAATAGTAAATTACCAAGATAACAGGAACCCCTATTTTGCCCTGCATCATTCTCCCCTAGTTGGAAAAGACTCGACCTTGAGTCTTCATCAAATATCTCTTGGTCTTGATTGCTGGCTTTAACTTGGTCAACACGTCTCCGTTGCTTTCTTGATTGCCATTTTAACTCGAACTTTTCCTCGCGGACTCTCTCATTCAACTCTTCAAATACCAACTTCTTTTCTACTCTTCACTAATCAACTCCATTGTTGAATTGTTGCTTTCTTGACGGTGGAATATTGAGTTTGTAGAATTTAGATAAATGATGAACTCCTTCGAGCATGACTTGAAACTTCAATCCCTCAAAACTCTAATTGCATGTGTCTTGGTGTGAAAATTCAACGAACAAACATCTTGAAAATCTTGGTCCACGGGAACAACTACAGAAGTTGATTTGCTTTCCACTAGAGTAGCCTTCGCAGAATCATCAAAAATAATTATTGTATCATCTTCTTGATCACCCTCTTCGTATGTATCAAACTTCGTATTNTAATTATTGTATCATCTTCTTGATCACCCTCTTAGTACGCATCAAACTTCGTACCGACATCTTCATTAGGATATGGGTCACCATACGTCCACAAACATCATTGCAAGCCATGTTGAAACAGGGATAATAAACCTGCTAGGATTATGAATTTGCTCTTATACCACTTGATATTGGGATGGTATGGGATAGTAGAAATTGAAAAGGGATAAGTCACTTCAAACTCTAGGATACAAAGAGAATGAGAGAGAATGAAAGAGAATGATCAACACACTCCTAGGGAAATAGAGGTCACTACTCTAAGAATGGGTAGCCGAGAGACATTGCCTTGGAGCCATAGCTAATGTTCCAAGTCAAATTCATTTATTTTTTGAAACTTGTTGTTGGGAATTGTTGGAGTTTCCAAATTATACAGACTAGCTATAATTTTGAACTTTTAATATAATGATAAAGAATGAAAAATATTAAAAAAATCAAGATTATAAAATTAATTCTTATATATTTCTCTTCCGTAAATAAGTATTCTTGAAAATTAACTTTTAAAATGAGGCTCTATCTCTTTGATATTGGTGAGTCTTGTAATCTTATGTAAAAGTTTATTATTTTTAAGAGATATTTCATTATTTTAAATATAACATGCATGTCAAATACAAAACGCAGTTCATCTAATGAAAAATAAAATATATTCGATATTACTTTAAAAATAATAAAAATATCTTACCAAATAACATCTTATTATTCAAATTGTATCTTTATCTATAGTCATTTGAGATACCATGCCAAATTAGCATCAACTGACAGTATGATCCCAGAATTTAAAATTTGTATGCCACTGTTGCAAGATAAAAGGATATTGTGCAAAATTGCAAAGTAAAAAGAAAATTTCCATTACACGTCAGCCAGATGAGAGGACAAAGGTACATATCCAATCAGAAAATATCAAATTTTGATAGACTATCGAACAGAGTGATATCATTTGGTGAATAAATAATTAAGAAAAAGAATCTAATAACTCATGATACTTACTGAATCATTAAGTGACCGGAGCACAAAATTATTTTTTTCACAGCTTATACTACGTTTGACCTCATTGGTTGTCCAAATGTTAATTAGTACTAGTATAGTAAAAAGGCAAAGTGAAAAACCAAAAAGAAAAAAAGGGTTAGAAAGTAAACTTTTATAAGGCGTGATGATTAATTCATGATTAATATCGATCTCAGAGGCAGAGAGAGAGAGAGAGAGAGAGAGAGAGAGAGAGAGAGAATGAGTGGAACTGTGAAAAGATGCTTTCGAGTTTTGGCAGCTAAAAAACTTTACAGAATACGCATGGAATGGCGCACGACCAACAAAAAGGCTGGTCAGATCTTTCCCCCCGCTCGAAAAATTAAAGCAATTGAACCAAAACGCAGCACGAAACTCATTCAAAGAAAACAGAAAAAGAAAAATCAAGTAAATTAATAATAAATATTATTATGAGTAAAACCCACATGGTAATTTTATAGAATTGCTCCAAATTTTCATGAAAAATCCGATAATTAAGAATTGCACACTTATTAGTTATAGTCTGTTGTGGTTTGTGTAATTGTTGGAGAGAATTTATGATAATTTAAGATACTTAATAAGTTGATATGTTGAAGAAAATTAAGTGATAAATGAATTTTATATTTGAGGTTGAGAATATTACCTATATTTAATGATGAGTCTGATTCGGGACAGAAATATGGAGATTTGGATCTGCCTCATCTCCTTGGCTCGTTGGTCCACTCATACTCATGACTTATCACGTGTTGGGTTAGATTGGATTGAAGCATGCCTTAGGTAGGCATCATAAATAGTTTTTTGTAAATAAAAAAAAATTATATTAAAAGAATTAAACCCCTTAATTTATTGGCAGGATTTGAATGAGAATAACTTGTGATGCTTAGATACTGCACACCAAATTTGTCCGAAAATGAAGATTTTCATAAATATTTTGAGGGTGCAATATATTATGTAAAGTTGATATATTAGAAATTTTCATGCATATTTGTGCCCCTTTTTTTTCTTGGCAATACTCCCATGTCACATCAACTAGTTTGACGAGACTAATCCTAATCCATCTAACAGGCACACATATACATACCAACCTAGCTGACCCAAAACCTTATCTCTTCATAAGTCCACTACTCCTGCACAGAGGGAAATTGTATTATATCGTGGTGTTCTCTGGTTCTGCTTCTCATTGGCAGCTTCCTCAGAGAGAGAGAGAGATTCTTTTGATATATATATATATATATATATATGTAATCAGCACGGAGGATGACTGATGGGGACTGTCCAAAATCTCTCAATTTCAAGTTTAAAAATGATATAATTAGTTAAAACCTTTCTCTACTTTCTATAATATTTATATGTATATATGTATATTCACCAATATATATATATATATATATATGTACTTCAAAGACATCAAATAACAATAATAGTACTGTGCTCTCATCCTACTTATAAAGAGCTTCTCTACCAACAAACATCCCCTGTCTATCTTCAAATCGAGGAATTAGGCCTCTCTCCTCCATGGCCACTTCATAACAAGCAGAGAAAAAAGCTCGGAGAACTTCCCCATCCAGGTTGCGTGCTCTTGATCCACTACGCACACATCTCCATCGACTGATTAACAGTAGTTTCTCCATTCTTATCAAGGAACTGATTTTCTTCTGTTCGGGTAAGAGAAACCATCAAAGTGCCCTTCTTTTTCTTCTTGTACTGCATAGTTCGCAATTGTGATCGCATTGTGAGTCGATCATGATCAACATATGGCTATATATAGACATGGGTGCATAACTGTTTTTCAGTCAGCTAACCTTTTCGGTTGCCAAAATGACGTCTGCTATAAAGGCCGCTTTCTTTCTCTGGAGATAACTGCATCCCCTTTCCCAAGGATACCGTGGACGTCTGCTAATGACTTCAGTTTTGATCTTTCTTCATTGATTCAAGGTCTCTGGCATCACCCGGCATGGAGGACTTCGGTTGGGATGGAAGAGTAGTCACTGAGAGCGCACCTCTCTGGAGCAATGACACTCTGGGCCAGCTTTATTCTTCTTGCTCTGGCCCTGTTCCTTATGATGCGACTGACCTGATCCCAAATCAGATGGAACTTCAACGGGCTCAAGCGTCACTCATTGAGAGCTCGAATTCAGCAAGGTTGGTGCAGAGGAATGCTCACGCTGGTTCCTCGGTGGCAGTTGCTCCCATTTCCCAATTGGCAAGTCCGATCTTGTCGAGCTGCATCATGAATCGGCAATCTGTGGGCACCAAAGTGGCGGCTGGCCCAGCGGGCATTGGCTTGAATGCAATAGATTCAAGTAGTAAAGACTTGCTCGACAGCATGATCTCGGCCACTAATAACAGCATCAATGGCTCCACGAAAGAAGAAGCTGTCGCTTCATTGGCAGCAGCCATGCTGCAGAATATACATTCCAGAAATTTATGGAACTTTGGCTCGAGCGGGACCATTTCTTCAGGTGACTCGGAGAACAGTAATGCCAGGATGCCAGATAATAAGGCTAAGGGAATGGAAGGCACAAACAAGAGAAGACACAATGTCAGTGACGGTAGATTTGGATTCATCTCCGAGGTTGATCCACCAAAATCCAAGAGAACCAGATCAGGAAAGAACCGGAAACAGAACAATCAAAACCCAACCCCATCGTCGAACATCAGTTTCCAGTTGTACCCGGGCTCATCGTCTCCGACCTCGTCCATTGACCAGGAGCCTGACCAAGAGGCCATCACGCAGATGAAGGAGATAATCTACCGGGCTGCAGCCTTTAGGCCCGTGAACCTTGGTCTGGAGAAAGTGGAGAAGCCCAAAAGGAAGAACATGCGGATATCGAGTGACCCACAGACTGTAGCGGCAAGGCAAAGGAGGGAAAGGATCAGCGAGCGGCTCAGGGTCCTGCAGAGGCTCGTCCCTGGTGGCAACAAGATGGACACGGCATCAATGCTCGATGAGGCTGCAAACTATCTCAAGTTCTTGCAGTCACAGATCAAGGAACTAGAAAATTTAGGCCCTAAGCTTGATTCTTCATCAACTAATTGCCACCCAATTGACAATCTAATCTTCTCCTCCTTATCTTTTAGCAACCCATTTAGTTCCATGCAATCCCTTCATCCTTTTCCTCTCCAGAATCCTTTCCAGGGGAATTCACAGTCCTAGGGTCTGAAACCAACTGTATGATACATGTACTAGGAAATCAATTTAACGGTCCTCTTTTTCATCGATAAATGTCTGTGATCGGTGAAATTGAATTCTTGACAGTAGCTGAACTATATTTCGGTCTTTTGGTTTTATAGTCTCTGCTATGGGTTTCTGATAGATGCTGTCCAGTACCATCCACCATCCCTCGGCATGGTATCTGACAAAATCTCAGTTAAGGGCCTCTGCATCCATTTTTCTACATTTATTAATTTCACGAGAACCCCAATGCATTCCCAGTTCTGTCTAAACACCGCCCAGTGATCGGAAATGCATTGAGGTTGGGATTGATTCGAGTTTTATCATGCATTATATTCATTTATAGAATTGAATCCAAAAGCTAAAAACAAAATCACTCAATTAACCCAAGAAGATTATGCCAGCCTTTTTGCTTTTAACCTTTCTGCTAGCAGATCAAAAGGCTCAGCAATTATAACTCCTATGATTATCGCTATGATGATGGTCAAAATGCATAAAGAATCTAGAAAGTGATAACTTTACAATTAACCAGCTTTCTCTTGCAACTGCGTAATGCACTTTATTGCTGCACCTTGAGGCTCTCTATCCCTCGATTATATCTTTTAATTGGAGTTACTACTAAAAACATTACTGATCTGAATTTGAAAATAAAACATTAGGAATTCTTGTAGCATCTCAATGTTTACTTAGTTTACTCGATTCCTCAAGCCCATACGTAAGACATTATTTATCTGAAATTGGAAATAAAACATTTGGGATTCTCATAACATCTCAATTCTAGTGTTTTTCACTTTTAATCGATGTCTTCAGTCTACTTTTAATTGATTCATCAAGCCTATATGCAGGCTTGATGCCTCATGTAATCTCCTGAGCTGTTTTGAATAATAAATTATTAATGATTATATTATTCCCGATATTTTATGTTATATTTTTAAATTTCTCCCTTTTTTTATCTTTGTTTTTTTTTTGTTCCTTTAGATCGTAAGATGTCCCCAAATTGGTCTTTTGTCTCCTTGATTGAACCGAAAGCGTGCTCTCGAAAGTCACACGCCAAGACCCAAAGCTCCGTTATGCTGAGCACATGCAATTATTCTTCTTTTTTGGCAGGTGATAATTGTCTTCTCTAATTTAATTCATTATTGGGAACTAGACCCCTTCATTCCATTAAAGAATTTCTTGGAATCATCCATAAGCCCAATGGCCGCAGTGCGTCTGACAAAAGTATTTTGTCGTATACGTTTCTCATTTGAGTGCTGCCGCCGGTGCTACGGTTACAATTTTTTAAATTGGATCCAACAGTAAACCACAGTTGGTATGAGACTGAATTTCTGGTGCTTGAGTTTGGATTCAATAGGTCGGATTGGGATTTTGAATGTATAATTTTAACAAAAATTGGTAAATATCTTAATTAGATTCGAAATTTAATTACTTTTTCAAATTTAATACTCTTGATCGGCATCATCAACCATGTGTCATTTATTGAGTTTAGCAATAAACGCGTTTTTCTATTAAGTTGTCCTACGTGTCATTGTACCGATAAGTTATTGTTAGTTATATCAATAAAATCAATATACCACATAGAATGGCCGGTAGAATAATAAACATCATATTAAAATTGACAAATAATACATAGTTTGTTAATGATCAGAATATGCAAAAAGAACTTATACCCAACTTTAAATAAATGTCAGAGTTTGTACTTAACTAAGATATTAACTATTGTGAAAATTTTAGAATACATAATATAGCTAAAAGAATAAACAAAATCAAGTAATTTCACAATTATTGTGGATTCTACCTAGCTTTAGCATCTTCAACTTTATGAAGAAAATGTAGTTATAATAAATGTCCATATTTGGCTTTTTCTTTTTTCGCTTTTATTGCAGAAGTGTTAATTTATTTACCAATAAAAAGAATAGTAAAGGAGTGTCAAATATCAACCATTTAGTGGTGTACTTCAGTGTATGTATGTCATGGGCAAAGTGCAAAATTTATTTTTCAACTGTTCCTCAATTTATTTCTTTGAATCATCTCAACTGCTGGTTTGATTGAGTTTTTCAGTGGGGTTTGATATGCAAATGGGTCAAATGTGAGGGATGTCTATCTTAGACCAAATCGATTCAACTGGTCCAATTCTATCCATAATGGTTTGGAGGATTTGCACTTTCGAAAGTAGTGTCACACTTATTATTTGATACATGTTTTTATGATCTCAAATTATCTTTATATATATATATATATTAAATAATAAGAGCTCAATATTTCACCGGCTGGTATCATTGATCAACCAAACTAATAGGTTTCTAACCCAGTGATATAATCTCACTACAAGATGAGTTTCTTATTATTTTTCTATTGGAAATCATTAGATAAATTGCAGATATGACGGTTTGATAAATTGTAAAACTCATCTCTAAGTACGCTCATTTATTTATTTGATACAAATAGAAGGAATGCGACAATAGTGGCAACCTAACTACTTTGATACGCAAGATTCAGACTATTAATGATGTCTAGTGTCAACATGGTTTAAGGAAAGATACACACATTTTATATTTACCGTCGGATCATGAATCAAACGTTGGTGAGCATATGAATGATTAATGTCCAGCATGTTGTCATACAAGGTTAAAGCCTAATAGAAGTGATTGGATATACACTTCGTGTAAATTGTAATCTAAACAAGGTCGTGATCCCCTAAATATCTATCATATGCAATCTAAAATCCTTATTTGCATTAGTGAGAGGAGATCGAAGGGAACTTCTAAAGGGTTCCCTAGGGAGAAGGTGTTGATGTATCCATGTACATTTCTACATTTGTCTACATCTAGCTATTAATACTCTTTGAAGGAATAATTATAGTAGAAATTATATATATTTGTATCTTTTATATTTGAATTTTATATATTTCAAAATAACTCTTTCAGGTTTATGTGTTTAGTTTTGTAATATACTCGAGTAATAACTCTAATGTTGCACTACTGACATGACAATTATTTGCTGATGTGACATAATGATATGTTAATAAATTGCTAACATTGCCAGATTTAGCGAATGTGGTGCCATTAAAATACAACGTTAGAGAGCCATCAAAATTAATATTCAAGTATCTTGCAAAATCAGATTTATATGATCAAAGAAACATTTTAAAATATGTATGATTCAAGTGCAAAAAAGGGCTAAACATACATAATTGCCACTATAATTCTCCGATACTTTAAATAAAGAGGTGAAAGTTTTAGTCTCATTTTCAAAATTCTAAAGCTATCCACATTCCTCCCACCAAGGGAAAAAAACCACTATTATTCCTAATATACTTTAAAATAATCTTTTAAATGATTAATTTGATCCCTCTTGTCTTCATGGTTGGTTACTCCTACCTTCCTCTAATTTTTGCCTCCTCTTTAAGCAGTTACTACATCTATATATTCTTCTACTATCTCCTATTTTTCTCGTCGGTAATGTATAATAATATTTTTAAGAATAATTCTTTGTCCATGATAATTCTTTCTCTCCTCTCAACATTCTTCACTGCAAGTTGCATGGATTGTTCATGACACTCACATATGTCAGTTTTTGACTATGCTTATCATGCATCATAGGACGGGTTATTCTTTAGTATTTCTTGCTGATAATTGTATACAATGGAGAGTTATAGATGTGGTTTTCATGACCAAAAGGTTCAATATTTATTAGTAAATTAGGGAAATATTTACACATAAGAAAAATATTACCCTTTTTTAATTAAAAATGCTTGAAATTTTGGGCATCCTCTATCATTAACCTTTGTTTGGGAAAAAAGTTCTCAATGAAAATTCTCAAATATACCATAACTTGTTATGCATAATAGTTTTTATTGCCATGATTTTTCAAAGGGTTAATAGTCTAAAAAGACACAAACTTTAAGGTATTTCTCAATTTTGCCACAAAATTTTTTTGTCAACCTTAAAGTGTCTAAACTTTAGATGTTATATCACGTTTGGCATAACGTTAATTTTGAACAAATGACGGCTGAGATGGCGAAGGTAGGGATCATTCGCCCAAGCTACAATCCCTATGCATCTCCTGTCATTCTCGTAAAGAAGAAGGATGGATCTTGGCACATGTGTGTGGATTACTGAGCACTCAATGCACTAACCATCAAGGACAAGTTTCCAATTCCTTTGGTCGATGACCTCTTGGATGAACTACATGGGGCTCGATTGTTTTCTAAACTCGACTTAAAGTCCGGATACCATCAAATTCGCATGTATGAACTAGACGTGTACAAAATGGCATTCTAAAAGCATAATGGCCATTATGAGTTTCGAGTCATGCCCTTTAGGCTGACAAATGTCCTTTCCACCTTTCAAGCCATGATGAACGACATTTTCCGACACTACCTACGACAGTTTGTGCTTGTTTTCTTTAAGGACATCTTGGTTCATAGTGCCTGATTGTAGGACCACTTGGCACACTTGCATTCTGTCCTGTAGCTACTTTGACAGCATTGCTTATATGCCAAGAGGAGCAAGTGTTTACTTGGGGCTACCAAGATGGAGTACTTGGGACATTTCATCAAGGCAGATGGCGTTGCCACTGATCTTGAAAAGCTGTAGGCCATTCGAGAGTGGCCCATATCGCTGACACTACAGCAATCGCAGGGAATCTTGGGCTTGACAGGGTATTACCAACGATTCATCTGACGTTATGGAATGTTGAGCCAACCACTCACAAATCTCCTCAAGAAAGGGGCCCTCCATTGGTCTTCTAGGGCCATGGTAGCATTTGAAGATATGAAAATAGCTATGCTCCAGGCTCCGGTCTTGGCTTTACTCGATTTCAACCAGCATTTCATAGTTGAGACGGATGCCTCAGGGTCAAGCATCATGGCAGTCTCATCCCAAGGAGGCCATCCCATCACATATCTAAGTAAGCCCCTCTCCCCCAAGCATAGGAGCTATTTTGCATATGAATGGGAAATGTTTGTTATTCTATTTGTTGTGCAGAAATGGGGCCATTACTTGTAGGGGAGGCCCTTCACTATCTGGATGGATCATAAAAGCTTGAAATTCTTGTTGGAGTAGAAGCTAAACACATTGCTGCAGCATGTGTGGCTAGTCAAGTTGGCGGGGTATGATTTTGACATCCAGTATAGAAGGGGTATTGATAATGCAGCAGTCGATGCCCTCTCGCGACTACCAAATGAACAAGTAGGATTGTGCGCCATCTCCACTATCTCCACGGACCTCTATCAAAGGATCCAAGATAGTTGGTAGTCAAAACCCCATCTACAAAGGACATTGGCAACCCTACAACAAGGGGGAGGAATGGTTGGGCAATATACTTGGATGAGGAATCAACCATGAAAAAAGGGTCACTTGGTGGTTGGAAATTTTCAGCACTTGTAGTAGCAACTCATTGAATTGTTTCATAGTAGTGCCTGGGGTGGTCACTTAGGAGTGTAGGTGACCACTAAACGGCTTTGACGGTCCTGACATGGCAAGAATTACAGAAGCACGTTCACGAATTTGTAAGAGCTTGCACAATCTGCCAACAAAACAAGTATGACTCGACTGCCTCCTCTGGTCTTCTACAACCCCTTTCCATACTAGAATATGCCTTTAAGGAGGTCTCCATGGACTTCATTGAAGGCCTTCCATCATCACATGGCAAGGAAGTCATCTTGGTGGTCATCGACTGACTCACCAAGTATGGCCATTTCATCAGGTTGGGGCACCCATACACCATGCCAATGGTTGCTCAACGATTCCTTGACTAGGTCTACAAGCTTCACGGCCTACCGGCACTGATCATTAGCGATCACAATCCTATTTTCCTGAGCAACTTTTGGAGGGAGCTATTTCGTTTACAAGGGGTGGAACTTCATTTCTCCTCAGCGTACCACCCCCAAACTGATGGCCAGAACAAAGTTCTCAATTGATGCTTAGAATGTTATTTGTGGTGCATGTGTGGGCAACAACCCCACCGCTAGTTCAAATCGCTCCCACTAGCGGAATGGTAGTATAACACCACATATCACACTGCTACCCGGACTACCCCCTTCGAGGCTCTACATGGGTTCCCTCGCTTGCTCCATGTGTCCTACATGCCCCATGATTCTCCCGCGGAAGTGGTTGACCAACTACTCATGGATTGAGAACAATTCCTTGACCTTCTCAAGGCTAACCTTCGCAAGGCACAAGATCGCATGAAGCTGTTGGCTGATAAGCACTAGACCGGATGCCACTTTCAAATTGGGGATTGGGTGTTCTTGAAGCTACAGCCCTATCAACAAACCTCCCTAAGGCGTCGACCATTTCACAAGTTAGCTCCTCATTACTATGGTCCTTTCGCACTCATGGGAAAAAGATGGCCAATTGCTTACAAGCTTGCTCTCCCGGATTGCTCTCAAATTCACCCTATCTTCCATGTGTCGATACTCAAAAGGGCAACTGGTCCCTCGGTCACGGAACCTGTGGTGCTGCCAAAGAAGGTGCAGCCCTCCCCAGTGCAACCACTGGCCATCCTTGACCAAAAGATGGTGAAGAGGGGCAATTGTGCAGCAACCAAGGCCCTCATTCAATGGTCTGACTTGCCAATTACCAAGGCTACATGGGAATTTCTCTACGATTTGCAGCAACGGTTCCCTGCAGTCAGCCTTGAGGACAAGGTTACTAGTTGAGGGCACATCCTATGACATTCCCGTATAGGGGTTGTTAAGGTTGTTAGTGGTCGTTAGGTTCGTTATCCTATTAGGAAGGGTATAACAAAGCAGGGTTGTTTGGTTTGGAACCAAGCAGATGAATAAACGGTTTTTCTTCTCCTTTGGTGCTATCTTCTTCTCTCGACTTCTCCCTCCCCCTCCCTCTTGATTCTTCTTCTTCTCCTCTGAATCATCCTTGACTCCCTTCTTGTGGCTGAATTGCTGATTTGATCCATAACAGTGAGCGACTATGGGAAATGGAGAATGGCCATGAGGGTGATGATGATTGAATAGGAAGGAGGAAGAGGAGGATGAAGTGGCCATGGAGGAGGGATGAGGAGGAGGAGCGCGGCTGCAACAACAACAGAAGAGGTGAAGATTAGGATTAGGGTTAGGGTTTGAGGAAGAAGAAGATGGAGAATTTACTAAATTGCCCATATTTTTTATTTTAAACAATTTAAATTTAAGGGTTATTTATTAATTTTGTACAATAACATATGCCACCTTATTACCATTTGTCTTGTATGCAATTTTAATGTGTTACATCACCTTATTTGACAGAAAAATTGATGTTGTGCTAAATGTGTTATACTGTCTAAATCTTAGACACTTTTAGGTCAATAAAAAAAGTTCGTATTAAAATTGGGAAATATCCTAAGTCCATGCCTTCTAGGGCTATTATCCCTTTTTCAAATCCATGCGGCCTTCAGCGATCTCGCCTTGTGGAAATGGTCGGGAGTGTCTTTGCCTCATGGTTTGTTCCACATTAGAGAGAGAGAGAGAGAGAGAAGATGTGGTTGATCGGTCGAAGCTTCGTCCTTACCTACACCCTCAATTTGACTATCTCGTGTTGAGCAATGGATCATAGCGACTTCTTGCCCTAGCTTCTTCTCACATCACCCCATTGTTTCCCTCAATCTTGTTGGTCTCCAAATTCAATGAAATTATTCATTAGCAAATTTGAAAAATGTAATTGCATTTGATATTTACAAGCACAATTGACTCTGCCTGTTACTTGGATCCCCTTTTTAAATATTATATAGATTTTTCTACCATATGTCCCAAGGATATATGTTGAGCAATCAACCCTGAACTTTGGATAAATTTTATTTCCTATCACTAACTTTAATTTTTTGATAAAACGATTATGAACCTCATTTTTCATTCATCATCTACCATCATTTACTGTGCCATCAATTTGTTCAACGGAACTTCAAAACACTGTCGAATATATATATCGAATCACATAACTGTCCCTCTCATTCGTAAACATATCAATCTTAGCTGACATAAACCATCTTATCCTCTTGCATCCTCTCATATCTCTTGAGCAAACATGTGCTCATTTGCTCCATAAATAAGAAATATTCAAAACGTTGTTTTTTTTTTCATGATTGATTCCTTTTATTTTGATATGAACATTTGCAATTCTTTTCATTTATATGCAAAAAAAAAAGTGTAATAAAATCACATATGAATTAGAGGAAAAAAAACCATGTAGGAAAATTGAGAATCTCCCCCAACTATATCACTTGATTGAAGCTCTCAATGAGAAGAAAATTACTGCTTGATAGAGAAAAGACAAGATGAGAGAGTCAACTGTATTCAGTGGGGGCTCATATTGATCAAACAGCTAAAGGAGTTTCACCATGGTTATAACCTTTTCAGAGCGACCATGTTAAGCTACTAACGATTCTCTTGCCTGCAAAAATCACCCTAATTTTCTCTTATCCATCTTTGCAGATTGCCATCACATCTCCATAAATATGATGATAATGAGAAGGAGGAGAAGAGGGAAGAGGAACATGAAGAGAATAGAGGGAAGCTGCTAAGCGACTAAACGTTGAAGTTTGCTTTTAGTGAAGAATGAACGACCTAAAATAAGGTTTTCATTTGGTGAAATTATCTGAAAAAATCTTGTCGAATTCTAAAATTCCTTACATTATCACATGATTTGTTAATCGTCTAAAAAAACATATGGTATATAATTTTTCCTTACAATATTACCAAGCCTAACTCAATTTAAAAATCTCCATTAAGTATTGACTGTGCACATGACTTGGCATGTTTTTGCTTATGTGAATCCAATTAAAAGAGTCAACTAGTCAATCACGTTAACCAGAATACAAAAAACTCCTAATATAAATAGGGTGGGAAAAGTGGTAACAGTAGGAATATATAGAGGGAATGTTCAACATGGCATTAATGCAATTATTTCCTTTCTAATTGGTTCAAGTTAGCAAAAGTAAAACACATCAGCATGCACAGCCAGCACTTGACAGAAAATTTGAAATGGAATTAGATTTTGTGTCATTATGAGGAAAAATCATTTGCCAAATGCCATTTTAAGTGATTAATGAACTACATAACAATGTACAAAATTTTAGAATTCGACGTTATTTTTAAGCCGATTTCATGGGTTTTATTTGTTCCTTTCTTTTAAAAATTTCTTTATTGTGAATAAAGAAATTGGTAAGGTTATAAAAAATGCCACGAGCACATCTTTGAGAGCACATCATTATTCATAAAGCAATGAATTGAAAAACCCTAGAAATCTCAAGAGATGATATCAAGAGGTGGGCATTTACGTAATTTCACGCATGTTTGACGGTAGTGTAAAGTTATGTGAAAAAAAATGGCTGGTAGATGGCGAACAGAAATGAAGTTTCAATCTATTTTATTAAAAAGTTAAAGTTCATATTAGAAAATGAAATTTACCTGACATTCTTGGTTATTTAGACTATTATACCTTAAAGAAATAATTCAAATCTTTTAG
>CXYZ01024282.1:13459-30199 GCA_900006705.1 Sonneratia caseolaris | reverse complement strand
TGAAAGATTTTTTAGATTGTCCTAGGATTTCAAATTTTAGAATTGTAATGTTTTTTCATCTTGCTAATAAATAGTCCCAATTAATGTTGTGACAATTCATTTTTAAAATTAAAAATAAATGTATTTATGTAATTGAAAATATACATATGTACTTATTGAAAACTAATAGAGACATATATGGTGCGCAATTATGACCAAACCTATGTCTATATTATATTCATAATCAGTGGCCAATAACTTAAACTCTGTGTCCCCATAACAAATATGATTAAAAATATGTTAAGATTTAATTATGAAAAATATATGAATTATAAAGTTTAAAATTTGTAAAAATACAAAAATCTAAAAATTCTGTAACTCAAAACTCTAAAATGTCTATATACATATTATTTCGTTGAAATATAAGTCAAATTAAGTACTGAAAAGTTTAAATTAGATTATTGAAAGATAATATAAATCTATAAATAAATTTGTAAATGCATAGTCTATATTTAAGTTGAAAGGACAAAAAATGCTTAAAATGAAATTAAAATATTCATTAATATATATGAATTTTCTTTAAAAAATTCTTTATGTGTTAATATCTAGCCATTTGATACATTTTCCCTTTCTACATATTATATTATTATGTGGTGGCCCATAATTAAAAATATGTATCTTATTTTATATGGTAAGGGCTTTTGTGGTAACCTGCTAACAAAATAAATGTATTTATGTTATTGAAAATATACATATGTAGTTATTAAAAAATAGTTGAGGTAAATATGGTGTGCAATTATTACCAAACCTATGTTAGCGGCCAATAATTTAAGATCTGTGTTCCTTTAACAAATATGAGTAAAAATGCATTATGATTTAATTAAGAGAAATGTATGAATTACAAATTTTAAAATTGTAAAAATCATAAAATAACTAAAACCCAAAACTCTAAAAAATATAAATTAAAAAAATCCTTATATATGTTATTTCGTGGCAATAAAAGTTATATCAGACACTGAAAACTTTAAACTAGATTATTGAAAGAAAATATAAATTTATAAGTGCTTATTCTATATTCAGGTATAAAGGGTAAAAAATGCATAAAGTGAAATTAAAATATTTATTAGTATCTATTAAGAGTTATTTGATATATTTTCCCTTTCTACATATTATATTAATCTGCCATGGCCCACAATTAAAAATATGTATCTCATTTTTTATGGTAGCCTTGTAATAAATTTGACAGATTGATGCTTGCCAATATTTTTTCGATTATATTTATTATATGAAAATATGGACTAATGATTGTGCATAAATATTGGATATCTTATTTTCGATTATATTTATTATAATTTTAATATAAGTCCGAAAAAGATAATCATGAACATTTTTTTTTTGTAATTCCGTTAAAATATAAATTTAGCATATTTGGAGACCTGTTATGAGGGTGATTTCCTCTTAAATATCTTCTTGCCAAATTTTGAAAAAGAGATAAGCATTCGGATTTATTTTAGACAAATGAAATCTATCTCGATTTCATAATTTTGTCACTCTCGTGCTTGAAAAAAAAAATGATTTTTGGATCTAAACAAAATTCCGTGCACCTTTTATTACTCTTGTTTTCCCACTTTCATCTCTCTCGTTTACGTGTTTTGACCTGACCCTATTGACCTCCTCCGAAACTTTAAAAAAAAAATCTTTCATATCCTCTTGAGGCATCCACAAAGTAAAATGAGCATGCCAGCAATGCTCCCTATGAAAGCACCAAGGGAGGCGAAGCTACAAGCACACAAGTTTGCTCCCTACTTTCTCGTTTCTCGTTCGCTGAAATCCAGAAGAATGTGGACATTGCGGAGCCAAGGGAGAGGGAGGCAACAACCAAGTTGCCAGATTGTGAAAGGCTACTCCAAGAGGGGGGGCTTCAAATTGTGAATCAACACTTTGAATATTATTATCAATGGAGGGAATGGGAAATCATGTGCCAAATCGGCGTTGACCAATTGTCAAATTAACCCATGTCAACTACTAGTTGGGTCAATGTAATCTTAGGTTGACGCACAAATTAAATATGCGGATTGTGATGTCGAAAGAAGAAAGGCATTTTCTCCTCTTTGACTCTAAATAAAATAGGCAATTTTACTATGAAAAATTAGCGAAACAAAGTTGTTTTATTGGGAAAAATTGCAAATAAAATCAAACACAGCATTTTATTACCATATGCCCCATGTCAACCTTGCGATGAAATTTTTTATGAGTTGCAAATTTTTTGTTATAAGTACCATTAAACGATGCATCCAAATTTCCAAATTCTTTTATTATATCATCATATGTCCTTTTTTAACAAACAAGTCTTGAAGTAGGATGACATAAAGCTATTATTATTATTATTATTATTATTTGCTACATGCAAGTGTAATATTGATCCAACACCATCAGTTTACTTGATCTAGCAATATTTTAATCATACTTTCTTGGCACATGGGTGGGGGCTATTTTGCTGGCGAGGAATCGAGGTCTACTTTTCCACGTCGCAGTGTAATTCAAGATGCTAATTAACAGTATAACCTCCGTCTAACAATGGTGTATCTCTTGGAGAGGCCTCCCAAGGAACTCAATGGGGTCGTGCACTAGATCCGACTTCCCAAGCAGACCTTCGGCCAATATCGACTCAATAATCACCTTCCTCTCACATGTCTCCATTGAGTCCATGAACTCTTTTGGATGCTAGCAAGGCCAAATAGAAAATGGGCACAAAAATAATCAATATACCAAGATTCTAAAAAGTAAGGGGAAGAACTGTAGTTTGGACTATATCTTCTCCCTCGGAACCGGTATGGAGCACATGACTCATGGTGTGACTTGACCGACCTCTCATTTTCAGCAACTTGATTGGAATCTCAAGGTAATGCAGTAGGTGTTCCCCCTATAAAGAAGGTTAATAGGTTTATGAGGGATTGAACAAGAGAATTACTTAAAGGGATAGGAGGACTAACACTGGTACAGTAATTCAATAGATTTTGTTTCCTCAAAATGAATCCAATTGATTGTCAAACTGCTCTATCCGAAAGCCATCAATAGGTGTCTAAATTAGCTAATGGATATTCATAGAATTTTGAAGCATATTTGTGACATATCATTTGTTATCCATACTTGCATAGATGATAAATGTACATCAACAAAAGTTAGATATTTAGAATTGCTGCTTAAAGTTTGCACTTGATTAGGAAGTCTATATGAGCCAGCCTCTAGGTTTCATCGATCATGCTCGACCAAACTTCACTTGTAGATTGCGACGCTCTTTATATGGACGTAAGTAGACCCCTCAATCTTTGTTTTGACATCTTGGTACTTTCCCTCAACACTAGATCTTTTTTTTCCTACTCTCTTNGACGTAAGTAGACCCCTCAATCTTTGTTTTGACGTCTTGGTACTTTCCCTCAACACTAGTTTTTTTTTTCCTACTCGCAATTTCCTCTGTTTTTATTCCTCGCAGGCAATCAATCATACACAATATTTCTTCTCGTGTATTTGGATGATATCATTCTCACAAGCACTCCTAGAGCTCTGTTTGATTTAGTGATGACCGCTCTTAATTGAGAGTTTGCGATGAAGGGCTTGGGTACACGTCACTATTTTCTTAGCATGGAGGCTTCCTTTACTAAGGGTGGTCTACACCTTAGTGAAGCAAAGCATATGTATAGAATCCTTTCTCGTAGCTCTATGTTGGAAAGTAAACCTATTAGTTCTACAATTGCATCTAGTGCATGCCTGCCAATACATGACGGTGATCCTTTTGGGGATCCTTCACTTTATCATAGTGTAGTTGGGAGTCTACGGTACTTATCACTCATAAGATTTGATATTACCTTTGTCGTCAATCAAGTATGTCAGTTCATGCATACACCCATTTCTACCCACTAGTCAATAGTAAAACGAATTTTATAGTATGTCAAAGGCACTATTGCTCGTGGACTTCTTCTTGGCTCTAGATCCATATCTTCTCTACAGGGATTTTTTGATGGGGACTGGGCTAGCAATCTTGATGATTGTCGTTTGTCAACAGTTTTATCGTCCATCTTGGACCTAATCCCATTTGTTGGAATTCCAAGAAGCAATGTACTATGGCTTCATCAGCATATAATCAGAGTACAAAAGCTCAGCCAATGCTATATTTGAGGTGATATGGTTGCAATATCTCCTTGGTGAGCTCAGTGTTCACCTGATCCATCCACCAACTTTATGGCATGATAATATTTCGGGCATCTGTCTTACATCCAATCTAATCTTTGATGTGCGGACAAAACACATTCAGATTGACAATCATTTTATTCTAAGTGTGTCTTGCACAAGTAGTTAGTCATTCGCTTCATCAGCTCTAAAGATCAAATTACTAATTGTCTCGCCAAAGGACTAAACAAATTTAATTTTTATTGATTCCGACACAAGCTCAATGTTGTGCTTCCCCATTGAGCTTGTAGGGGAGTAATAGCACTAGAAGTAGAGACATCATAATTATGCCTTCCATGCAAGAGAAAATTTTACTTTTTCATTAGCATGCTCATTATGTAATTTTGTGCTCATTAATCACTGTCACCTGTACATGAATTATATATACATAATAAAGCTCACTCACAAGATGAGTGAGGATTACTTCTACAATCCTTTCTTCATTTTACTCCCAAAGACAACTCAAGGAATCTTAAGGGTGAGGGACCGCTCGCAAGGAATCTCTTTATGTGCAACACAATACAGCTCTCTCGGCCCGTTCAAGTGGAGTCTTATTCACTGGCAACGGGTCGTGACTCTCATGCGCACCCCTTGGTTCTTCCATGTTATTTGGCTGACGGTGAGCTAACCCGTTATTTCTCCACCCCTCCATATAGATTTTCGCCCGCCATACTTTATGGCTCATAGCTCCTGTTATTTAAGTTTTTTTATTCCTCTAAATATTCATCCAAAAAATTGTTTACTGTTTCAAATTTAACTTGAATCAATTTTGTATCATAATTTTTTGTCATTACTCAAAGGTATTACTCTCAAATCACCATGTGATGAAAATTGTTAACCTTTATTTGCTCAAAGATGGAAATTGTCAATCCCTCTTTCTATTTTTCATGATTTCATTAATGCACTCCGCGCTCATTTCCTCTTTATAGATATATATATATATATTATGTATATATTGTTAGTAGAGTAAATTAACTAATTTGTCCTTGAAAGATGCATTTTTCATCAATATCATCTTTCTTAAAGTTAATGTGGTCATTATTTACATCAGTTTCATCCTTCATACATCAATTTAATCCTTCTCCATGCATCAAATAGGTCCCCCGATGTATCAATGTATTAACTTAGTCCTCGATGTTCAACTTGGTCCTTCCTACATCAATTTAGTCCCTCCATTAGTCCTCCGTTACGTATTGACAGAAAAAAAAATTATACTTCAAATTAGTCCTTCCATCCATTGCTCGACTAAAGTTGCGATTTAGTGCCTACATCCTTGACCTTTATTAAATGTGTATTGTTTAGTCTTTCTTCTTTATTTAAAAGCAAGATCTCTCCCCTACACCTCCCCCCCACTCTGCCAACTATAGCTCCAGCTCGGCCTCCTCCACCGTGGACAAGCATGACGAGGCCGAGGGCGAGGTACTCTTCCTCATTGCAAGGTCGGTGGGGCTGCCTCGATCGCTTCTAGTTGGTGAGGGTCTCCTTGAAGTGGAGGTCGGAGGCAACCTCGTCCACAAACTGGAACAGCCAGGGAATCATCATCACAGAGTTGAGAGATAAGACTTAGCCGCGAGACGGTGGGAGAAAGATAGAGCAGAATACACCAATGAGTTTGAGTAAGTTTGGGGGTATGGCCCAGTGCTGAGGGATGGAGGAAGAGAATTAGGAGGAGGAGAAGATGATGAAGAACAAATGTATAAATATATTTAAAAAATGATGCAATTTTACCTTACTAAGTGCGAATTAATTGATGTATGAAATTAGAAAAGGACAGCATCTTGATGTTTAGTGAATCTCTCCTAGACTAAGTAATCAATTTTCTCTTTACTCTGGCCCTCCCTCCCTCCCTTTCTCTCTCTCTTTTTCTCCCTCGTAATAGTCTCTTCCCTTACTTCCTCCCCTCTCTCCCTCTTCTCTTTCTCCCTCATAGCCTCCTTCTCCATTCCTCTCTCTCTCTCTCTCTCTCTCGTGTTCTCCCTCGTACACCCTCACTCCCAAACAAGCAATGGGCTATTTTCGTGGAGTTGGTTCTCCCTTCATAGGTCATCACATTTGGTGTTCTCGGTGTCCTTGGAAACCTTACATTATCAGTTACATTTAAAAAAAACAAGCGAAACAACAAATGATAGAGAAATCAATTGGAAAATCCAATTAAAGATTATGGTTCAACATAGTTTTTAGAAATTTTTGAATATGAGAACTTTCAAACCATTTTATTAAATCGAATTTCGCTAAATCTTATACTTTTTTTTTTATATAATAGACAATCTACGGATACAAAAATTTCATATAAAAAGGCTCCGTACGAACAATTATCATTGATAACCAATCAAGTTTTCTCTTTTTAGCTCTACTAAAATAAAGTTAAAATTATTAGTGAATGACTTGAGATAGTGAAAAACATTACCTAGTTGATGACTCAAAATCAAAGGAACACGACTAGGCCCTTGTCATAGAGCTTCAATATGGTTTGAACTCGATCAAGGACAAGCTCTGAAACTGGAAGGAGCACACGAAGGATGGGGAAGTGGTAGAGGGTCGTCCTGGGTTGAGTAGCGGAGAGGATGGGCGAAGGTTTCAAGTTTGTACGGTATGGTGGGAGGAGAGGAGAGAAGAGAAGAGAATAGAGAAAGTGAAGTATTTTAAAATTAATTCTAAAATTTTAAAATGACCGAATTGATGCAGAGCGCATCTCTCATGGACGAATCAATTAATTTAGTAAAAACTCATTAAAAAAATATTACACATGAATAATTACAAGAGTCAAGGACTATTTTGATAATGTGAGCATATGCCATTTAATGGCATCACGAACAGAAAACATGGAAGGAATTTTTTGATACATTGAGGATGAAATTAATTTATTGATTATAAAATTGATACATAGAGAGGCAAAATTGATGTATAGAGGAATACAGTTGATGTATAGAAGACTGAAATTGATACATTAAGCACTAAATTGATATATAGAAGGACGAAATTGATGTTTCAAATGACCAAATTGATATATTGAGCATGAAATTGATGTTAAGAATAATTATATTAATATAAATCTCCAAAAAAAAATACTGAATTGATGCAAAGTGTATCTCTCATAGGCAAATTAGTTAATTTACTTGTTTACTGTACTTGAGACTAGGAATTTGAAAATGGACAAGTCACCCATAAATTTTCTTTATGTTCTTTCATATTAGAAAAACAATCACAATAAAATCAATTGTAGTTATTGAGATTTCAATTTATGATAGTGATCGATATGTAGACTTCTTTTTTTTTTTGTTTTATTTGCTCAGTTTAAATGTTGTCATCTCCTTTTGATATCGTGCATAATCGAAATAGATGTAAGTGTGAGAATAAATTTTTATTTTATCTTGCTTTCAATAATATTAGATTGAGATTAATCGTGGGAATTGTTAAAAAATAATTTTTTACCAAAATATTAGAAAATGTCTTGAACTTTTTCTTTTTCTTTATAATAAATTTATGTACAGCCCATGAACATTTCATAAGTTAATAGATCTAATAATCTAAATAAGTTTGTGAACAGACAACTAGGGATGGCAATGACGCAAGGCCGGGCAGGTATTTGGATATCCAGATTTGCCTCGCACCCTTGACCATCGACCTGCACTTCTCTATGACCCGTTACAGGTCTAATCAAGTCGATCCATGCCCCGATCCATGTGGAATGGGTCAGCCCTGCCCCGACCCATTGTGACCCTAATGGTAAAAAAAAATTGATTACGATAATGCTTATTTTAATGCAAAATATAATTTAAATTTACAAATTTTTACCAACGCAGTTTAATAATATATCTAATTAAAATTTATATAGTTGTGATAAAATAAAGTAAATATCACACCATTTTGATATAAGCCGTGTCTGAACAAACCCAAAGCAAGCCAGGCTAAGCCGGGTCTCACAAGTCAAAGCATAATTGCCATCCCTACAAACAAGTGAGTAGCCTCATTAAGTATTATATATTGATTTGCCAGATTATATTGGGTCTTTAATGGTGTTATGCCTACTTATACCCTCTGTTTTACTTCAATAGGAAAACACACAAAAAATTCAAACTTACAATCTCAAAGACTACTCAAAAAGCACTTGATGATTAAGTAACAAAAAACCTACTAATGTGTTTGGTCCAATCACTCGGATGCAGGCTCAATTTAACATACTTGTAGCAATAACCTTCATTTTGACCTGACACATCACAGGTAAGTCCATTTACAATATACGACAAAAAAAATGATAGCTGTTGAGATATTATCTTAGTTGGTTGAGATTATTGATATTTTCTTGATTTGATTTAAATGCAATTAAGACATTATGAGATGTTTATTTCCTAGTTTAATGGTTATTATGAGCTTATAAATAGGCATGCCTCCCCGTATAATTCCTTGAGTCATTCATTATATTCTTAATAAAATTGCATTACGTGGTTTTGGCCAATTGACATAGGATTGTTGGCATCACCAAAATCAAACCTTGATCTTCTCTCTAACATATGTTACGATGTGCAATTGAGCTATTACATGCTTCCTCTTCAGGATATGAGCTATCTTATTGGGACAAAGCAGCTAGGGTCGTTTACAAAACTTGTCAAGAAAAGCTAAGTCAAGAAGGCTTGTCAAGGAAGCTAAACCATGAAGACTTGCCAAGGAAGCCAAGCCAAAAAAGGCCTCCCAAGGAAGTTAAACATTGAAGGCCTGTTAGGAAGCTTAGGGGGTTATTTGTTGTAGCCTTTGGTGCATGATTTCTCTTGGAAGCTTGTTTTGCATAAAAAGGGAGGGAAAATCCAAATTTAAAAGTAGCTTAGACTTGTTGTATGCATTGAAACTCATTAAGATCAACCCCCTCGTCTCTATATCTCTTGGATCCCATCCAAGTGTGTTGAATAGCCCTTGAGATCTGTATCCTTATTTGTGCATTTGAAGGGTGGTGATCTCTTTATCCCTTTGTGTCGTCAAGTCTGGTGATGGCCTTATATGCTATCCTAATTTTGTATCCTCGTTCTACCTCCTAAGATGGGCAATCTCTACCTCCCTAAGTAAAGTCAAGCTTGGAGGTGAGCATTGCCATCTATCCCTTTCATTAAGTTTTATTCTTCCCCTACTTTCCCCTTTCAAGTCTCATTTCACGTGTGCACCCTATATCAATTTGGTATTAGAGCTAAAGACTAGAGATCGTGGCAAGGCAAAATGGAAATGATGCTATTGTTTGTGCTCTTGAAGAAGAAGTCCAGTCCTTGAGACTACAGTTGGAGCAACTTCAACAAAGTTTTCGATAAAAGGATGAACTCATCAAGGCACTCTTGAGAAGGAACAACTAGCAAGTTGATGATACTCATGAAGATGATTCTGACGACGGCGCACCTCCTCATTCAAGGAAGCTAGGTCAATAGCAAGTAAGGTATTGAGATCAAGATGAGTGGCTGAACAAATACAATCCAAGCTTGAATATCCTAAATTTTGAAGGTAAGCGGAATGTTGATGAGTCTATTGATTGGTTGAACACAGTGGAGAGGATATTTGAGTTTCTTGAGCCTCCAAAGCATAAAAAGGTGAAGTTTGCAGTACTCAAACTCAGGCGAAATGCATTCTTTTCATGGAAAAACTTGAAGTAGAGAGATTGTGAATGAAAGAGTAAGATTGTGACATGGGAGAAAACGAAAACAGAGGTGAAGGGGAAATACTGTTTGATAACTAATGGAAAGACGTTTTCTGTAAGATCCATGATTTTAAGCAAAATGAACTTATCATGGAAGATACACAGTTAAGTTCCATAATATGATGCTGAAAGGCGAGTTGGTGGGACTAAAGGAGCAAATAATCACAAGATGTCTTGGTGGTCTGAAATATGAGATTGCCAAAGTAGTCCAATTCCCACCATATTGGTCTTTCAATGATGAGAGCAAACTATCATTGAAGGTTGAGAAGCAATTGAAGTTTGAGAAGATCTAGTCAAACATATTGAAAGATAGTAAAGTAAGAGGAGGTAACTCCAAGCCTACTCTCCAAAGTAAGGTGATGTCAAAGGAGCACGAGAAAGTCGAGGGACCAATTGCCATCAAACAAAATCTGAGTTCTTCCACACATTCTGACTTCAAATGCTTGGGCTTTAGGCACGTTGCTTCAAACTGTCCAAATGGAAGAGTTGTTGCACTTGTAGAAGAATATGTTGGTGATGATGGTAGTGACAAGGAGAAACCAAAAGTTGACAAGGTAGAAGAAGAGATGACTTTTGTTGACCGATGTATATCTATTGTAGTCGAATGTAGCTTGAAGGTGCCCCACATGGTAGAGGAAGAGAATTGGTTGAGATAAAATGTCTTCCATACTAGATGCACTTCACTTGGCAATATATGCTTGGTGATCATTGATAGTGGTAATTTTGGGAATGATGTGTCATTAGAGATGGTGTAACAGTTCGAGTTGGACACTGTACCACATATGAATCCACACCATTTGTGTTTATGCAAAAGAGGAATGAAATCAAGGCAACTAAAAGATGTTTAGTTCCTTTATCTATTGGCAAGAATTATAAAAGTTAAATTTGGTGTGACGTTGCCTTTTATGGATGCTTGTCATTTGTTGTTGGGTAGACTATTGCATTATGATAGGAAAGTATTATATTATGGCTATAAATACACATATACTTTTATTGCAGATGAAAAAAGGCTTGTTTTAGCCCCCATTGCAACCTTCTAAAACCAGTCCATCAAAAAGGAAAGCTAGTGCTATTGTGTCCATTTTTGAACGCAAGAATGAGCAGGAAAGAAGCATGAAAATTTGGAGAATTTGATCTAATGGTATTTATTTTTTTACTTGAAATTAATCCTCACAAGTACAATTTCTTCAGATTTTTTTAATTATTAATTGTACCTATCACATTAATTTTTGTAGGTATTATTATTATTATCATTGATCTCTTTTGATTCCTTTGCTATCAACTAAATGGTAGTGATAGCCGAAAATTTTATGATATCTTGGATAGCAAGTTGCATAATTGATTAAAAGTACGATTTTATTAGTAAATAAAATAAATCAATGATGAATGTCAGGTCAACAAAAGAAAATGGTAATAAGTTGAATATGTTTGATAACACGTATTCATAAATGGAACTATTCACTATTTTATTCATCTAAAAAATAATAAATAATAGTGTAAAAAGTGATAAACAAATCATGAAAATAAACAAAATTATGCATATAATATTATAGTAAATAGAGAAAATTTGCAGGCGGGCAGTTGACAGGATGAAGACAGAGGAATGTGATAATATTGGGTAAAAGTGTAATTTTAGATTTGGATGGATCATAATGTGATTTTGTATAATCTAATTTGTCATGGGTGAGGATTAACCTATCTGTAATAAAAATTACATGTTCCAAGTTGTGTAATAACCTTTCTTATTGGGTCGCAATTGAGCTAGAATATGAAAAATAGTTATATTTCCAAACTGCAACCAATAACTAAATGGGCATTTGATATGTTATGTGCCCTATACAAAATAGATTGTGTATGATTTTTGGTAGGGATATTAAACGGGGTCGTTTGGCTCAGAACCGGCATGCTAAAGCCAGTAATCATCCCGAACTGCTCTCAAATTGACCCATGACCACTTTTATTCGGCATTGAACCAAAACCAGTCGAGACAATTTTCTTGTTGAAAAGTTTAGGAACTAGCCTGGAACCATAACTGGCCTAAAAATATTGTAAAACTGGCTTGGACAACCATGATTCTACAAATCAACATCGGATTTTATTGGATCAATTTTAAAAAAATAAAAATAAATTATTCATTTAAAATAATTATAAAAAAAAAGATGAACGGTTCACGATTCAAACCAATCCGAATCATAAACTAACCCATTTATAAACGGTCCTAAGCCAGTTCAAATATGCCTAAATCGTGACATATAATCGGATCAATCCATTCAACAGATGGGCTAAATCGTAATTGAGCCAAATAATTTTAAGCCCATTTTAAATCAAACCAGACTGCCTATTTTAACAACTCTATTTTTATGAATGACTGGTTTATTAATTAAAAGACGAACTCTTCTGAGCAAAGAATAACGAAATCAAGGATAAGGCTAGATGATAATTCGAGATTATCCATAAACCTCCCAGTTAACGGTTGATATTCAAACAACCGGTACCGACTTGTGAACACCTTTTTGAAATTTTACTGCCAAGCTCTACGGAGTTAGCCCTATGGAGAAATTTCTGAAGGCAATCACAAGGAGCCTCGCAAGTAATTTCGCAGGACAGCAACCCAAAAGCAGAATGAATAATACTTACCATATTCTCTATGTTATTTACAAGTTGGAATTGAGGAACCTCTGGTTACATCAAATAAGGATCCTAAAATCATCTCATCAACTCCATTTACTCTTATTCTGCAAAATAGGCCAACCGCAAGTTGCTGTATGTTTGAATTTGCAGAAATGATCAAACACCCATTATTCTATTTCCTTAGACTAACAAGTAAAGGATGTAAACCTAGAGTGCTTGACTTGAGTTCACGGCTACAGGAATGAGCTCATAGAAGCTGATTTCCTCCGCAGTTGACTGGTCCTGCCTCGGGAATCCTTGAGAACCCTCGCATACTTTGCCAGCTCATTCTGGTCAAATGAGTCTACTTCCGCGTTGATCAGCTGGCTGTTTTCAGAAGACTTGATCTGATTACTGTATGAGAGGGACCCTCCATCACTGTTCCTCCGATTTCGTTCCATGTCCTTGACATCATCCATTCTCAGGCTCCTCAGTCTTTGTATATCGAGGGAGCGCCTTGATGAGCCCAGCAGACTTGGAGTTATGCTTCTGTTATCTGTTGCAACACTCGAGGTGCAACCAGGGGAATCACAATAAGACCCAGACTCCACTTCCAGTGGTTCAATCTTCTCTGCCACAGAAAGATGGTTGCTATTACTGACACTATTATCTTCATGGATTTTATCTTCATGAATTTCTTTCCCAAGGACAAGCCTCCGGAGCTTCCCGAACAGTCTGTTCTTCCTTGGGCTATTCACCTTGCTGGTGGAAGAGTTGGCAAAAGAAGAGTCATCTAGCTCCCCTGAGTCTGTGAGAAACGAGGCCTGGGAGGAGGACCACTGATCAGAGTCGAAGTCAAGGGACCCCATTCCAACCCCTTTCTCAGCTGCTCCTTCGGCATACTCAACAATGAGCTGCTTGGCCTTCTCCTCAGACTTTGGACTTAGGGTCTTGCTGAGGTCCCTTGCAACAGTTTTACCAGTGGGCGGTTGGTAGTTGCGGAGCTCATAACGGAGGCAGGCATTTATCCACCGGAGGTATACAAGCTCCTCGACATCAGAGCAGCGATCTGCCTGCAGCTGCTCAATTTCTTTTGTTAGGGATGCATTCTCTCGCTTGAGATGTTCACTCTCCCTCTTCAATGCTTCCGCCTGAAATGAAGTGCCCTGAAGATTTAGGTCCTTGCTACTGGCTGATAACAATACTTTTGAAATACAGCCCAAGTGGCTCTACAAAAAGCTTCAGGAAAAACACCTAGGAGAAAAGGAGATATAAATGAAGGAGCAATTTCATGCCAGCTCAAATAGTCACCTCAGGATCCTCCAAAATGCAATTTGCGAGAATCTGTGTTGACTCCAGCCTCTGAGCAAGCTCAGAATTTTCCAGCTGCAGCCTCAAATTTGAGTTCCTCAGCTCTTCAACCTCTTGCTCCAGCTGCTTCAGCTTGAGCAAGTTTGACCGTACCTCAAGTTCATGCTTTGCAGAATCTCGCTCCTGTTCTTGTAACTTCTCAACCCTCTTCTGCAGCATCAATATCTGTTGCCTATTCTGCTCAGCTTCAGATCTTAGCTTCTTTTTCAACATCCTGATCTTTGATCTAGAACCTTCAAGATCAGCCGCAACTTTCATGTGATCAGCCACCTGGGCCTCCAACCTCCTGTTATCTGCCTGTAGAGATTCAATTTTTAGGCACAAGAACTTCTCCTCCATGTCTTGTATCTTTATTCGGTTTTGGAGCTCCATGACAGCTGATTCCTGCTCCTTGAGGCCGTAATACTCGAGCAATTGGACCTCAAGGTTCCTCTCCCTCTCCTGGAGCACTCTGACCATGTTCCTCAGTTGCTTGATCTCTTGCTCATAAACATTCCTTTCTGAAGTAACAAATGATTTTGGAGTCTCAAGATCAGATCTGGAGGTTTCAGTCTCTCTCTTTGGAGAGATTCCCGAACCTGAGAAGTCCAAATCTCTCACAAGTTCATTGAACTCGGGCAAAAGGTACCCTTCTCTGTCTACAGACTCTGCACTGTTTATAGAGTGGTGGTGTATAATATCCTGATCACAGAATAGTATGGATTAGTAACAAGCAAGCATTGGCAAATTTTGATTAATTTATGAATTAATCTCCCATTTCCACCTAAATTGCAGAAAACACCCAATTACTGGAAAACAAAATTCCACCCTAGGCATTGAGCTTCTCATAGGTCAAGGTAAGTCTCTGAAAATAAGATATTAGGCATTAGCATGTGTCTCGATGTTTACTCATGGAATCGTTCAAGTTGCTCTTTCTTGAGATAAAGAATGACAATTATAATGATCTAGCACAAGATTGATTGAATTGGAAGTTTCATGAGAACATGGTAGGCTGAAGTTAATGCTAGATTACAAGGAAAATGATGAGCATATGAGGCTCACATGTTTCCCTGCTTTAGGTGAAATGGCAGCAGGTCCATGCTTTGTCGTTGAAGCATGAAGATCATCTATTAAGGCAGCCCGTTGTCCCTCTGATTGAACTTCATTACCATCATTGTTACCTAAAGACAAGTTATAATATTCAATCTTAGCACAGAGGTAGACAACGAAAGTGCCATATGGTGGAAGCTTTACTAAATCATCTAAGCTATAGCTATGTCATATGGGCAAAAAGTGGAACCTGGAGCAGCAGGTGAGGAAGGAGGAAGATTTGGGCTGACCCTTTTGGTTCGGAGGCGCGAGTAGAGAAATCCAGCAAAAGAGAGAGCTAAAGCCACCCCAAATTTTAGCAAGAGGGGCCTTAGGTTCCTCTGTAGTATCTGTTGTCTTTCCATTATAATCAAGGGAATATACTATTACCTAGCTGCTAACTAGAATAAGCCATGATTATCGATGGATCTCATGGGTCCTCTTCTTCATCATCCTCCATCTATAGATATCCAAGAAAAGTAAGACAACCCTCAGACCTTTCTCCAGCATAAGACTGGATCAAAATTCGTGAAAGTGGCAGATTTCAGAAGGAAAAAAAATCATTTGGAACAATGATTACATGTCTGTATTATATCTAAGATCACAACAGCTAATTATGCCTAAAAAGAAGGAAATGCATAACACCCAAATCAAGATAATTACACCAGTTACATGAAATCACCGTAGAGACTGAAGGATAAGAAAATGCAAAAACACAACAAGGGCACTTCTTAAAGGAAAAGAAAAGTAATTCAAATTGGCCCAAATCGAAATTCATTTAACCAGGTGAAGACGTTAGTTGTTCGAATGGTCATCACGTAATTTCTTGATTGAGAAATATCTACACCATAATGTTCACAAAGGAGAAGATAATCTAGTAAAGCTTATAAAGAGTTGTCAAAAAACTCCATTTGAATTCATCCTAAATTGAAAGCTTGCCCCACCTGCAGATGGAAAACAATCCATAGTCCCTCAAGAAAATCTCAAGCATGGGTTCGTAGAATTTGAGAAAAAAACTTCCCCGTTTCGAGACTTTAGAAACGGCTTGACAATCTTAGTATAACGGCGACTCACCCCTACAGGGAGAGCATTGAATACAAGCCAATAGGGCCGCCCAAGAACAACGCAGCACAACAGCCTGGTACTGATTCTTCTTTCTTCTCCCCTCCTCCTGTTGCGATTTCTTCACAAGCTCTCTCCTTTCTCTCTCCCTCTCCAAATGGTGTGAGAATCAATCGATTGCGTAGGGTCTTAACAGGGCTAGGTAGAATAAGAAATGTCTCTCTATAATTTTCTAAAATATGATGGTGACGGGGGAAAGCGAGAACAGACAATGGCCACTGATTTTTGTCTCACGTGGTCATGAAGGCGATGTTTTTAGAGAGAGAAGAAGTGGGTCATCGCTCTTCGAGCGGGAGCAGGGCGGCAGGGCCAGTGGAGGTGGTCGGAGGAGACTTACCCTTCTTTCTTCCTTCCCTCCCTCTGTTCCTTTATTTAATCCAATCAATGCACCGCTGGGGGAGAAAAATTAGGTCGGAAGAGAGCGGAGAAAACGGGAAATCGACAGATGGAGACGGATAGGACAAGAAATGAGATTCCAATTGGCGGAAAGTTTGAAAATTTATTTCCTAACAAACAAGTTTTTGTATTTCAAATTTTATGGTAAAATTTTTGCTTTGACATTTTTTTAGATTTTTGAAAATTTTTAAGAATTTTTAATATTTCAATTTGTTACAAATAATCTCCTCAAGTCATAGTTTTTAAAACCGGACCGGGCCGGGAACCGGTGTAGGCATGGGTTCATGGGTTCA
>CXYZ01024135.1:14088-25170 GCA_900006705.1 Sonneratia caseolaris | reverse complement strand
CATTGTTACGTGTTAGCTTGTTATACTTAACAGGCCTAGTCTGTTTTTGTTCATGGTTCCATGATAGCATGAACCAGCCTAAAATCGTGCCTAAGTGAGCTAGTTCACGGTTCGACCGGTTCAACTTGTGAACAGTCCATTTTCTCTTTTTTAAAACAAAAAATAATTATATAATAGTAAATAATGATTTGATTAGCTTGTAAGTGTGACTTGTTGTTATGAACACTAAACAATGATTTGATTGGCTTGTTACTGTAAGTCATCGATGTGAACAGTGACTTGATTAGCTTGTCATTGTGAATCGTCGATTTACTGTTACAATCAACGATCAAATGTTTGGCCATTTGTGGCTGTTGATTTTGTAATGAATTGAAGGAGATTGCGACATTTGGTGGGCGGAGGGCAGTGGTTGACAGTTTGGGCCAGTGTGATCCGATTTCGTAACGGTTTCAAGCCGGTTCAGTGGGGTAATAATTTGTGCAAGTTACGGTTCAACCGACCTATATTTCGACCTAGCTCGTAACTGCCCCTCAACCCAACAAGAGCGGTAACGAGCTGGCTCCGGGTCAGCCCGGTGGTTTAACATCTCTACTTTTAGGTCGGCTCCACCGTGTGGGCTGCTTTGTCTTTGGTCTGATGTGGCCCTTGTGTAGCCATCTCGTTTTTCTGCATCCGATCAAAGCATGCATAGGTCACCCAACCTTTGAGAATCCATTTAGAAGTCTCCAGCGGCCCTGCCATCAGGAGATTGAAGCTACGGCAGGTCGCATTTCTTCGGAAACAACAACTCGCATGTTACTTGGGAACCGGAACACTCGTGAAGGTTTCGTCCTCCCGCAGGGTATCTGGTTGTCAGCAGATGTTTCATATGCTCAGTGATCGACAGAAATGGAAACAAAAACCGACACTAAAATCTGAAGAGCGGGGGACGAATGCGCGCAAGAGAACTAGAACAAGACTCATGATCAGTCTCTCGTAATCTTACATGGAGTCCTGTGACTAAGAAAGCAGTTGATTGCGTCATTTCCATTTATCGTCCAGAAGCCTCTTTTCCTAAAACCAAAAGGGCAGCATCATCCTGGCAGAAAGGTTTCCATTACATGCTCATGTGTGTTCCTTTTTCTCTGTTGATGATCCTTGTCTGAGTCATAAAGTTCCACGATATACATCTCCCGACTTGCTCTATAAATTTAGGTTGGATCAACCTGAGATTCACCACTTGAAGTCCTTTCCTCTCCTCTAAGCAACATCATCATCTCCTTCTCCTGTAAGGTTTCCATCACTTTTCTTCCAGTTGAAGAAGAGAAACTCAAAGCCAAATGAAAATGAGCAATCAACTAGCCAAGCACGCAATTGGGGTTTCGGTGATCTCTGGAGCAGCCTTGTTATTGACTGATTCCAAAACCGTCCAACATCGACCCAAGCGTGATGATCGATCACAAGGGTTCGGAAAAGTTTTGGTTCTCAGGCAGATGAATAAGCTTGGAAAGAAGGCCGATCATTTTGCACAGAGTTTCCGAGAACATGGTAACTTATCTCGAGATCTGTTTGCTGAGGGGAAAAAAAAATTAGAATGATTTCACTGTGTCAACTCTAAAGACAACTGTACTGATTTTTCTTGCGAACTTTACGCATTTGCAGTCAAGTTGAGTAGGAAGATATCAGAGACGGTGAAAGGGAAGCTGAGCTTCGGAGCACGAATCTTGAGAATGGGTGGGATGCAGAAGGTGTTCAAGACTCTTTTCAATGTTTCCGAGAAAGAGATACTCCTAAAGGCTTCACGGTGCTACCTATCGACCACAGCAGGTCCTATTGCTGNGTTTCCGAGAACATGGTAACTTATCTCGAGATCTGTTTGCTGAGGGGAAAAAGAAATTAGAATGATTTCACTGTGTCAACTCTAAAGACAACTGTACTGATTTTTCTTGCGAACTTTACGCATTTGCAGTCAAGTTGAGTAGGAAGATATCAGAGACGGTGAAAGGGAAGCTGAGCTTCGGAGCACGAATCTTGAGAATGGGTGGGATGCAGAAGGTGTTCAAGACTCTTTTCAATGTTTCCGAGAAAGAGATACTCCTAAAGGCTTCACGGTGCTACCTATCGACCACAGCAGGTCCTATTGCTGGTTTCTTCTTCATTTCCACCAGGAATATTGCATTTTGCAGCGAGAGATCCTTGAAGGTATCCAGTCCGAATGGTGAAACTGCCAAGGTCCATTACAAGGTAAGATTGAAGGTTCTGCTCGTTCGTCAATTACAAAACTATTGAAAATGACCTTGGCTCCACCTTAGGTCGGATTCGGTTTCTCATCCTGCAGGTATTGATCCCACTCTCGAAAATACAGACAGCAAACCAAAGTGAGAATGCTGAGAACCCATCGCAGAAATACATTCAGATAATTACGGAAGACAATTTTGACTTCTGGTTCATGGGATTCTTGAATTATCAGAAGACCTGGAAGTATCTTCAGCAAGCAAGTGTTCCGAAGCCATGATATGATATGCAATAACTTTTTCTTCTTCTTTTCCCCTTTCTCTCCAAATGTGAATGCAGAGAATTCCAACAGTTCAGTATGTTGACAGATTGTAAACAGATCATGGTAATGAGAAATCAGAACTTGCCTTTAAGTTTAAATGATGGTATTTCATGCTCAAGCGAAATGAAGGAGAAAGGATTAATACCGAAGAACTTGCCCATTCCAATAACGGTAGAATGAGCAGAATCTTTATACATATCGTATCTAATACTTCATATACAATATACGGTCAATATCTTCTACCACCGTTCCAAATCAATATCCTATGATGAACATCAAAGTACGCTCCTCAAAGTGGAATGATTTGGCTTCGAGGCTGACATCGACCCTCTCCATTTAATTTTGTTCGGGATGAATCTTGCATTCTAGAGTGTTTTTATCCCCTGCAGTGTGTTTTGATTCACTGGTTGAGCTGAAAGAAAGAAGCTGAAGCTGCCGCCATTACGAGTTTCCTGAATAATGAGGATGCTTACCACTCAAGGAAGTTGAGGACATAGGATACAAAGAATCCTATTGAAGATTGTCTCATATGGTGTGATATGGATCTGATGTGGCCAGTTGCTTCCCCTTGTTTTTTTTACCCATGAGTCTAAAATAGAAAATTCTTATAATAAAAATCGAATTTACAATATATTAGTTATTAGATCGATAATAGTGTTACTGCACCAAGCTCGCTTTCTTACCATTAACCTCAACTTGAACATCAACAAAGTACATAGAGCTTCTCTAGGTCACTTTAAAGAACCCACCTCGGCACTCGGCAAGCCATTGGATAAACTTAGTGTGGACGGAAGCACACGACAAAGTTGATATGATAGCATATACGTACAAGTGGTTCCATGAAGATTATAGAACTTTTCATAAAGAATGTGCTACGCTATCAAAGCCAATCTTGTGTTGGGGTTTAGGCTTCTAAACCTAAGATGCAACTTCTCTCNACACCAAAGCCAATCTTGTGTTGGGGTCTAGGCTTCTAAACCTAAGATGCAACTTCTCTCTCTGATGGTAATGGAACTGTGAACCTTCAGATCTCTGAATAATGTACAAAGCTTTCACTTTGGCAGTTCTACCCAATCAAGCTGAGAAAATGACACATCATACAAATTACCCAGTTTCAAGCTGCCAGTCCATAGGAAATTGGTCGTCTTGTGAGAACAAGAACCTTCTAGTTTCTACACTAGATATTGATATTATTTGGAAAAGAGGGAAGGAGAAGAACCACCATACCTGCTCCTTTTTGCCTTTGAATGCTCTCCTGGCCATTCATGTCCAGCTCGGCCTGAAGAAGCTAAGAAAAAGATCGCCTTGACTAAGATTTGTATCCATATCAGCATTTGAATGACTTCCTTTTTGCGTCACTTCAGCAAGAGCCACCCAAGAATCGGTGGGTTGATAATTTATCAACATTATCCTCGAAACTTTACAGCTCAACAAAGTTGTGTTGTGATGTGTACTGAGGTGGCCACTTGAGTTCTTATATGGAAATGAAGTATGGCTTTTTGTTAACTTAGAATGATCCCATCTACTATGGAAGGGACTGTTTCTCAGAAACAATTTTGTTCATTTTCCACGGAACATCAGCCTCGAAATTGCTTTGCATCAATAGATAGGAGAGAAATCAAATGACATTACGATCCTGCAATTAAGTCACTAATACCAGTCCTGAAGTTAGATCAACAGCAAGACAAGTTGAACCAAATCCGAACAGTCAGTGTCTTCGATATGTAATGTCAAATCCTCTGTCTGGTTGAAACTGTTAATCTCTTCTAGCTGTAGGTTTTATTAGGAATGATCAACGAATGAGAAACTTAATTTAGATAGGTTAGATGTCAAAAATCATTATGAACTTCTAATACACTGGGAGGAAGACGCTTTCCAAATACCTAAAGGACACCTAAATCCTATGTAAGTAGGCAGGACCATGGCGGTAAGTCCGAGGGCAGATCTTTCTTCGACATAAAGTTCAAGTTGCCAGTCAAATCACAGGTCTAATTGCAACAAGCTCAGCTCCTCAATGGTGGAGTTTCTGGTGTTGAACGAAAAGAGGTGCTGCTCTCAGAAAAGCTAAATATCCAGCTCAAAAGGTTCGTGAAACATCTCAACAGTGTGAGACAAAAGGCTTGATCTACCTTTTCTCTGTCATCTCCGCTTCCTTCTGGAACGCCAAAAAGTCTAACCCTGTAATTTAATTGATCAACCAACCCATCAACTGTCTTCTTTCTGCAAGATTGCAGTGACTCACCCTGAATATTTCTCCGCACTTGTCCATGTCACTGAAAAGCTTCTTTTTCTTCTTCCATGAATGGCACAATCCCTTCGCCCCGAAGAACTCCACCCTTTCTCAGCAAACAAAAATGCATAACAATGGAAGAGAGAATAATTAATCGAACAACTTGTTCTTCTTTTCGGAAAAGTCGCAATGGCATCATCCTATCATATCTTACTAAAAGTTCCCATTACATGGTCATGACTCACGTCTGTCCCCTCTATTCACCTGCCGACTTGCTCTATAAATTCAAGTCAGATGGGCCAGAGATTCAGCACCCAAACTCCTTTCCTCTCTAAACGATATCATCTCCTTCTCCTTCAGGCGGTTTCCATAACTGTTCTTCCTGTTGAAGAAGAGAATTTTAGGAGCTGAAAAAAAGTGAGTTGAAGCCGAATGAAAATGAGCTATCGACTCGCCGAGAAAGTCATTGGAATTCCAATGGTTTCAGGAGCCTTATTATTGGCTGATTCCAAGACCAACCAGTATCGACCAAGGCGTGATGATCAATCACATGGGTTTGAAAAAGTCTCGGTTCTCAGGCGGATGAATAAGCTGGGAATGAAGGCCGATCTTTTTGCACACATTATCCGAGAACAAGGTAATTGATCTAGAAATTTGGTTGCTATGAACAAGTATAGGATGATTTCATTGCATCAAACTCTACAAAACAACTTTATTGATTACTCTTGCGAACTTCTTGTGTTTGCAGTGAAGTTGAGTCCGAAGAGATTGGAAACGGTGAAAGGGAAGCTTAGCTTTGGAGCGCTAATCTTGAAAACAGGCGGGATGGAGAAAGTGTTCAAGACTCTTTTCAGTGTTCCCAAAACAGAGAGACTCCTAAAGGCTTCACAGTGTTACCTATCGACCACAGCAGGTCCTATTGCTGGCGTCCTCTTCATCTCCACCCGGAATATTGCGTTCTGCAGCAAGAGATCCTTGAAAGTATCCTGTCCCAATGGTGAAACTGCCAAGTTCCATTACAAGGTAAGAATGGAGGCAGTGGCTGTTTTTCAATCTCAAGACCATGGCAAATGACTTTGGCTCCACCTTATGTTGGAATCGATTTTTCGTTCTGCAGGTATTGATCCCACTCTCAAAAGTAGACACGGCGAACCAAAGCAAGAATTCAGAGAGCCCATCGCAGAAGTACATCCAGATAGTTACAGTAGACAACTTCGACTTCTGGTTCATGGAATTCTTGAATTATCAGAAGACCTGGAAGCATCTCCATCAGGCAATTTCTCTGAATCCGAGATAGGATACGTAACAACAACACGCTCTTAAGAAAATTTGCTTTTTCTTCCTTTTCCCCTTCTCTCGAAATGTAAATGCAGAGAAGTCCCATAGTTCAGTATGTTGACAAGTTGTAAAGAGATTATGCTAATGAAAAATGTGAAACTGCTTTAAGTTTCAACGATATGGTATTTCATACCCAGGGAGATGAGAGAGAGAATTCCGGACCGACTTACTGTTCCATTTGAAACAGGAAAATTCATGGCGGTCCTTAGTTATGATGATGTAGTTAGAAAGAATGATCCAGAAATATATAGGTGATCCTTCGGCACACTACACGTGTGTGCTTCACACACTTTATTAGCTCATTATTGCAATTTTATCAGTTCATCATCCGTATGGTGAGAAAGGATGACCAAAGAACTTGTCCATTGCAAGATTGTAGGAATGAGCAAAATATTCAGCATATCGTACATCAATCTATACAATTGGCAGCCTACCAATGGAACAATTTGACTTCAAGGTCAATATTGAACTTCTCCGTGTACTTTGTATAGGATGAAGCTTGCATTCTCGGTTGTTTTGATGCCCTGCACTGTGGTTTTGAGCCTGAGATCTTTCAGTTGGTCAAGCAGATGTTGTTGCATAGATTTGCTACATTGAGTGATAGAACAAAGGAAATCGAAGCTGCCTTAATGTGTTTCCCAAAAAATGAGAGCGCTTACAGGTCAAGGACATTGGATACAGAGAATCGCAGTTAACATTATCTCATCTGTTTGGTTTATCGATAGTGTGATGTGGATATGATGTGGCCATTTGGATAAACTTAGTATGGTTAGAAGCACATGACAAAGTTGATATGATAACGCATGTACAAGAAAATCTTTCATAAAGAATGTGCTAGTTATGCTACCGACATTGGCTTAGAAAAGTTCAGGTTTAGGCTTCTGAACCCGAGATACAACTTCTCTGTCTGATTGCAATTGAACTATGAACTTCTAGATATTTAAACAATGTACAAAGCTCTCACTTTGGCAACTCTACCAATCAAGCCAAGAAAATGGCACATCGTACAAATCACTCATGTTGCAAGTTGCTAGTCCCTATGAAATTGGTCTTCTTGTGAAAACAAGATCATCGTAGTTTCTGCCTCAGATATTAATATTATTTGGAAAAGAGAGAAGGAGAAGCCCTACACCAGCTCCTTTTCGCCTTGATTGCTCTCCTAGTCATTCATTTGCAGCTTAGCCCCAAGAAGCTAAGAAAAAGGTTGAATCCATATCAACATTTGGATGGCTACTTTTTTGTCACTCTGCCCAAAAATCAATTGATAATTATAAGCATTATCCTTGAAACTTCACAGGTCAAAAAAGTCGTGGTGTGTTGTGCCCTGACGTGGCCAGTTGAATTCACGTATGGAAATAAAGTGTGGTTGTTGTTCACTAGTTTGGCACCATCTGTTATTGTTACGATTGTAAAAGAAGAATTGGAATGGGCTCTGTTTCGTGAATGCAGAACACAGAAAGGAAGTTTTGAGAAGTAGAAAGACAGAGAAAACGATCGGAAATTCCTGCTATTGAAGATCTGAGTTCACCAGTGCAGTAGTAGTATGTTTCAACTATTTAGAGCCACGTACAGTCCAGAAACTCCTCAACTAGGATCTGTTACAAAAGAAATTGTCTTAACAGACACTTGGCAGTTCTTCAGCTCACCGAACTTCATCCATCAGCTCCTGCCAGCCTCATTATTCGTGAGAATTATGGAAGGAACTGTTTTTCAGAAACAAGTTTGTTTTCCACCGAATGTCTGCGTCAATATTTCCCTGCATCAATAATTAGGAGGGAAATAAAATGTCATTATGATCTTGCAAATAAAATCAGTGAAACCTATCATGGTGGTAGGTTAGCTTCAAGACTATCTGAACTGACTCTGAACAGTCTGTGTTTCGACATATGTAGTGTCAGATCCGCTCTATCCTTTACAGTTGAAATTGTAATTCTCTTCTTGAAACTAGTTACATGTTTTATTAGGAATAATCAATGGATGGGAGAAATCATTATGAAGTTGTACTGCATTGGGTGGGAGACACTTTTTAAGTGCAGAAAAAAGAAAAAAAAAACAGCTAAGTATCTCGGACCATGGCGATAATATCCAAGAGTAAATCTATCTTCGACATAAAGTTCATGTTGCCAATCAAATCATAGGTCCAGATTGCAGCCAGCTCAGCCCTCCGACGATGGAGTTTCTGGTGTTGAATGAAAAGAGGTGCTGCTGTCAGAAAGCTAAAAATTCATCTCAAAAGGTTCACGACACATCTAAATAGTACGAGACAAAAGGCTTGATCCATTTCATCATGTCCAATTGCTTGTGGAATGCAAAGAATACAAACCTGGTAATTTAACTGACCAACCAACCCATCAACTGTCTTCTTTCTGCAAGATTACAGTTATTTACCTGGAATATGTCTCCAGACTTGTCCATGTCCCTAAAAAGCTTCTTTTTCTTCTTTCATGAATGACACAATCCCTTTGCCCTGAAGAAACCCGCCCTTTCTCAGCAAACAACAATACATGACAATGGAACTGATCACAAATAATTGGCAAACTTGTTCTTCTTTCGGAAAAGTCAGAATAGCATCATCTTATCATATCTTACTAAATGTTCCCATTATGTGGCCATGATTCATATCTTCCCTCTTTATGCTGTCGATGATCCTAGACTTTGTCACGCAACAATAAAGTTCATCTTTTCCTTTGGGTTTCATTTTATTGTTTTTCTCGTATTCTAACAGAAAAACTATCAAACCACTCTCCAATCTCTTTATAAGAATCTCGTTATGATTCAAAGTCTTCATCACTTGGCAAAAACAAAATCTTCCTTGAGAACTTGGAAGGACTCTGCAAGCATATTCTTGCAGGAAAGAGACGTAGAATATCCTAAGTTATCAGACAACAGAGTGATGAACTAGCTTGGTCAAGGATATAAAGGACAAATGATGGAATTTCACCGATCTCAACTTCAGCCTCTTATCCCAATGGGAAGTTGACAAACTTGTTCACTGGAGAAGCTGAGAACTCTGTCAACTATTGGAGAAAAGGTTTAGTGCTACAGAGCTTGGTAATGAATTAATGACAGAGCATTGAGAGTGCATCTGTCAACACATTCCTTTACCACTAAGATGCACTTTCAGAGTTTTTCTTTCGCTCGGAACACGTGGGAACTCTTCTCTACATCATTGAATGGATCATTGCGTTTAATTTGAAATTGAAGTGTCAACAAAGATCCCCATATAATGGTTAAATCAATTCGGATGCTACAAAACTCTCAACCTGTTTGCTGCCGAAGATTTCCCTTGCTGGAAACATGACAACCGTTGATTTCCCTCATTAAGAAAACCATTACAAATCTGTCACAAAGTTGTTGAATAATCTGCAAAGGGATGGTTTTGCATGGCGTACTCTCCATCATAAATTGCCATTCGATTCATCGAGACAATATAAAGAAATCAGCATAGAGCATCTATCATTATCTTAGGAGGAAATGGAAGGCATCTATAATCTATCTGTATTTACTATGGGTTCGTTGTCTGGAGCCATTCAACACCGTTATATTGCTCTTCTGCAAGAAACTAGGATAGTCGTGGTGTTGTTGGGTCGGTCAACGGTAGCAGCACCTTTATACAGCTCTCCCGCAAGAATCTACGATGCGATCAATACCATGATTGAAGCATTTGATTCACTCTGCTAGTTTCAGACAAATTGCAGGTATGGAGCCATTTTGGGGAAGCTTCGGAAACAAAACTCCTCTCTAGTTGGAACAGCAGGTGTCGCATTTTAGATTCTGCTCCTCTAACTGCCCCTGATCACAGTAAGGGGTTAATTAAAGCAATAAATTGTTGCAAAAAGGTTTTTTTTTTGTACTCAATTGGTGCAAAAGTTACAAATGTGTTCTTCATTAATACGATCAAAATCATAATAACGACATTAGTGTTAATTATGTCAATTGTACAATAAGTTTTGGAAATATTTTAAATTAGTACAAAAAAATTGTTATTCGCGTGGATGGTAGACGGTGATGGGAAACAAGATTCCTGGTAGAATTTTCACAATAGTTACCAAATAGGTAAATTCACATTTAATAAATAAAAATTTAAACGAATAAAATAGTATTACTCAATCTCTTATATAAACTTATGATATTAAATTCCTATATCTCAACAATTTTCGCATGAGATCCCATAATAACATTTCTTTTTATTAACTAGTTAGACATATTTTCTAAATTTGTTTATCATTAAAGAAATTAATTATCCGTCTCACCACAATTTTAATAGTTTATATTAATAAAAAAAATACATTTATAACCTTTTTATTAACTAACACAAAAATTCCCTTTAGTATCTTTTCCAAAACTTTCCTGCACGATATAATTTACTTTTATTTTCCTGGGAGGACTGCATCCTCAGTCGCTGCCGGAGCCACTCATGCGGCTAAGGTAAAAGCAAGTCTCAGCTAGTTCTACATTACCCGACAAAAAAATTATAAGAAATTGTGATAATAGGAGTGGAAAATTATTTTTTCCTAAGAGAGTTTACCCTGTGTATATTTATTTGTCTGTATAATTTATAAAGTTAAAAGTCTTGCACTTAAAACCATTATGACTAAGCAGGCTCAAACGCATGATGATTGAGCCTATGAGATCTGGATAATATAAGATTCATTGAAAATTATCTGATTAAATAAATCTAGTCGGATATTATTGAAAATCAATGATATGATCAAATCTAGTGAAATTTGATATAATATCAAAATCTAATCAGATTTGATAGGATCTTTAAATTTAATCAAGCCAAATCTCCAAAGATTACAAAAATCTAAAATATTTCTCCACGCACATCTATAAATAGGAGCCGGTTGCTCTCTTTCAAATAATCGAAAACTAGTTTTCGAAATATGTATCAAAGTATTCTTGCCCTTTTTTGAGCTTCTTTTCTGGTAGTATTCTATCTGTAGCTGCTGAATCCCAGGAGCTGATGTCGCATATC
>CXYZ01023889.1:273609-287664 GCA_900006705.1 Sonneratia caseolaris | reverse complement strand
ATTAAATATATAATTTAATTTATTAAACTTTTAATTTATCCTACGAGTATATAAACTTATGTTTTAATTAATTTTTGATTAAATCTAATTTTAAAAACTAATGAAAGGTTGGTGATCAGCTCCTCTTTAATTAAAAGAAATAGAAAATGACAAAGGGATTTCCTTCGGAGTCACACACATATGAGAGTCTTGCACAGGCGCACGGGCCAATGTCTGTAGGATGGTCGGTTGAGGTTAGGAGTTGTTAGGTCTGACCTGTTCAGCGTTCTTTTTAAGTGTTACAAAAATATATTAAACTTTATTACAAGTCCTTTTTTTAGGGTAGCAAATTATATTATAAGTCCTATGAATAGATTGCTGTGTTAGGTGGAGAATTTTATTTATTATCAAATAAATAAATAAGTAATTAAGTAATTATATTTCCTCAGAACAGTTGAGAACTTCCGCATATTTTAACAGAAGGATTAGAAAGAGTGGCGCTTGGAATCCTATGATTATTAAACAAAATTTGGAATAATGTTTTTTTTTTCTTTTTATGAGTGGTGCTACTATTTGTTTCAATTTATAGTAAAATCTAAAATAATAATAATAATAATAATATCATCATCAAACTTAAAGAGAACCTGTTTAGCAAGAAGGGGAAAAGTGATTTGCACCAAGTAAATGATTCACAGGAGAAGTGAATGAAATCACTACAGAAAATATAATCGTTTTCTACACCAAATCTTTTCTATTATTATTAGAATTATTTTTTTACCAATATATAAAAGGTTGAATGGTATTTATTCTAATAATTTAAACTAATATAGTGATATCTTATAACTCAATTTTTTTTTTGAAAATATTGATATAAGACAATTTGTTAAAAATCCCAACAATCCGTTGATTTGGGATTTTACTAACTTGTTAGAGATATTTTTTCAAATCTCAATTGATAATAATTGAACCAATATGGTGTGAGCCCCTATAAATCCACTTTGATAATGTTAGAATTTTTTTTCCAACCGGTATATAAATGACTGAACCTGTCTACTCCAAAACAATAAGGATTCTAATATCTAGTAAATTAGAATATTTTATTAAAACTTTGATAATAGATGATTTTTGAGTAGTCATTTACAAATGTGGTGTCGAACTCTCATTCTCGGTACCAAACAATCGAAAGCGTGGGAGACGGTTGAAGCGATGATACCTGGACAATCCCCAGGAAGGAGCTGGACCAGCCGTTTTTGGCCGCTAGGGGGACGACGGCCACCGACATCACCACACGATCGGCGTTGCAGAGGCACATCGCTGCCGCCATCAGGGCCACCACCTTGAATCTCTCTGGCAGACTTATTGCCGCTCCCTTGCCCCCAGCTGCCGCCTCGAGGCCGCCACCTCCTACTCTCCCTGCGAGCAACCCCCTCCCCATTCCATCCGCCGTGCATCTCACCTTCAAATCGTAACCCCTCCTCCTCTGCCCAAGGCTCAAACTCATATTTACGGGCCTTGACCGGACATTTTTTGAGTCGAAGCTCCATCGGGTGCTCCGGAAACTTGTTAATCCAGAATCGGACGAAGAATGCCGGAGCAGGGAGCTAGGGGTTGAAGACGTCAGAGCCTCCATCGGGAGAAGCAGAGAGGGAGGGAGGGAGGGAGAAAACAGGGAGAAGGTTAAAAGGGACTGAGACATCAAAGACGATAGATGCCAGAAGGCATTGATGGAGGAGGCGTCAAAATGAGGCTCCGCAGAAGCAGGTGCTATTTTGTAACAAATCGAAGCTCCGTCTAACTGGCTCTGAGCACGAGAGATGTCCATTATATTCTATTGCAAAATTTTAAATGTATTCTCTCTTTTATTACGGCGATTGAATAAGAAATTTGGGAGACTCCTGTTGCCTTCGGGGTTGGTGGAGCCGTGGAGGTGAAGGTGGAGGAGCCTGACAATCTAGAATGACCGTGAATGACGAAATTTAAAAGATAGTAATGAGATTCAGCTTGAGGATTATTTTTCCTTAAATGTGATTAAATATGTATTCATCATTAAAACGTTATATATATATATATATATATATGAAAATACTCCAATTTTGTTATGGCCCAACTAGCAAGTCAGATTCCGCAAATTGTCCTCCCAAGACGACCTCTAAGCTAGCCTCGGCAAGGCCCTTCACAAGCCATCTTTCTAGGACACTCCCCACAAGTTGTCCCCGTGAACAGCTGCAAAGTCAGTCTCCCTAGGTTGGCTCACAAGTCAGAGATGGCTTCCAAGACACTTGACGGATGTTCTCCACACCATCAAAGATGTCTTGTCTTCTAAGAATACACTTGGGAGATAAGTTACATCACTCTACACATTGTCAAGCAATTCATACCTAATCATGTCAGTTTATACCAGGTTATGTCATACCCATATTGACTCTCACTTATGAATACCCTCACTAAGTATCCAAGTAAACTCTCTACACACTTCATGTTCTCCAACCCTTATTCTTTCCTACTCTAACATATTATCATTAACTTAGGAATCATAAGGCCATATCGAACAATCTAGCTCAGCCTTGGCATCTCGTAGGTCTCCAAGGAGCCTTTGGTGACCATTACCACTGTCCACATAATCATTTGAACCCTAGTCTCAGCCAGCCAAGTCAATCTCCAGGTGGGTCAACACAAAGAACCCAACAATTGGAAATCTGAAAACTTCATCGTGTTGTGTGGTAAGGTATGCATGGGTAATATCATTAAGTCGGATTCTGGGCCATTGGCCTTAACATAGGTGAGTGAAAGGCTTACTTTTAATTAATGAAACATTGATGGAAAGAAATAGATAGTAAATCATTATTTATAATAACTAATATTTTTTATTATTAGTCCATCAATTTCTCTTTAACCTTGTTCATATTAGTGGATGCTTAAGATTATGAAATTTTCACTTGGTTCAAAAGAAAATTAACTATATATCTAATTCAAAATTTTAAATTGATGAAACTAAAATCTCTTGTATTCTAGAATTATTTTTCGCAAACTCTCCAATATCGAATGCTATTCCTCAACAGACGCTAGTGTTAGAATAGGAAATATACTTTCTTTCTTTTTTTACCTCATTATCTAAATGAGTTCTTCGTTATTCCCATGGTAGAAAAAAGACGAACACATCTGACAAAACTTCTGGGCAGCTTATATACATAGGCATATAAATGGATTCAAGTAGTAGTTACCTGGGTAAGTTTGTATCTGCTTTTGTGTTCTCATAAGTGGGAAGATGGTCTTCATCAAGCAATAGGCCATGATGAAATTATGACCAGTTATTGTCATCTTCCTATTGACAGCAAGCATATCATATATGTTGCTATTTAGCTGTAACGCCTTAAAAATTCTTCTCTACTGCAATTGATTTTATAATACTCAGTGGCTCATGTTTCAATTCTTAAATGATATGTTGATGAGTTTGGTGGGCGGAGACCGGAGATAGTTGCATCTTTGTCTGGAAACCATAACTCCATTTCTCTTCCGGAATGTTGCAAGCAATTACAGTAAGGTCTAGTTGATTTGCTCCAGGGAGTTTGCACCACCCGAAAGCTTAGACTCGAACAATTATGTTTGAATAAGACAACTTGGCACGCATACTAGAGAGATGCTAGTATGAAGTTTCAATAAAAAAAAAAAAAGAGTAAGACCTTGCCTAGAAGAAAGTTGTCAAGGGAGTCAAACTTCATGTTTCAAATTTCAATAGTACATACATGATGGGCGCAAACCAAAGATGTGTACATTCAAAATTTCTGAGATTGCTCCAGAGGCATATCTTCCATATCTCGCGTCGATTTCAGCCATATTGATTCATTAAATTTTGGTTTTGACACTGTATCGTGGGGCGGAGGGGGGCGCGGCGATTGTTGTTGGAGGGCGGTGGCCGGGGTTGGTGGAAGTTGTGATTACTACAATGGTGTGCACTTGATTGATTTTGTTGAATTCAAGATTTCCTGATATTTGCTTGATCCAGTGAAATGTTTTCAATAGGTGATCAAAATAGCAGTGCTCATGTGAAGATAGCAACTTTACAATAGATGCCTGCTAGCTCTTCCTTGAGTTAGATAGTAAATGTCACAAGTTTCTTCATTTCCCTAGATTGCCATGTTGGATTTAATTTGACAACTATGGTCCAATAATATACGCTTAATAGTATATTTATGCTATTCAATTAATTGGTTTGAAGGTAGGGATAAATATGCATAAATTGTAAGATAATTTTTTATTTTTATGATAAACGATATTATAATTTAATAAATTTAAGGCATTTATATTCAATTTAAGATTGTAAGGTTGTGGTCCATATATTCACATTATAAATCTAGTTTCTTTATTCCATCAATTAGATGGGATAAAGTGATTCTCACTTTTTATTTTTAGGAGTTACATATAAGTACACCCAAGAGAGCCCAATTTCATCCCTTACACGATTTTTTACCATGAATTCAAGTCTACTTCCTATTATATTTATGCACCCTTTTAACGATATCAACATGTGTGATCCTTGAATTACATGGTTTCAACTACAATGAGACCCTCTCGGCTTACTTGAAAGATCTTAGGATTATAATGGTGCTTATTTTGATTATGAGCAATATTAAGTAGATATAAGTTTAGCATATCTCAATGTTAACATTAATAAGACAATTCGTGTAGTGTGACCAAAGAATGATTTGTAGATTGAAAACAAATTATTTATGGGCTAAAAACATAATATTATTGATAGACATTATAAGTTTCATAATGATTATCTTTGAATTCTCAAAACTTATGTCGTTCTAATATGAGTTTAGTAGGAGCAACTATATTCCAATATAGCTCCTATCATTAAAGAATATAAAATTAAGTTTTAGTCATTGACTTAAAAATAAGTTTAACAAAAAAGGAATTATAGAAATTTCTTATACATTTTTGAAAGGAATTTTATGTACGCTTTTAAATATTACATACGTTATTATTAGATGTAAAATTCATCCTAGTATAAAAAGATTTTGTAACTTTTACAGAGACTTACTCACATATAATCAGACCAATTGAATGTTATTAGATGGTATAATACTTTTTTTTTTGTTAAATGCTAACATATGCTCAGGTTTACATAAGATTACATTTATTTGTTGGCAAGGGAGAGTTATTCCCTCAATAGTCACAACCACTTCAACATTAAATAGTACCTTATTACAATGCATTCAATCATTGAATATGATTGCAAAATTTTGCCACTAGGTTGTAAATTTTAGATAAACTTAAAGGACCACTAAAGTTATTACATGACAGTAAGTGAATAGTCATATTTTAATAACAATTGGAACTCTTCACGTCTTATTATATAACATTCTAATTGTTAAACAATTTAGAATGATACATTATTTGTAAGATATATAGGTATAATTTCCTTGATTGTACATCCACAAACTAAAACTTTATCACTCACGACCTTTTCACGAGCAAGTTAAGTGCTCATACGAGTTTTTCATCGCTGATATACCTGTTTAATGGGAGTTTGTAAATCATTGCCACTTTGGTTACAACAATCATTCTTTAAATTTTTTCAAAGAATTAAAGCTTTTGGTTCATTTGCAATTTGAATTTTAGTATAAGTTTTAAAGTTGATCTCCATATAGTTAAGTAGGACAATTGGAAATAAGCATGTTTAGAACACATTACATATAATTTATATGTCATGCACTAGTGTTGTTAAAAGTGCAGTTTGGGACGGTTCAAAATGGGTTTGTAACTGTTTGATTTGGTTATAGTTTGGCTCGTTTGCTTAACGAGTTAGTTCGGTTACATGTGATAGTTTAGACAAATATGAACCGGCCCGGAATCATTTATAAACTGGCCGATTAATGGGTCGGGCCAATTTAGTCCATAAATCCTCCATCCTTTTAATTTTTTTGAAAAATTATTTTAAATGAATATTTTTTTATTTTTTTATTTTTTTAAAATTTTGAATTGACCCAATAAAATCCGACTATTAATTTGTAAGATTTTTGGCAGTCTATGCCGATTTCTAAAAGGTTTCAGGCCGATTCAACAGGGTAATGGTCCGTGTCGATTACGGTTCAATGGGTCCATATTTTTGAACCGGCCTGTAACCACCCAACCCAATAAGAATGATTATGTGCCGAATTAGGAGCGGTCCGAGCCAATTCTAGGTTTGGATGGTCTAATTACGAGCCAGTCCAGCCTATTTAACATCTCTATCACGCACATATACTTGATCTATGTTATTAGATGTGTTGATGTATATGATTGAGTCATGACAAATGAGATGAAGAATGCTTCGATCCTATGTCAATATATTTGGTAGACAAGATTATCGGAATTGTTGATAAGGATAGGAATTTTGAGCTCAATGAGATAATTTAATAATACAAGACGTAGAGATATATTTGTTAGCCAAGAGGGAGATTGTTGGATTTAATAATAATGATCCAAAAAAAGATAATTGACAATGTATCTATACTTTCCAATTAGTGGACCTAATTAAGTAATATGATTAAGTTTAAGTAATTGGTTGTCAACCGATAGTTTGTAATATATAAGGAACAATATGTAAATTATAAGATGATTTCTTTTTTTTATGATGTACGGATTTGAAATAAATAAATTTGAGGCATATTGTGCAATTTAATGTCCTAATTCTTGGGTCACATGTTATAAATTCTATCATTCTCCTGTAAGTTAGAGGGGATAGAGCGATTTTTATGTTTTCTAAAGGAATGTGTATAAATTTAAAAGAGACAAATCTAATCTATCTTACCATTTTTTACTATGAATTTAGTTATGCTTCCATTTATATTTATACACTCGCTTGACAATATCAACATGCCAACCATTAAGCAAAAGAATCCTCCCGCCGCATTTTTAGGGCACTAAGTAGCAGCCCTTGAGTGATCATATCTATTTATTTTCTTTTCCCTCTGCATAATGTGTCTAGCTCTTGTTTTGCATATAGAACTAGCAAGTAGAGGTACTAAAAACATCCAGTCTCTGATGGCAGACATCTGTTCTTTATGTTCCATTACGTGAGACTGAACTGGGGAAAGTGATGTGTCATGCATTCAGATGAATCAGGATTCAGGAAGCTCTGATCTTGATGGGTATGGAACATTGGAACTTCTCCATCGACTCATATGACAGTAGGCTAGCATTTAATAGTTTGATCAAATATTTTCAATTTTCATATTGGGCGCTATGAAATGAAATGTTCATGATCTTATTATGTACTTTTATCTCTCACTGGCTCTGTTGCAGATAATCATTGGTCTATAATGTATTCGTGGACTTGTAGAACCCAGCACCAGTAGCATTGTGCCCAGAGGATGAAAAGATCCTGGCATCTTCTCTATGTAAGTCTAAGTCTGTTTTCAAATATGATGTTGAGATTACATCTTACGGTTATTTAAACACTATCTAAAATAAGTAATGCTCATGCTGCCTCTTAAGTGAAGATTTGATCAAATTTAGTTCTGTTTGCTCCAAGAACATTCATATAACAGATCCATTCTTACAGGTAGTGTATGGACTCCACTGACCACGTTACTTTCAAATGGTTCAATCATTTGCCTTATCATGTGCCCCAAATGTTATAATTGTGATTCTACATAGATGCAAAAGAGCAACAGATATCCCCGAGATCACAGTTGACCAGCTAATGAGTGTTTGCTCACTTATGATTGCAAGACTCATGAAGGAGCACAAAGTTTGAAGTGCAGAAAATGCTATCACTTCCCAGGATAACTGTGAAGAGGGCGAAATTTTTTATGGCTCAGTCTAATATCGAGCAACAAAACAGTCGCATGTGGATCTAATGAAAAATGAGGCGCGGGGAAGAGCTGATGTCCATACAGCCTGCATTAAAGTCGTAGAAAATTACTTGTTTAAAGAGCACTACCGGAATATAACAGAAGCTCATACGGTGAAAATTTTCGTGTGTAATGCTCTCAAGAGACATTCGATTCTAGAGGATCCTCTATGGTTTTAGCAACTGATGCTAATAGTAAGTCCAGTACTTCCTGAACGAGCTTGAAAGTTTATTCCTTGAGGTGCCTTGGAGGCTCTCATCCTAGAGTCCTCACTCGTTTCCTGGAAATTTTATTTCCAGGGCCTTTCTTGTAGAAGGTTTCTGTTCAACTTGAGTCACATTGATGAACAGGTCATTATTGGTAGAGTTAAAAATATTGCATCATCTGTTGCATTTAGACGGAGTTTAATCGTCTGCTTGCTGATAGAGAGACGACAATCATCAGCGAGGAGAAGACATCTTTTTGGAAATGGCAAGGAGAAGATATTCTTCGTGCTTTGTTTTTGGAAGAAACTATATTAGAGGTTGGAAGAAATTCATTGACCGCCTACTCAGAATTTAGGTAAAAAAAAACTTGTGCCGGCACAAGGAAATATTGAACTTTCCTATGGACTTGTTTTTGGAGGATTCTGCAGTAAATTTCTCGTCGAGTATATCCAGTTTATCTGACTCTTGCTGAGACTCAATGCCAAAATGGTCATGAAAATATCAATTCACAGAATTTTGCTTTAATTTGCCTGTTCATGGTCGTCCTTTTCAATTATGATAAATGAGGGAACCGGAACTTCTAGTTCGATTTTTCCTATGGTTAATCCGTAACATCTGCATGGAAGGAAGAGCATTAGGTTACGACGGTGAAAATTCCTATCCCAATGTTACAATATTCATTGCAACTAACAAGAGATCAAGATGGCGTTTCATCAGGATCAAAGGGCTCCATCGAGCTACAGAACATTAGAGCGAAGAGGCCCATTCACGAAATGCCCCAGTTGGCCCATTTTTTCGGTGACATTGACGCCAAGAGGAAGTGCGCAGCAGTGATCCCGCACTAAAATCCAAAAAAGAAATGTAAAGACTGACATGATTTGGTTTAGACGATCTAAGTTGTTCTTCACCGAGTGAGATTTCATCACCTTATCAATGAAGAAAATTTATTATAAAAAGATTTTTACTCTACTTATAATTAGATGGATTGGCTTAAACTTATATTAATAAAATTCGTTAAATTTCTTGATAACAAATAATATAGCTGAGAACCTAAGCAGGTAAGAAAAACATTGAAGAAATGAGGTCTAATTTATTAATATTATTTTTAATCTAATAATTAAAAAATTATAAATTAAAATTTTAATATAAAACTTTTTATATACTTTAATTTTCCTTTTTCTATCATATTTTACCTTTATATATTTTTTTTTATATAACAGGAAGAAAAGCATTGGTGCTCCTCTCTCTCTCTCCCTCTCTCGTGTGAACGCACTTTCCCATCATAATCTTCCCGTCCCTCCACTACGAAAGCAGAAAAATGGAAGGACAACTTTGCCTTTTCCACAAACCCAAAATTGAAACCCTAAATTTTCAGCAGATGAATGATGATTTTCATGCAAGTAATTCCAATGTTTTTATTCTTCGTTAATCTCAAGACATGTCAGTGTAAATATGCATATACAACTCTAAGCACATGCATTTGCATAAAAAACTGAATGGAGATTTTGTAGGGGAATTTCGTTTTGTAAATCCCTAAGAAAGTGATCCCAGAAAATTAACTCGTTGTATGCATCTTTGTGTGCTTTTGTCTTGCTGTAGTAACTTGCCAAACTCTACATTCGTCTTGCGATGCCCTTCTATTTCTACGGGCTATTATATATTCGCTATATATAAATATATATCTCTGTCTATGATGATCATTATACTATTACCAGTATTGCTGTCGTTATTATGAACGAAGAAATGAATATGGAGTTGCATAGGGTATTCCTGAGGTGAGAATTCCAAGCGCTAGTGATGATTATATAGGCACAACCCGAATGTCTAGCCCTAATTGCCCAAAATTATTCACCTTAATTGTTGTCCATCAATCATTTTACATAGCTGTAGGGATTTTATATATAGGTATGATGTTGGTTGAGAGCAATTGTCATTTTAGGTTAATAATATTAAAATTTTTTCCCTGTTCTGTGAATTTAGAAGTAAAGTAGGATGAGAAAAATGAAGAGATAATGTTATATCTTAACTTGAAGAAGACATATATTATTGCGTATTTTTCACTTGATAAATATCATTTAAACTTCCCATCTTAACCTGCCCTGACATGTATATTACATTTGATAGGAACAAACGGAGAGTAATGGCATGGAGCAAATTCTACTGATTAGAATGCAAGAGTACATAAAAAAAAAATTAATTAGAAATTTATGAGGTCGTCCTGAAGACATGAAGCAGTGTAATTATGAAAAGTGATGTTGGATTTCCTTGAGTTTTATAAAAGATATATCATTTAATAATAATAAGAGAGAAAATTCTATCTTAATAGAATTCATAAAACAATACCTCTTAAAAATATATTCAAATAAAAGTTATAAAATGAAAAATTAAAATGTCCGTTTCCATGAATTCCACATAATCTTGATGTATCTCTCTACATGGTGCGAGAGAATATCCACACAATTACTAGTAATAAATAGGCAAATTTCAATCAAGCGAAGACTCTGAAACATGCATTTAATTTTGCTAATTGATTAAAATGTTCATTACCGGAGTGCAATTCAGAACATCGTAGAATGCAACAATACCGAGTCATGATTGAGGAAGGGTTTCTGAATTTAATACTATTCATTAAAACTTATTACAGCCTTTTATTTCCCATTTCCTCTTGATTATTTAAAAATTGTATATCTCTCCTTTAACTTTTTTTTAAACGTATTATCAAGATCTTATTTTCATATATATGCTACTCTGTTTGTTGTGGTGGTGGGGGGAGGTGGTGGCGTGGGTGTGGGGTGTGGCGTGTGGCGTGTGGGGTGCGGGGTGTATCTGGGTGCGGCCCGTAAAGGACTAAATTAGATTGTCCTTCCTTTTTGCAATGATTTTTCTATGGTAATGATGGGTTCTTGCTTTTTTTTTTTTTGTGTTTTCACTTTTGTTGAAAGTTGGCACATGTATTGCCTTCACTTTTTGTTTTTTTGGTTCAGTCCATGGAATATTGATGAGAAGTTACAATTTACACAGTATGGTTAAATTTCCACGATATGTATATATATATATATATGTGTGTGTGTGTGCGCGCGCGCGCGCGTGCATATGCATTGATTGATTAAAAATGATTTCTTACTCGTTTTTCTTTTTACCCTCTTAGCATCTATATTAAATTACATATAATTCTACACTATATATATATATATATATATGAGTACAAATGAGTTCTTGGTGATGCTCGACATACTCATGGTGAAATCATGCATCCATAAACACGTACCATAGTTACCAATATTCACGTGTGTGAATTAACACAAAGGTTAATTAATATCATAGTTAGTGTCTGTCTAATCCCGCTCATACCACGGGATTAAAGCACTAATTCCGAAGAATAAACAAAAAAATAGGCTGTCTTTTACTATTATATATGTCTTAGCTCTTTAGAGGCTGATGATTGATGAAGAACATCAGTCAAGAACATTATTGGTTTGAACATTCGTTCTCTTCTTTTGTAAACTCATCGTATAAATACTGATGTTCAATGCCTGATTTATAACTCCCAGCTTAATGCAATCGATGAATGCCAACACCCTGATTGGCATTGATATGTAAGGAACAGTTGAGGAATTCGCAGAACATTGTAAAACCGTACCCTTTTACCAGTAGAGATTTCTTGTAATAAGTTGGTTACCTTTTTTTGTGCCCTGCAGATCAAAATCTATGAAATGTCACAAACATGTGTAGAAATGATGAAGATGACAAGGACATGAATAATAATAATAATATGTGGGCATAGTGTAAGACAACATTATTTGACATAATAGCCTCTGCGAAATTTATGGATTCTTTGCTCTGGCTGCCATTAATTGCTAGCGAGCCGGTTTTCTTTTTCTGGCATATACCTAAAATTTAATTTCCACTTTTTTTAAGTTATAATCATACTAATTCATTAAAAATTACCACTATTTAAATTATAATTTTACCTATACGTAAAATCTACTTTAAAAATAAAACAAATTAATGAATCATATCCACTCAGTCACGTTTCTTCTCATTTAACCCTTATATCGCCGTATGTCTTCTTCACTTTCACTTTTTCACAACAAATTAATTAATCTGCACGTTCTTCTTCATAATCCAATGATGACGAATTCGATCTCCTAGAAGATGCTCTTTCTCTACCTGCTCAATAGCTTTAGCTGCGCCTTGTGCCCAACTAATTCCATTTTGCTACATTGAAAGTGATCATAACTTGGGCAAATTGAGCGAAATTAAAATTTCACAACAGGAATTCATCACTTCCATTCTGTCATAGCTAGCAGCTCATTTTCTTAGCGAAGGTTAACCATTATAGCGGACGGAATCAGTAAGATTATCCTCAAAACTTTACACGAGAGGCTCACTAACTTCGCCGCCACATTTATTCATATGTGGAATGTTGCATTTTCCCAAGGAAAGAAGAAAAAAAAATGGAAAGATGAAAATTGATGCTGTGGTTCTGTGTGAGGATTTTTTTTTTACTAGGAAGGTGACAAAAAATTAAAAAGAAGGAAGAATTGAGAAGAACGAGGAACAGGAAAGCTCACACTCACTGCAAAAAGCTCTTTCACCCTCCATAGCCATGAAGACAGACAGACAAACCCCTCCTTAAGCTCCTCAGTCAGTCAGTCAGTCAGTCCTCCATACATATATCCATGAAAGTGTTCTTCTGGTTCTGATCACCGAATCTTCACTTCTCCCTCTAATGTTAGATCCTTTGCAATTTCAAATTTCAAAACAACATTCATCCAAACAGGAAAAAAAAGGAAAAAGTTACCTGAAATCCTGAAAGAAATCCGCAATGAAAGATTGAGTAGGTCTATTTTTAATATATTACAGATAAAAGTAATTTTTCAGTATGATCAGCTACATGACAACGTCATGTCGGGCCTTTGTGCGATTTATTATTGTACTTGTGTAAGCTTCGGAGTAACTGATTATGAATCAACACGTAGTCTAGATGTCGACTCTTACAGTATAGGGTTGATCAAGAAACACACTGCAATAAAGTTGATTGAGCATGGGAGACATTCCTTGGCTATTTTCAACCCATCAATCTACATGGGGTAGCTAAGGTGGGACTCGACGCTTTGGACCATCCCACTAATTATCAATCAGACAGATTTATCCGCCCCCACCGAAAAAAAAAGCATCAATCAGAGAGGACACTAGAGAACAGAAGCAAACACCACCTCGCCAGCTGAAAGGCAAAAAAAAAAAAAAAGGAAGAATATGTTTTGAAAAGAAAAAGTACAATTTCTACTTTATTAGCATATGAATATTTAGTTGTTTGTCTTTTTGTATAAAAATAATGTCTGGTCTCTGCGTAGATGTTTAAATAGATTTGGAAAATTTGTCATAGGTGAAATTCAAACGAAAATAAATAGATAAAAAAGGGTGAATTTATAGGTGAAATAGAATAAAATTAATAAATAAAATTGATTATATACATAATATTTCGTGCATTTTTTTAATATAAGAGGATTTGATGTTTGTGTGTAAAAAGGCCACTGGGTGGCCATTGCCTAGGGGCACAAAAAAGGAAAGTAAGCGAAAGCAAAGATGGCACAGCTCACACTATTGAAAGAAATTATGTCACAGAACCCATTTTCAATGGTTCTCTCTCGACTGATCGGTGTCCAGTATGCCTGTATGTGTACCCTATTCATTCCCTGACAAACATATATATAACTGAACATGGTCCATGCGTGCATGCACTCTTTATATTTAGATGTATATGTATAAATATTATCAATGCAAAGAAGAAAAAGAAAAAGCATTATAATAGAATATTATAATGCTCCTCTTCATACTCTTCAGTTAGACAAACCCTAAAATCATAATTTTTAAAACCGAACCAAATCGGAAATCAATGTAGGCATAGGTTTATGGATTCATGAGTCAGACTGGAAGTTCAATGAGTTGAATGCATATTTAATAAATAATATTAATAAATAATATTATTAATAAATTTACATAATATCATAATTTGAATAAGATTT
>CXYZ01023889.1:251119-272838 GCA_900006705.1 Sonneratia caseolaris | reverse complement strand
TAATATGCTCCCCTTCTCTTATTTATAGCCGAATATTTTTTTGGTGGGTTAAAGCTAGATTTAGATTGTGATGTTTACCTTTTTTTTATTGCACAATATTTTCAAGTCAGCCAAAACGGATCTTGAAACTAATTTACAGTTAAGTTGAGATTTTTCGAAAAATTCCTATCGACTATCCTAACTTAACATTTGATCCTTAGATCACCTATTTAAGGATTTAATAAAAGAATTATTAGTCTAATTTAAAGCTGGTAATTGTGATCTTAGTTTAAGAGATTGTAATCTTAACCCCTGCTTCTTGGTCGAGGTATATGTTCCTCGCTAGCTAAAGGAACTGTCGCTTGTTTACCAGCGCAACATTGAATATTATTTATTTCCAAGTTTGTCCATCATAGACCCCTCTGGATATCGTTGCGATTCCGTGGATCCACGACAGTGGGTATGCCACTGCAACTCCATAGATCCGCAAGGACTTTATCCCCGTCAGATTAGAACTCATCGCGGCATCCATAGGACATGACCGGGTGCTTCGAAATTTTCATTACTTGGTGATTTTTGCGCCGTCGTGACAACTCCTCTCCTTTTGGGGGAGTCCACGATTTTTTTCTAGCATTGCGACACCCTTACATCTCGACGGCTCCTCTCCCTTGGGAGTAGTGCATGATTTTTCTATCATTTTGATTCCCTTGGGCCGCGGCGACTCCACTCTCTTGGGAGGAGTCCATGATTTTTCTCTCGTCGCAACTCCCTTGGGCCACGACTTCTTTGGGAGGGGTCAAGCCTCATGAGGTCGACTGTAATCTTATTCAAACAATCAAGACTTTGGTCCCAAGTTACACCAATCATAGTCATGCACAAATCGCACTACAATGCGAATGCAACTAAAAGATTAATTGCAGCAAGATCTTAAAATATGAAAATCAACAACCTAATATAGATTCAAATTGAGAATATGTAACGAACTGAGATGAATGCAAACTGAGAAAACATAACAACCTAACATAGATTCAATTTGGAGCCCTCAATAACTCAACGGTAGAACTTCCACAACATGTCAGCATTGAAAGTGCGGGGGGCAGCTTCCCTTCTATGTCTTCAAGAACATACGCGTTGGGATGGAGAATGCTAATGACCTTGTATGGTCCTTCCCACTGGGGGAGATTGTTGATTTGGTTGCGGAGCATAAACTAATTTTTCCGTAGCACTAATTCCCCTACTTGGAATTGAATGGCGTGCACCCTTCAATTGAAGTATCGCACCGCTACCTGTTTCGCTCAATCTATGTGTTGAACAGCAGTTGGTCGCACCTCTTCCAACATGTCTAACTCCTCTCGAAGGAAATCTTCACTTCTTCCCTCCTGGAAGTTTGTTGTTCGAAAGGTTGGAGATCCAATCTCCATGGGCAGGACTGCCTCCGATGCATATACCAGATAGAAAGGTGTCTCACCCGTTGCAGAGCGGAGCGTTGTCCTATAAGACCAAAGAACCCAATCAAGCTCATCAACTCAGCTTCCCCACTGTCGTGACGTGACCTTAGTGCGGAGGCCATGTAACATGGCTTTGTTTGTTGCCTCCGCCTGTCCATTCAATTGAGGATGTGCCACCGAAGAGAAACGATGTTCTAAGTGCAACTCCTAACACATCTCTTGAAAAGCCTTGCCAGTGAATTGGGTGCCATTATTAGAGATTATGGGCTTGGGAATACTGAATCTAATGTGGGATTGAGGGGGTTGATCCCAATTTTTACAGCATTGATTGAAATGATAGGATTTGGTTTAAAACCAAATGGGTGCAAATAACCAACTAATGAAAGAAAACATGACTAGTTACTTAGAGCACTTATCTAATCACGAACTCGAAAATCAATTCACACAATGACTCACCTGGGTTAAGGCATGAATTTGAGGTTTTGGGAAACTTGAATCACCAAAGTAAAGCGTTAGTTTAATACAATAAGGTTTTACAAGAGTAAAAGAGAAATTATTATCATAAGGAGAACACATTTTTTATTCAAATAATTCAATATTAGAAAATTGATTTATATATCGAATGAGAGCAAATATATAGATGATTGACTAATGAATTGTTTCTTAAGATACTAGATAACAATCAGTAAAAAATAATATACTTACTCTCATTTTGCAAATCTCCCATTGAGAAAGTGTATAAATATAGAAAATTACTTCAGTTAATTATAATAACTAATTATAAAGTTATCTATTGTTCTTCCAACACTAGATCTTACAAGTTGGTCAAGTTTTCTTGTTTGTGAGCTAAGAAGCTCTAGTTGGACTTGGGTTTGGTCTCGGGCTTAAAAAAAGATAAATGTTTTCTTCATTTTAGACTTTAGTATTTTAAGCCAAATATTCATTAATAAGAATGCCAATAACTTCTTACAATTTTTTCATCCTTTCTCTTATCATCGTTCATCCTTTCTCTTATCATCGAGCCTCCTCCGTCCAAATCAAGTCCTTTTCTACTTGGGTCAAATCTCTCGTGTCAAAACCTTCTTTGTCCTCATCAGAAATGATACACAATTCCCCTGAGGATGAACTCCTTTATAGCCTTATCAATGTTTAGAGTCATTGTTGATAGCTAGAACCTCAATTGGAATGCAAGAGGTTGTTACTTTTGCGTTCCTCTATGAAATGGACAGGGCAAGTGGTATGCCCAGTCGCCATCTTGCTTAATGAATCCATTAAGAAGTTCTCCCCTCTAGGAATTTACGTTAGCATGACTTCCTCCAAGCCTACCCTTAGGGCTTTCGCACGCACGACAAATACCTTCATTTTTTCTTTCTTGGCATGGTAAGTACTTGTGACTTGCTGCACCACCAATTGGGAATCGTACTTCGCCCACAAGCGTAGAGCACCCGCACCCTTGATAATGAGTAGGCTGGTTATGAGCACCTTGTACTCCACTTCATTGTTAGTTGTGGAGGGCAGCAGGACAAGGCCATAGATCAAAAGTTGACCTCCAGGGAGTTTAATGATGCTCCACGCCCCTGCGCTGCAATCAATTGATGAACCATCAATGAACAACTCCCACACACCTTCCTCATTGTTGGCATCCTCTGCGACACCATTCGTCAAGGTGTTCTTCGCAATAAAATCAAACAAAGGCCTGGGCTTTAATGGCAGTTCACGGGTGATACTTGATGTTCAACTCACCAAGCTCTATTGCCCATTTAACTAGTTGTCCCATTGAGTCAGACCTCTCCAAGACTTGGGCTAGGGGCTAGTTAGGCAGGACATTGATAGGGTAAGCATGGAAGTATTGCCTAAGCTTGCGCACCACTACTATTGTGGCTAATGCAAATTTCTCCACCAACAGATACTGTTGCTCTGGTGGCGTCATCACCTTACAAACATAATAGATGGGTTTTTGGGAGCCGTCGGTGTCACTTACCAACACGGAGCTGAGGACGTGGTCACTCATGCCAAGGTATTATGACAGCACTTCACCCAGTTTTGGTGTCGCCAGGCAAGGTAAGAAGTGCAGGTATTCCTTTTGGCCGCGAAAAGCTGCTTCACACTCTTCAATCGAGGTCAACTTCCGACCCGTCTTTAGAGCTTTGAAGAAGGGCAAGCATTCGTCCCCCGATTTAGCGAGAAAATGGTTAAGCGACTCGAGGCGCCCTATCAATCACTACACATCATTGACGTTACGTGGCACGGCCATCTCCTCCACCGTTTTGACCTTTTTGGGTTAGCTTCGATTCCTCGATGAATAAGCATGATACCCAAGAATTTCCCAATCTCAACTCCGAAGGCACATTTTTGTGGATTTAAACTGCATGCTTTAGCGTCACATAATCTACAATGCTTCCTCCAGGTCTTTCACGTGGGATATGCGTGACGTGGATTTGATAATCATGTTGTCAACATACAACTAACTCCTTGTTTCTTTTCATAAGTTCATTGAACAATATGTTAACCAAGTGTTGGTAAGTGGCTCATGCGTTTTTTTAATCTGAAGGATATTACCTTGTAACAATAGATGCCATCATCCATGTAAAACGCCATTTTCCCCTTATCCTTGGGGTGCATTTGGATCTGATTGTACCCCAAGTAAGCATCCATGAAATTGAGGAGTCCGTGTCGGGTAGTTGCATCCATTAGTTGGTCAATTTGTGGGAGCGGATATGCATCTTTTGGTCAGGCATTATTCAAATTAGTGTAGTCCATGCACATTTTCGTTTTGCCATTAGACCTCTTTACTAGGACTATGTTTACAACGCAACTCTAGAAGTGCACCTTGCGAATGAAGCCGAATTGTACAAGCTTGGATAGTTCTTCCTTTATCATGGCACGTCTATCCGCTCCCATGGCTCGGCAATGCTGGACAACTGGTATTATTACTGGGTCCTCCATAAGTCGGTGGCAGATCAGGTCTAGGTCAATTGCCTAGCATGTCGGTGGGTGCCCAGGCCAATATGTCCTTGAAACATTGTAGGAGGTCAATGAGGTGCATTTGGAATGACGTGTCCAACCTTATCCCCACACTTAGCGCACGGCCTTCATTGAGCAGAACTTCCTCCAGGCTTTTATAGGTTGAGGCCTGGAAAGATCATCCCTCGGATCATTTTTAATAGCAAGAGAGGGCCATTGTTTCGCCTCCTTCAAAGTTGTCGCATAGCACTGCCTCGAGATACACTAATCACTAACACCTCTCCTACTCCACTGGCCGTCAAAAACTTCATTTTCTGATGATACCGCGATGGGATGGTCTTCAGTGCGTTCAAGGTGGGATGCCCAAGGATGACATTATAGGTGGAAGATACATGAACCAAGAGGAAAGTGGATTGGCAGAAGGCCCTTCGCGAGCCTATACCAATCTGTATGTGTAGTGACACCAATTCCAATGGCGTGACAACCCCTCTTGCAAAGTCCGCAAGCAGTGCTTTGCTAGGCTGCAGCTTGGACATTCCCAACTTCATTTTCTCATATGCATCATAAAACACGATGTCTGCAGAACTCCTGCTGTCGACCAAAGCTCAAATGGTGTAGTCTGCTCATCCCGGCTCCGCCAATTTTAAGACTCCAGTATCTTTCCTTTTTTGCTTAGCAAGCCCCCCTACAATGACATGCATTGTCCCCCTCGTGTCCCTCTCACCCTCGCCTTGTCTTTCTCGAGTAGGCTGTCTTGGCGGGGACCAATTGCGGCACATAGTGTAGTCATCGTGGCTTGGAGGGCGTCGTGCCCGGGCCTTTAGCTTCCTTACATATTCCCACAAGTTTCTACCATGCACCAAGCGCTCCACCTCTTCCTTCAATTGGAAGCAATTCCTGTTATAACAAATAAATTTATTGCATTTCTTTCTTCCTAGTTTGAAAAAAAAGGAAAATAATTATATAATTTCATAAGTATAGAATAAAATATTAGAAATAGAAAAGGAATAAAGGGATAAGGGATTATAAAAAATAATTAAATTTATAATATTTTAATTATTAAATTTTAAAAAATTATTATATCAAATTTCCTTTTAAAAAAATGACTTTTATTTAGGTGGGAAATGGTCACTTTTACTGGAATGCATGCGAGGAAATTCAATTCAGGTTGCTCGTGTTCATTAATTGGATCCTCGCGTCATGGAAAGAGATCGCGGTGCCCTAAATTAAACTAATAACACAAATTTTATTTTCTCGTGAGTCGGCGGCGGGCTTATCGTTATTATCCACGACCAACCATGCATGCATGACTGTCTACTCCCAGAATATAATAATTGAGTAGTGCGTCCTCATCAATTAATATATTTTTCAAAGATAATTCCTCAATTAATTTATTACATCCCTTCTCTTATGATATATACATACATATATATATATTAACTGATAAAAAATATACATATATATTAAAACAAAATATGCGCATATATTATAACGAGTATAATCTCTAAGACGACGTCTGCTCTTCCCTTTTCCACATTATATGTACTTATTAGCTATAATTAATTTACTCAAGAGAATAATTGATATAAATTCACGGATTGTTGCCCCAAAACTGTTTTCCCAGATTCCAATTGTGTAGTTTTTTTTCTTATTTATAAGTATATTTCGGGGGTTTCATCAAAGCAATGGACCACAAAATTTTCAGCGGAAACAGCATCTAAACTCATTATCACAAGGATCAATGGATGTTAGTTCATATTTCACTTGAGTTAAAATTCTTCAAGATGAATTAAAAGCATATCAACAAGGAATGGATTACTAGCAATGGGAGGCAGTCATGCAATTGTTAATGGGACTAAACGAGTCATTTGCAGGAGTATGTTCTCAGATTTTAATGATGGAGCCTTTGCCACCATCGTCTAAAGATGCAAGAAGAAAAGCGAAGACCGATTGGTGGTTTTGCAACAACTGATGCAACGACTTTCTCAACTGGCACACTTCAATATGATCCAAATCCAGTAGGCTTTACAGCAGCTTCAAATCTCGTACTGCATACTGTGTTTTATGTGCCAACATTTAAGTTTAATTTGATCAGTATTAGTTCTTTACTTTCTACCAATAATTGTCGAGTAATTTTTGACTCAGTTACTTGTGTGATACAAGACCTAGCCCAGGACTTGATGACTAGGAAGGGTAGCAAGCACAGAAAGTTTTTCATCCTCAATACGTCTGCTTCCATAGTAGCTATTACATCATTTAGTTTAGCTGTGATTTCCTCTGGTATTTGCCATATGCGCCTAGGACATCCTTCTTTCTCTTGTGTATTTACTTTGCATGGCAAATTAGGATTACATCAGACTGCTACTTTAGACTTTTTTCTCACTGTGAAACATGTCATTTGGTTAAACAAAGAAAATTAGCATTTCTTGCTTTGAGTAATGTCAGTGATATCCCTTTGATTTAGTTCATCTTGATGTTTGGGATCCATTCGCTGTTCCTACAATTTCTGATTATTGTTACTTTCTTACGATCGTAGATAACCATTCACAAACCACCTGGTTGTACAAGATGCAGGCCAAATATGACGTCATCAAATTTTTCCAAAATTCCATTCACTCATTCTCAATTAATATGATAAGAACAATAAGGCAATCAAGACAAATAACACTATGGAATTGCAATTTCTAGAATTACTCAAATAAAAGGGTATAATAGCGTACATTCGTGTCCTGAAACTCCAAAACGCAATGGAGTCATCGAGAGGAAACACTAGCATATATTGAATGTTGCTTAGGCATTGCTCTTCCAGTCAAGCATTCCTTTGAGCTATTGGGATATATGCGTATAGATAGCTGTCTACCCGATAAATCGAACACGATTATTCCTTCTTAATAATCGAAATCCTTTTGAAGTTTTGAACAAGAAGCAGCTGAGCTATTATGCATGGTCAAGGGGTTGGTCCAATTTTCATGATATAGGTTAAAAGGATGGGGTTTGGTTTGAAACCAAATGGAAGTAAATGGCTAACCAACGAAAGAAAATATGGCTAACTACTTAAATCACTTGACTAACCATGAACTCAAAGATCAATCCACATAATAACTCACCTAGGTTGAGGCTGAATTGGGGGCTTGAGAAACATGAATCACTAAACTAAAATGTTAGTTTGACAAAGTAAGGTTTTATAAAAGCAAAATAGAGATTATTATCTCACACGAAAAATACAGTTTGCATTCAAAGAATTCAATATTAAAAAAACTCATTTACATATTTAATGATAGCAAATATATAAATGTTTAGCTGATGAATTATTTCCTAAGATACTTGATAATAATCACTAAAAAATAATGCACTTATTTTCATTATGCAAAATTTTAATTAAAAAAGTCTACAAATGTGAAAAACTATTTCATTTGATTATATGATCTAATAATAAACTTATTTATTCTTGTTGCAACTATGAATCATGCTAGTTGGTTAAGTTTTCTTGTTTGCAAGCTACTCCAATCAGACTTGAGATTGGCCTAAGGCTCAAAAAAAAGAAGACAAATGTCTCATTCTCTTGTACTTCAGTCTCTCCTACCAAATATTTATTAGTAAAAATATCAATAGATTATTGCAATATCTTCAATCCTATAAGATCACATCCTTTTCTAATTAAGTTGCATCTTTCATGTCAAAATCTTCTTTGTCCTCATCATTCTCCGCCTCTTAAAAAGGAGGCGTACTCATCTCTTGAAGATCTGCATCAAAGAAATGAGATAGATAAATAATATTAAAAATAACATTTACATTATACTTACTAGTTAAATTAATCTTATATACATTATTATTATTATTATTATTCTTCTTCTTCTTAATTAGAAGACAGAAAAATGTAATTCACTCTAACCTCGTGGCTTTACATGTCGAACAAGGTTGTCAGCAACGCTATGCTTCACCCCACGTATCTCATTATCATTTATTTATTTATTATTATCATTAGTAGCAGCACTGCTTACAGACGATGTTAGTAAAATTTGAAAGGACGGAAACACGTGGGGGCTGTTTCACAATTTGAGGTAAAACTCTGCAGCCTCGTCCTCGTCCACGATAGGCCAGATTACCGAACAGGGCCTGGCAGCACGGGCCAACGAGCTAGCCGGGAGCAAGGCGAGGGCGTAACGGTAATTACACTCAGAAAGAGAAAAGAAAACAAAAAAGCGTCCGAGTCGGATGTGGAGCCCACACGAGTTTGCATTGTGTCTGCTGCTGTTTGACAGCTTGACGCGTCCCCGGGCAGCTCGGCGAGGCCCCCGTACAGCTTGCCTCTCAGTGTATTTTATCTTCCATCTGAAATTTCCGAGCGCCTATCAGATCTATCTTGTGCACGACGCGCTCGTGCTGGATGAGGAGGATCATTGCGTAATTGGATCGAAATCATTTTTTGGGTGGATGAGCTGCTTGCTTAAGAGGAGTGGTGGGTACTGAAGGGTACGGGTGCGATTATGGAGGGAAAATCGGGAAATGGCAGTGCGTGGGTACGAGATGTGGGAAAAGGAAAAGGAAAAAGGAAAGGAAAGGAAAGGCAAGACGAGGCTTGGAAGACAAAAAGAAAGAGGGTAAACAGGGAAATGGGTTCAATTTATCGTATAAAGAAACAAAAGGAGAAGAAAAGGAAAGGAAAGGCAAATGTGGAGAGGAAAAAAAAGAGAAAAAGGGAAGGTTAGTGAGTCGTGTAGTAGTACCATGGCGTGATTTGCTTTTTTCTTTTTCTTGTCTCCTTTTTTTCTTTTATTTTTTTTTCACTCACACACGCTCAGCCTCGGCAGTAATCTTTTGAAAAATTAAAGCAACTCTAGATCGATGTGCAGAATTTTTTTTAAAATTTTAAATGTTATAAATAATATAAAAATGATTGAAGAAAATTAGAGTCTGTTTGGGTCTAAAAGAACGGAGAGAAAGGAGATGGCGGAGGATATGAAACATGGCATAATTAAAGTTGTTTAACATTACTTTTTTAAATAATTTTTCTGTGCGTAAATAATGTGAACCAAGGGAATTTGTTATTTTAACAAATTTATCTCTTAATATATTAATCTAATTTAAAAATAAATTAACAATAATTTAGCTCCCTGCCTCTCCTTACTCTCTTTTACTTTGGTTCCCGATTCTTCAATCCAAATAAAAGGGGAGGAAAATGCAGAGGAAAAGGAAAGCTGCCGAGCGTTTGGGCACTCCAATCCCATCCCATCCCATAATCAGCTTATGACTTTTTTCATTTTCTTCTTTTCCATGGAGAAACGAACTGAAGACAACCAAACCGTAATTGCTGACTTTCATGACAAATATTTTGATGGAACTGATGATGCATCCCGAGCAGCACCGTCTTCTTTTTCATATCAATATTGAGAACATATTGGATCTGAATTATGTTGATTTTATTTGATATTCTTATTTCCTATAAACCGGGTTTGTTCGTCATGGCAGAAATCACAAATTGCATTTCTCAAAGGATAATGTTTTGCCCTCACTTTATTCAGCCTCTTTTGATGGCGGTTTGAAGCCTGGAGAGAATCTCGACGTTCTAACCTGGCTGGGACAAGGCTGTGCTTATCCCGGTTCCCAAACACGACCTTGATAGAACTCGGAGGCAGTGCTGCCCGCTCACCCATCTCGGTCATCGGAATCCGTAAAGCCGTAGGCAAGTGAGCAGCCCAGTAGGGGCATTAAAGACATTTCGGCTGCGAGCCCTCCTAAGCAAGTGGTAATAAACGGACCGGGGGGGGAAAGAGACGGTATAGGCCAGACAACGGAAAAGTAACTAAGCAAAGCAAAACCTCGCAGTGTCCAGACCCTGTGGGGCCCACTCTACAAAAATTCCTTTCCAAATTCCTCCTCATGAAAAATAATTTCCTCAGTTAAAAAAGAAAAAGAAAAAGAAAAATGCAATTTCATCCTCCCTCACCCTCAGCAGTCGTTTCTTTTCTTTTACCATTTTCATTATAATTTTTTACTATTTTTTAATAAAATCATTTTCTATGGATTTAATCATTAACCTTCTTATTTGGAATTATTTTTAGCCCTTTTCATTATTTTAATTATTAAAATTTTATAATACATTTTTTACCGTAAAAAGAAGTAAATACTGATATATTCCATTTTCAAAAAATAAATAATCAATTTAATTAATGAAAAATCAATAGAATTTTGTTTTTTGTTTTTTTTCGATAAGAATTCGTGTTTTGTTGAGCTTACACTCGTCACTCGCGCACTCTCTCTCACTAAAAAAAAAGGAATAATTTTTTTCTCAATATTTTGCCGTTGTTTCTTTCTCTGTCATTATTATTTTTTCTCGCACTTTCTCATTGGCTGTCCGTTGGAGCCAAGTTGTTGAGTTGGCTCTCTTCTTGCTTTCTTTCCTCCTCCATCCTCTTCGTCTTTCACTCTGAACTGGACTCTCAACTGACCTGACCTTGACCTCCTGACCTCTGTATTCCATCCTCTGCGCTTCTTTCGCTACTGCTTCACCTCACATTTTGTCTAATATGAGCAGAGGAGTGGGGATTGTTGAGCAGAGCCACCGGGAATGAATCCCTCGAGGGAGCCCCCCATACCTGAGCTCCAGCCCCCGCAGCCTCCCCAGCCTCACCGCCCCTCCACCTCCTGTGACCGCCATCCCGATGAGCACTTCACGGGCTTCTGCCCCTCTTGCCTTTGTGAGCGCCTCGCTGTCCTAGGACCTTCCTCCAACAACGGCTCCTCCTCCTCCCGCAAGCCCTCCACCGCTGCCGCCGCCATCAAGGCCATCTTCAAGCCCTCCGCCGCCGCCGCTGCCCCTTCCTCCTCTTCCTCATCCTCGTTCCTGCCCGAGCTCCGACGCACCAAGTCCTTCTCCGCCTCCAAGAACGAGGGTTTCTTCTCTGGCATTTTCGAGCCTCAGAGGAAATCCTGCGACGTCAGGGTACGGAACACCCTGTGGAACCTCTTTTCACTCGACGACGAGACCAAAACCACCGAAGTAGAGTCTCGGAATTTGCCCAGCTCGAGCGTCCAGCGCTTATCCGTGCTCGAATCCAAGGAAGAGGACCTAGAAACCAAGACAGGGAAGCCCGACATTGAAGAGGAATCAGAAGAAGAGGTAGACGAGATTAGGGCTCTGGAAGAACCACGCAAGTCCAATGTAGTGGAAGACAGAGTCCTAGAGATTGTACGACAAGAAGAGGAGGAGGAATCCCCGCAGCTCGTAGCAGAGGATCTCAGAACAATGAAGGACCACATAGATCTCGACTCAAACCCTAAGAAACCTTCTTCGGGTAGGGACTTCAAGGACATTGCTGGCAGCTTCTGGACTGCCGCCTCGGTCTTCAGCAAGAAGCTGCAGAAATGGCGGAGGAAGCAGAAGATTAAGAAGCAGCGGGGGGCTGACGGTGGCAGCTGCTCTGCCACTCTCCCTGTTGAGAAGCCCATTGGCCGCCAGTTCCGGGAGACCCAGTCTGAGATAGCTGATTATGGGTTCGGTCGGAGATCTTGCGATACCGACCCAAGGTTCTCCCTTGATGCAGGTCGGATCTCATTTGATGATCCGAGGTACTCCTTTGACGAGCCGAGAGCCTCATGGGATGGATACCTGATCGGGCGTTCATTCCCACCGCCCCGAATGGGTCCCACAATGGTCTCAGTCGTGGAGGATTCTCCTCCCGTCCACCATGTCCTAAGGATTGATAGCCAAATTCCAGTGGAAGAGCCACCCAGGAACTCAATTGATGAGGAGGAGGATGGTGTTCCTGGTGGGTCGTCCCAGACACGGGATTACTACATGGACTCGTCCTCTAGACGCAGGAAGAGCCTTGATCGCACAAGTTCAATTAGAAAGACTGCAGCAGCAGTTGTGGCAGAAATGGATGAGCTGAAATCTGCCAAGAATGCAAAAGTTTCCCCGGCTACGATGGATTATTTCCAGGGGACTAGGTTAGTAGTCGGGGAGAGGGATCTGAGGGACTCAAACTCAAATTCTCTCAGGGATGATTGCTCAGAAATGTTTGAGATTGGATTCCGGGACAGTGCCTCAATGATTGGGAATGGTGAACGGAAGGGACCGAAGAAGTCAAGCAGGTGGAAGGCCTGGAGCATTTGGGGGTTTATTCACCGAAGAGGGAATAAGGATGAGAACGACGATCAGTGCAGTGGCAGGGGGAATGGGGTTGAGAGGTCCTTATCGGAGTCCTGGCAAGACTGTAATGGGGACCCGAAACTGGCTTTCAACCGGAAGGTCCTACGGAGCAATAGCACTGTCAGTTCAAGGAACTCCTACAGCCTAGGGGGATCCTTCGGGCGGAAGAATGGGAATGTGAATGGGATTGAGATGAATAGGCATGGGAAGAAGAGGAGGGATGAGTTTGTCCTGGAGAGAAATCGCAGTGCAAGGTACTCACCGAACAATGTTGATAATGGGCTGCTGAGTATCTACTTTACCCCTCTGAGGGGAAGCCGAAGGAATGGAGGAGGTGGCGGGATGACAGTGGGGCCAGGGAAGGGCAGGGCTGGTCCCGCTCAATCCATCACCCGGAGCATACTGAGACTCTACTGAATAGAAGGAGAAAAGGAACGAGGGAGAAATGTGGCGCCACCTTTGGTATAGTTTAGTATTGGTTTTTTTTTTTTGGGGTGCAATTTGTTATGTAAAACTCACATTGCTGTACTATTCTGTAATCCCCTCAATGGTTGGTTGGTTGGTGCGGGTTTATGGATAAAAAAAGAGACCAGATCCTTCAATCTGCAACGTTGGTTGGTTAATTCCTTTCAATCTTCTTCAGTTACTTTAGTAACACTATTCTTCTTGTTTTCTTTCTGCTCTCTCTCATTCCATAATATGCAGATTTTCATAAGAAAAAAAAAACGATGTAACTTGTTGGTATTGGGTAGTGATTCATGTTATTCGGTTTCTTAGGTTTGAGTCAAAGTTGAGTGTGAATTAGATCGAATTCTTGATGAAACTAGTCGAGGTTCTTTGTTGAAAACCGAAAGGGGCTGAGCATGAAGATGGAAGTGACGTTCGGAAGTACTGGGATGTCTGTGCTTCCTTTAGGCACAGAATGTTTCCTTCCTTTTGTCGACAGACTCAGAATTTTGTTTTGTCATCGTATGTTGTCTTGTCTTCTTGATGGAGTGCTTAAAGGAAAACTTGGCAGATGATACATATTATGCCAACTGTGGTTATGCGACATTGTCTCTGTGGAGAGAGAGACAATGCCAATAGGCAGTCTCTTGTTTTTCCTATTGCAGCTCTCATATTGGTCCCAATGGGAAACAAAAAAAGAAACACAATCCTTCACAAGAGTGTCCTTTTTCTTTTACCAATTTCATAAACAAGAGAAGAACTCTGCAATGCATATTGATGGCGGCATGAACTTACCTCAACATAAGTTGTGCTGAGAATCTGTCTGCAAAGATATGAGAACAGCAAGAGTTTCAGTTTCTCGTAGCTCATGCTTCAAATCCAGCTTCGAAGCCTGCACAGTTGATCTGTTAAAGTTTGATTTTCTTCTACTGTAAGCTGCGAAAAGGAGAGTGAAATGAGAACCAACTAACAATGTTAGGATGATTTGACATCTATATCTTTGTTAAAATCCATGACTGAGAACAGGTTAATGAGGATATCTACGAACAGTACATACTGAAAAAATAATGAGAATTGGTTAAATTAAGTGAGAGTTATACCGACGCTTTGGATGCAAGATGGACAGGAAGAGGGAGCGATTTAAGGCCATGGATGTCGGCTAGTCTTTCGCCAAAAACAAGAGGAATTTTTTGACAGGGCAAAGCGAAGGCCCACATGATACTGAGATTTAAATCCCATCAGCAAAAGCATCAATGGGGAATCAATTGAGCACGATCAACAAAACCAAATGATGTCCCTTTTCTCCTTTTCTTTTTCCGTTTATTTTCTGCCTTATGGATTTTCTTCTATTTTTCTATTCTCTCTACCTCATAATGGATATCATGACGTGAAAGTTACAGATTCAAAGTACCGAAATTTTGCCTCCTGATGATGACCCGTAAGTCGGGTTTCTTTTTATTCCTTTCGACCATCTGCCTGACAATTCTCTCTAAGTAAAAGCTATGTATAGTGGTTCTTTCTTTCTTTTTTTCCCCTCATATTTTTATGAACACTCTCTACATGCTGATGAGAGGAGAAATAAAACAAGGAAAAAGTTTGATCTCCAAAACAAAAATAGATCATTCTCTTTGCATATATGGCAGTGATCTGTCATTCATTTGCTCCTTCAGAGTAAAATCCGAAGCAACATTAATCCCATTATACCTCACTTGGATCAATAACATTCAAATGCCTCCCTTTGTTGGAGGTCATGTTAATCGATCTCGTGGGGCTTTCTGCAGCCCTCTTGGCATCAAGCATAAATGCGCCATTGCATTTCATGAATCTATAGACTTCTGCTGGTTTCTGATAGAAATTGTAAACACAACGGCATGCATACAAATGACTTCAAAAAGAATATGACACCAACAGATGCGACTTTGATCACTGTCAGCGGACAGTTAACCATGAATGATGTATATGGGTTCCATATATCGGGCGGGAGCCCCAGGACGGCACCAGTTTGTGCAATCAAAAAACTGCTGAGGATCTACACTCGGCTCTTGTTTATCAATTTGCATGCTCTATCGCCAAAAAGTGATATATGGGCATCCACCCTGTATTAAGGCGTCTCCTTGATGTCAATGAACGTAATATTAATTCTCATCCTGTAGCCGTAGCTGCTGTTGTAGCTGCCGTTTTGCATTTGCTTCTTTAGCTTCTTAACCAGTTTTGGTCGTTGCAGCATTTGATCCTGTCCTCATGGTTCCAATCTTCAGTCTTCAGGAACAAATGTCTTTTTCTTCCTCTTCCGAACAAAGCGGTCTTGGTTCCAATTTGGAAACCTGAACTCCTGAGAGATAACTTTGTTGTTTTCATGAACATATGTGAATTGGGGACATGGCTGTGAAGAAGACACGATTACGCTTTGGGTCGATTCTGGAGTCAAGCCAGTTGGCCCATGTCTTGAGAGCATGATCAAACATCAAATCATGAATGAGAATGAGCTGAAAGCTTATAGATGCTCGAATCAGGCATGCATCATCACGTCATGTAGAGAGGCATGATAAAAGGCCTGTACACCCACCAGATACGGGAATTGACTACAAGAATATCCACGTCTTGCCAGTATGGGTTTAGCATTCCAATCTGCACTTGTGTCTCTGCTTGACTCCACTAGGAACGGAGCCCTGCACAATTCTATATCCACATTGCAATCGTGATGAAGAAGATCACTATGAACTACCACGATCAACTTTACAGGATACATCTTTTTTCTATTCTTTTGCACTCTTCTCGTTTTATAGGGATTACTAACAATCATATCAAGTCTAAGAAGGATACTGAGACTTGTGAGAAAAGTTTCCAGCTGAAGTGAAAATTGAAAAAAAAATATTAGTGTCATGTCAGATTGAAGGCTCAAGAGAATGCTTGAGAAACTAGAATCAATAATAACAAAGGGTGCCTTGGCAGTACTGAAGACCGAACAAGGGCATAGACTTGCCATCTTCGGGAACGACAAACTCCACCATACATGAAGGCAACCAAAAGTAAATCATTCATATCGAGACAGACTAAAAACAAACGAGTAAGATTATGCAGGAATCGTCTGGTGTAAGACCATCATAAGAAAGCAGAGAACACAAATCGCTTGTGTTGATTACTTAGCTTTGACGATGCAACTCTCTTTTGGACAAGGAAAGATTTTGAGGACGGATAAGGAAGATAGAGAGCTGAAGCTTTTTAGTGTAGAACAGGGCTATGAATACAATAGTTGCAGATTGCAACGGTGATGAAGGAACACAGTAGGTGTCCACAAAGAAGTTACATTGTTTCCCCTGTTTGGGAAACGTTATTGGGATTTTATGAATTCACTGGTTTCGCGTTACTGTATTGAGGGATGATTTTGGAGTAAGAGTGAAGCTGAAGTCAAGACCTTTGAATGCATGTACAATAGTAGGTATACATACATAATAAACCTGGTACTATCACCTAGATTTGACACGTGCAAACCCATGAAAGATCTATTACAAGGATATCATCTATTTTATTGCAGAAGTTTTCATGCTTTCATAGGAGGTATGTGCACGTTTCATCTACAAAATCAGCCCATAATTTTGCAACCGAGCTATTCCATTCCAGCGTTGGTCTAACCAAAAAGAGAGACACTAGCCTTCTATTGTATCAATTATGACATGACGTTTCGTTTTCACTCAGTGTAGCATATTCCGGTGTGCGAAAGAGGGACACCATAAGCCATAACCACCATAGTTATGCATTCTGATTCACACGGCTGTCCTGTGGCTCGTTCACATGTCCCATAGGCTGTGTTGGTAGACGAACCTAACCGAAATGGTCTGACCAAAGCATGGACGTCGCGGATGGAGGAACACATACATAAACGTCTATAACAACCAAAATAGAGATCCTTTCAAGCCATGAAACATTCTTTTTTTTTCCAAAGAAATGGAAAAGGGGAAAAAAAACACCGAACCTCACTTAAGTCGGAGACAGTCGTAAATTTATTTTTCGTCATTGCCTCCCTTGATTGAGATTCTTTTATTTGTTTTTTTTCCTTTTTATCTTCATCTCCATGTCGGCCGGCAAGTGAACAAGATAATCCTCGCACAGCAGAACAGATCCGGGTAGTTTACAAGCGGCTTCTTTGGTTCCTTGATGCAGCAGTTTTAAAGGTTGCAAAGCCAGTAACTTCCCTGCCTGTGACCAAACTATTGATGTCGTATGTGCCTTCGTATGTGTAGATGGGCTCCAAGTCACAGAATGCCTGCAATCAGAAGGTTGAAAAATGTCAGATATGAAGCAACCAACGAAGGATAGCAGAAGCAAGCTCATTCAAAGCACTACCTTATGCAAAACGTGCAGAAGCAATTTCACTAGACAAGCAACCTTACCTTAGCAACAAGATAATCAGCAAGGATCCCATTACCACCAAGCAACTCCCTTCCAAGAGCAGCAGTTTCCCTTGCTTTCTTCGTGATCCACGCCTTCATATTCAATTTTCACAATTATGCTGTCAAACTCCTTGAAAAACTAGTAAATTCAATGACAGTATCAAAAATAAAAACAAAGAGTGCAAATTTTACCTTTCCCAAGCTAGCATGGCCAGGGGTCATTTTACCAGCTTCATACAGTTTGCAAAGACGCCAACCAACAAGAAACATGGCCTGAACATTGCCAAGCATCTGGACAAGTTTTTGCTGGTTAATCTGAAAAGCTGCAAGTGGTGCTCCAAACTGTTTCCGCTCCATCAGATACCTTTAAAGAGCTCAGATGGTTAAAACAGTCAGTTTAGAAAATAAAGGATATGAACATATCCTGGACATCTCTTTGCTTACCTGTGACAAATGTCATAGATGCCCATTGAGATTCCAATCGGCTGCCAAGCAACCATGACACGAGAAACTGCAAGGACCTGTTCCAAGAAAAGTACTAGAAACTAAGATTTTGCCCCCAAAAAACCATGTGAAATACAAAGAAATGGAAATGTAAATCTCCAATGCAGTATGACCAATAGGAAAAAAAGGACTTGCAAACTACCCTACCAATGAGGCTCTCACTTTTAGTGAAATTTAGATAACTTATATATATATATATTTTATATGTGAGCATGAGTGTCAAAAGGAAAAATAAATGAACAATGGTGTCATAGAAGATATATATCATGCATCTTAAACATGCTCATACAGTGGGAAAAGCTGACGGATTTTGCTAAATGTCATGATTTATAGATAAGGTGGCAAAATTATTATTGCTCAATGTGTTAACCTTAATGTAAAGGCAGATATAATGGGCACACAAAGGAAAGGCAATGAACGGAAGAGTACGTTACTTTGTTTGTATCCTGAAAGGAATTGACCCCGGGCAATCTATCATCATCAGGGATGAAAAGTTTCTTCATGACGATATCTCCATTCTGAACAATCCGTAAACCAATTTTATTTTCAATCTTAGTTGCGGTTAATCCAGGGGCATCCTTCTTTACTATAAACCTGCAAGTAAATGCCAAATATTGATGGAATTAAATTACTGAAAACCATGTAGTTAAAGGAGGTGAAACATGCATTCAACCCCATATCCCAAAAAGTAGAAGGAAGAACTCTTTAGAGCTTTGAGAATTTTCTCATATTCCATATCAATGACATGAATTACATCAAAATTCTTAAAGCAAGTTGAAATTTCATTCATGTTTGGCTAAAACCAAAGTCTATTATAAGTTCATATCTCTATACATATTATAGTCTGCATAGTCGAAGACAAAGGAACTCATGTCTGTTCTCTCACATACCCATTTACTCGATTTGTTGAAGTATTTCTTGCAAAAATAACTAGCACATCTGCAAAAGTACTGTTTCCTATCCAGCGCTTTTGGCCCTCAAGTATCCAACCCCCTTCCACCTGTAAGAATACCATCGTACAAAAATTGAAAAATGAGAGAGGACATGTCATGAACAAAAAATGAATGCAGCAGAAAGACTGAATAGACAAGAGCCATCACTTTTGTTGCTGTTGTTCTCAAAGCACTTGCATCGCTGCCATAATCAGGTTCAGTCAAAGCCTAAGTATGTTACATAAAAGTTGGGAAACTTAGCCAATTGCAGCAATAAATACTTAGTTCTGCAGAAATCAACCATGCAATAACTGCAAGTGCAGGCAACTGAACCCACATACCCAACAGGCCACAGTGCTTAGTTCTGCTAAAGAAGGTAAATACTTATTCTTCTGCCCCTCTGAACCACATAGTGCTATCCTTGACAAAACAGGTGAATAGTTCAGACTTAGATCCAATTCCTTATTGAAAACATTTGTTACCCAAAGAAAATGACAAAGTATGCAGAAATTTAAAAAAAAAAAAGATCATGCACTGACCAATAGTAAGCATTGCCAGGGAAGAATGAACCAAGATGAATGTCGAACAGCTAGCATCCACTCTAGCCACCTCAGCAGTAGCAATAGCACTCCCAGTAATGGACATACCAGGGCAACCATAACCCTGATTAGCCAAAACAACTTCAGCATAATGATAGTGTATTCTCTTTCAGGTTCCCCAAAAATAGATTCTTCAGGGTCTAGTTATACATAGAAAGAACTGTCCTATAATCTCTGGCATTTAGCTGAATCAGAAACAAGAGGCCACCAATCAGCCCATCAGTTTGGGCATCCCTTGGAAATATAATTATTAATCAAGCCATAGAAATGATCTCATGATAGTGCCATCAATATCAACTTATTTGACCATGAATTGGTCGGTCTATCTCTTGAAATCATTGCATCACAAATCTAAGCCGCAATATTTTGAGTTGTGCATTGATTGATCTGTAAGTGCAAATTATTTACTTTGCTAATTTCATGGAATCAAGTGCGACAGCACATATCTTGAAAAGAAAATAAAAGCCACAATTCTTACACCAGAAAATCCGGAAATTTCTACCACGTTATATCACAACTCAAAATTGGCCAAAGAAAAGTACCTTAATAGTGCCACCAGCAATACGTAGGGTGCCAAGCTTGGGAACAACATGAAATGGAAACGCTGCTTTCTCCCAGTACTGAAATGGGGGAAGCTCAAAATGAAAACTTTATCCGTATTTCCAGCTCAAAACTTTATTCATTGGAAGGTGCAGAAGATTCTACTACAGTGCTCAAATTCATAAACAACTCCATGCACTTTAAAACATAATAAAAGTACAAACAAGAAAGGTACCCCAGCCATTATCGGAGCGACCTCCTTTTCCATGCATTTTCTCACTTTATTTCTGATAGCCTGCTCCTCTTGAGTCAGTAGATCATCAAAATGATAATAATCCGAAGCTGAACATCAGATGAATAAATCAGTTGGGACTGAGGTACTGCTACATTTTCAGGAGGCCTATAATCATTTTTATCCTTGTGCCTTTAATGTCGGACGATTTTGGCTTTGCAGATGGCCATAAGAGTAGCAAAAGTGTAGATTATGCAAAGGAAACAATAGACAAGTTCATCATTATTACCCAAAAAAAACTTAAAATTACCAAAAAGAACTTCACCGTGATGGCTTCGTAGAAATAATAATCTACCAAGATCAAGAAATGGCACTACGAGCATCTGTTTTAAAAAGATCAGTTCTTACTGCAAGAGGGGAAGACGGAAGCAGGAGTTGCTTGTGGGAATGCGAGAGAGACGTCCATTGCCGGTAAGCCAAAATAGGAGCTCCTCCCACTCTTGTCGAGGTCAGCTGCAAATAAAAATAAAACAGTATCCGCTTACTCAGACTGCAAAAGGGCACGAAATTCGACGGATATTCGAGCATCAACTGGAAGACGTCACACCAAGCTCGGCTTCGTTGATCACAGACGGTCAAGTTCTATATCTAATTGAATTTGATTAGAGCAAAATGGAACACAGTAATCAAGAGGAAAAAGACGACTTCTGGGTTTTCACCGATCATTAGTAGATCCACGTAAGATATCAATTGCATCTAAAAGCTAATTCAAGAGTAGCTTCCGCTGATTGTAAGCACCTGGATTGAGAGACGAGTGAGCCGTCATGGTGAGGCAGGCGAGGCAGGCTGAGAACGCCGAGTCACGAAGGAGCTAGCTACGAGTCCGATTGATGAGGAGCCTCGCTCGCTGAGTGGAAAATGATTCGTAGATAGACAGAGGGGGAAAGGAAGAAAATCATGAGACGGCAGAGAAGAGAAGATGATTATGACGACGGCTCGACGGTGGTGGATAGAACGGGCACGCAAGTTGAGGAAAGCGGGGATAGATATCTGATGATTCTGATCAATTAAAAAAATTAAGTTAGGGAAAAATACAAATAAAATTTGATTCTCAAACTTTTTTAAAGGTAAAAGTACAGTTTTAGTCTCTTATTATTTTATTAATTTTATGGCATATTGGCAATCTTTTATCAGTAAAATAATTAAAAAACGATCAACAGAGTCAAATATGTCCTAAAAATACTTAAGATAAGGTTGATAAAAAAAAGGTTTGTGACATAGTTTTAAAAACCGGACCGGGCCGGTCGGTTCAACCGGGAACCGGCCACTCACCGGTCCGGTTCCTTCAAAAAAACCCAATTGCACATTAAAAGAGAAAAAATCCGATTGAACCGGCCGGTTCCCGGTCCGACCGGTGAACCCAATTGAACCCATGAGAAAACCGGCCGACTTAAAATTAAAACAAAAACAAAAACATATTATAATGTACCTATTTTATTTTACTAAACTTATATTTACATTTTATATTAAA
>CXYZ01023889.1:223344-251008 GCA_900006705.1 Sonneratia caseolaris | reverse complement strand
ATTAGGATATTATGTAAATTTATTAATAATATTATATTATTAATATTTTTTTTAAACATGCGGTTCAACCCATTGAACCCCCAGTCCGACCCATGAACCCATGCCTACACCGGTTCCCGGCCCGGTCCGGTTTTAAAAACTATAGTTTGTGATCAAATATGTATTTTTTATTAAATTAATAAAGAAAATTTGAATCTATATATTTATCCAATATGATATATAATAACATATATGTAATATACGTACAGGCTTTAGGGAGACGATGACAGTAGATATTAAAATGGAGCCATGCCCGCATTACTCATTGTGATCAAGTGGGATTAATATTTTATCATAAATTTTCTCTATTAATAAAAATTTTATTTAAAATAAAAAAGTCTTAAATAAGTTAATTAATTTACGTATTTTTTTCCTTTTAATTAGAATATATATAACTTAATGGTTGTATTTTTATTAGCCCATTTAATATTAATAGATGACAAATAACGTTCCACATATTTTACCCAAAAAGGCATTTTTTAATAATTAATTTGGTAATGAAAGAGTGTTGGACGTACACATGAGATTCCTTCTAATGATAAATCAAATCGTAGGGAGTCCGTGGGTCGGTTGCCTCCCTTGTTTGTTCAGCATTAGTTGCTGGCCCAGCGGCCGAGCTTGGGTCCCTGAAAGTAGGGCCCAACTTATGGTTCCAGGAGTACGTAAGATTCTGCCCTCACGAGTTGCAACAAGAGAGAAGCACAGTTCTTCTTTCATCCTTTTTTTATATAGTTTTAAACTTTCATTATTTTGTCATTTTTGAAACAGACCTTTTTTTAGCTGGATTTCGTTCTCAATATTTCCTACTTGATTTTTTTTTTAGTAATTCCATTGTATATTTCATTTTTTTATAAAATAAAAAAAGTAAATTAACTAATTCATTTTGAGAGATTTACCCAAATCATTCCTTTTCTGAATTTCTAGATTACTTTTGTCTTGATGGACATCAATTTAGTCCCTTTACATATCAATTCTGTCCTTTTCTCTGTACACCAATTTAGTCCATTCATGATTTTATGAGTGACACCGTTAAGTGGTTACTGTTCATTTTATCAAGAAGGCCCTCCACTCTTATAATGTATTATTTTATATTTTAATATGTTAAATATTTTTTTAAAAAAAATTGAATATTTATAACGATGAACCAACTTGTTTGTTTTTTTCAATGTCTATCTCCCCTATTTCGTCTTGTCTAGCCCTTTCTTTCTTGTTTGCCTCAGCGCTCCACTTCCCTCGAAGAACCTCCAGATCGAAGATGGTGCAATATTCAAGCTAAGTAGATTTGAAGATGGTGCTGTACTAAAGTCCTTGATTGAAGGCATAACTAGTATTGCGAGGTGGAGGCCCCAAACTGAAGCCCTAATTCAAATTGCCAAGCAGAAAGATAATCAAATCTAAAATGTAATAAGTTGCATAGTGGGAGTGTGATAAGTTGAGAGGTATCATTGATGTGGAGAGACTTGACCAGCATGTCGTCAACATGTGCCTCAATGTTCCTGCCAAGTTGGTGTTTGAAAATATGATTTACTAGCTACTGGTATGTGGCGCTGCCATTTTTTAGCCTAAAGGGCATGACCTGATAGCATTATATTGAGTGACGAGTGTATAATACTTTTTTGTCCTCGTCAGCAGGGTCCATCTGGATTTGATTATATCCTGAATATGCATCCATGAAACTATGGAGGGCGTGACTAGCTGTGGCATCAACAAGCTAGTCAACGTGGCGTAAAGGATAGCAATTCTTGGAACGTGCCTTGTTGAGGTCGGTAAAATCAACACATCTGCCATTTGCCGACCGTTTGGTTTCTGGAACATCACGAGACGCCCCAACAAAATGGGCTAGTTGAATGGAAACATCGCCGCATCTTATACGTGACATGGCCTCTTCTTTTCCAGGCTTTTATTGCCCGTTAAGTTCAAGGACGAATGTCTCTCTGCTGCAGCCATTCTATCAATCTCACGCCAATCTCCCTGTTATTTGGCACGATCCCACATGATGCAGAACAACGAGCAATTTCGAAGAGCCAAATTGAAATTTCCATTGGACTATTTACGAGAGTGTTGTATGCAACAAGTTTCAAGTCTACAAATCGAGACAAGAAAAATAGGGTGACAAATAATTTTGTATATTGATTTAATGGGAAACAATTCTTAATAAAATATCTTGTAAAAAATACAAGAAAAACCCTATAATTCTCCTTCACTATTTGGGTCTTGATTAGGGGCTTGGATTGTGTGCTCTTGATTGAGGTAGAACTACTGTAGGGCTTGTAAGCTTAATTTGATAAGTTTGAATGTTGTCCCGAATGAGGGCTTTGTAGTTAGCTATCAATTGTGGACTAGTTGTGGAGTTGACAGGACCTTTGGGCTTGATCTGTTGAATCTGCTGGTGGTCTCGAACGAGGGTTGGAGCAACGTGTTCTTGGTTGAGAGGGTAATCACGGGGGCCTTTGGGCTTGATCCATCAAATTCATTGGTGGTCTCAAACAAGGGCTAGAACAACGTGTTTTCAATTGAGGGGAAGATCGCCGTGGCCTTTGGACTTGATCCATTGAATCCACTAGTCGTCTCGAATGAGGGCTACAACAATGTGTTTTTGGTCAAGGGAAAGATCATCAAGGCCTTTAAGCTTGATCCATTGAATCTGGTAGTGGTCACGAATGAAAGCTAGAGTAGCGTGTTCTCGATCAAGAAGAAGGTCACCAAGGCTTTTGGACTTAATCAGCCAAATCCACTAGTGGTCTTAAATGAGGACTAGGATAGCTTGTTATCAATCAAGATGGAATTGTCAGGGCGAAGTGGGCGAAGTGGGCGAAGTGGTCTTGAACAAGGCTATGGCAGCTTGTTTGATGAGTGCAAAGGAGGCTTTCACTCCAAAGACTCAACCCAGCTAGACAAGGACTTAATAATCATGAACGGAGAAGGCCTGATGACAAGAGGAAGGATAAAGAGATTGCAACAAGTTATTGTCATCCTTACTAATAGATATTTAGCTCAAAAAACTGAAGAACAAGATAAATAAGGCATTTATCTTCTTCTCTTTAAGCCCAATGCCAATTAGAGCCGCTCAGCTAGCACACAAAGGAAACTTAACAAATTTGCATGATTTGTGGCAACAAAAAGAGTTAAATAAGTATATAATTAGTTGTCATAATCAAATAAAACAGTTTTTATATTTATAGAACTTCCTAATTTAAGACTTTTATAATGGAGGCAAGCACCATAATTTGGTTGATTGTTATCCGGTATATTAGAAAACTATTTATTAGCCAAGCATTTATATATAAGTGATTATATTACTATGTAATTAATTCATCACTTTGACATTGAATCTTTTGAATACAAAGTGTGCTCTTATTGTGAGACAATTATCTCTCATTTGCTCTTGTGAAACCTTGCTTTTATCGAACTAATATTTTTAGTTTTGTGATTCAAGTTTCCCAAAACCTACAATTCATGCCTTGACCCAAGTGAATCATTGTATCAATTGGTCTTCGAATTCGTTGTTAGGTGAGTGATCTAAGTAGCAGATCACGTTTTCTTTCATTTGTTGGCTATTTGCACCCACTTGGTTTTAAATCAAATCCTATCTTTTCAATCTACATCGTGAAGATCATGACCAACCCTCCTCTATCTTGCATCAATGTTTTTGATCAAGATGGGATCATCGGAGCTTGTGGGCTTGATCCAATCACTCCAAAATGGATTTCTTCCGTCCTTCAATTGGTACAACTTCGAGAGAGTTCTTGAAGAGTATTGACACTTGCAAAGTTTCTTCAAGTCTTCATGTCTCCCTTGTATTTTTCTCCTCTCATTGTTGCTGTCCTCCTGTCGTTGTTCTCCACCACCCCAGCCGCCACTCCCTCAGGAAGAGGAGCCCTCTATTTATAGGAAAAAGGAGGTAATGCATCAATTATCGTACTTCAATGTGATTAATTGGTTAGAATTAATCCTGACATTCATCTTATCTATAAAATATATTATCACATAAATTTATTTTTGGGTATGTAAATTTTCTTAATTTCTTGATAACATCATTTTTTTATTTATTGAGAAATTATAATATTTAACTTCATGAAATTTAGTACCATATTTAATTGGACACTAATATTTCAAAAAATGGTGATGTGGCAATTTTTGGTGGCCATAAATTTTTGCATTCTACTGGTGCAATTTAAAAGGTTGAAGGAAACATTTAATGGGCTGATTTAGAAAGTTCTAAATCAAGCAAATTAATGGAAGCTCATTGAAGAAAGCCTACTTGAATTGCGGAAGTATATCAACTTAATTCAAGCCCAGTATAGCTAAAAGATGATGATCAAGTTTCAGACAAATTTTAGACTGCTTTGTGGATAATGTATCGCATTCCTAAGTTATTTTAAATTAGATATAATTCGACATAGATATTATTAGAGATAATTAGCATGTTTTATTAAATTTTTATTAGGGATAAGATTATATTTTTGGATTTGATTTATGTTCATAATTAAAAGGTATAAATAACTTGAGGGTCAACATGTAATGAAGATACATATTTATTCTATTGAGTAAGTTCAAATCTCTTCTAATTTTTTGAAAACTTTTAAATTTATTGGAGTTTTTCATGTTATTTATTACCTTATCAATTAATCATACTATAGATGATTGTAGCATTTTCCTCGTACAAATGTTCTTTCCTCGTTATAAGTAATAAGGCATTGTTTCACTCTTAGAACTTTTCCTCTTGAAACCTTATTTGCATAAGAGTCTCGTCACAAGGTTGTTATATTTCTGCTACTACATGAAGTTATATTTGGGAAATCACCGAGTCTTCCACATCTAGGAGTCTTCAGATCGTTGTGCTACGCTAAAGCCCGACCTCACAGTAAGGATAAATTTGGTGAGTGGGCTCAAAAATGTGTTTTCGTAGGATGCCCGTTAGGGAAAAAGAATTGGCGAGAATACGGGTGCACTACTCGGGAGATATTCGTAAGCGCGATGTCGTTTTTCCTATGAAAATGAATTCCCTTTCTCATCTAATCGGGGTCAGTGAATTCAGATCAATGGTTTTTTCCCAACCACTCATCCAATGGGCTTAGCATTGTGGGGGAGCATGGATCGGGAATGACAGAGAACACTCAAATTGCAGCCCACGGAACCATCCCACTGAAAGCCCATTATTCAGGAGGATGGGCCGAATGGTCTTGGCCCAACAGAAATAGGCCAACACAGACCTGAAGGAGATTCTAGGTTGAGCAGTCAAATTAGTGACAGCCCAGTGCAGCAATGGAACAGCTATAGCGTAGGAAGAATGGATGCTCAGCCCTAGCAGTCACTCCTGGACAGGGCTGACATAGAGCAGCGTGGGCCAATCATCTTGAGCCCAGGAAGAATGGGCACACAGCCCATCTACCACATTTGGATCAGGCTGAGATAGAACAGCGTCGGCCATTCATTTTAAGGCCAGAAATCGATGGGGAATGTTCTGAACAGAATTGTACCTTGGAGACAGCCCTAGTTGAGCTAGTCAGCATGCTCCTTATATTTCAAGTCCCCGTAAAGGATCCCTCGACGTTATATTGTGACAATCAAGCTGCACTAGCTACCAATCAAGTCTTTCACGAACGAAGCAAGCATATCGAAATTTACTACCGCTTTATTCAAAAACATAAAAACAAAAACAGGTATAATCTCAATTGCACACATCTCAACATGTTCACAACTAGCAAACATTTCTATCAAGGCGTTGGGTTAGAACTGTCTCTAATTTCTTCTTCGCAAGTTTGCGAGTTCCTGGTCCTCGCTCTCCAACTTGGGGGAAGTATTAAGGAAATATTGTGAAAATACTATGTAACATAATTGTTAGGATAGTCTTGTCTAAATTTTGGTCGTTAGAATGATTTACAAGATTGGTTAATGTTTACATGCCCGGTTGGTGGGATTCCTTTCTTCTGTGGTCGGGTGTAGTTTTTGCACATATTAAGGTAGTATTCATTAAGTGAAATCTTGAGTTATTAAGCCCCGATTACCTCACTGTCCAATTCCAAATTTTACAACAACCATGGAAAGCCACATACCGTGGCACATTTTAAGAAGCTTTGATGCTAAAAACAATAAGTTTTCTTCTTATCTTCTCCCTTGATTTTGTGATCTAAGCCTGATGAGAGGAATAAGTGATGAATTTTTTGTTCGTTACTGCAATTTTTCAGCTTAAAACGTGTGAAGGCCGAAAAGGCATATTTTTTTATCTCTTGAATCCAAAGATACCTTCGATTGCACTAAGCCCGATATGTCCGCTAGAGCCTATATATCTCAATGCATATTAGAGAACTTATCTTTATTTGAATTGTATACACCTCCAGACGGACCTCGAAGAACCGGATTGTCAATTCATACTAGCTCGGTAAAAGGGTATTCATCACTTGGAATTTACAGGATTTTTTTCTTCAGCATATGGTGCAAATATCTCATGGATCATCCCAAAGATTCTTTTATGGCCTGGCCATTGTGTTTGTACGCACAGATAAGGAAAAGATGAGAAGAACTCTAGTGGGCAGAACATTGCAGCTGGCCACTGTGAATAGTGAGAATTGGAAAGCAATAAATCTTTAATGCTTGGACAATGGCTTAGTGCGGGAAACAAAATGTGCTATATCCGTCGGTGGGTCTGCCAACTTCGCATCAATCCAAAAGGGCAACTAACTTGATATCCGAAATTGGTGGAATGGAGTAAAGTTCATCTGTAAATTACATTTGAATTTTGATGAAGTTTTTATTTTTCTTCCATAAAAACTGCAAAAAAGGTATTAGATCACCAAAGTACTGGAACATCGATCATGATGATCCATACTTATGATGAAGTTTAGATTACAACGTACCAGCATGAGAATACACACTCTATAAAAGCTATTCTGTTCCTTCTCCAATCTGCAAAGACAAACAGAAGCACCTAGCTCACATGACAAGGAGTACTGAACAAAACTGGAGTTGACTATAACTAAAATACTAGACAAGTTGTTCCCCGAATGAGGTCTGCGTAAGATATGAAAGCAGGGATGGATTTAAGGGGGTGGAAGGGCGATCACGATTTGGAGGAAATCAATGGACTATTTATTATACAAACTTCCATTGAATTTGCCTATATTTTACAAAGTTATCTTAATTTTATTAACTTAAATTTGCTCACGTGTTCTTATATTAAACTTCAACCTTGGACGAAGATTCCGAATCTGTTTCCTTTATGAAAGGGATATACTTCTTATATAGATTTTCTCGGCCGCCTGTTGCGATGATGATGTGCTAACAAAGAGTCACGTTATTGGAGGAAGTGAGTTCAATGCAGCAATGACACAGTCCCTTAAGATCAACATGTCAAAAGATGGATCGTACATAAGAACAACAAGGCCCTATTGCGAGGCAGGAGAATGAATTGTTTAGACAAGGCGGCTGGAAAAGCAATGGCATATTAATGTCTACAGCACCATTTCCACGCCTCACTTACTGTTGATACATTATTTACAGGCTCCAAGGGGGGAAATCTTGGCATGTGACAATGTTGCCGCGTTCGTCGAAAAAGCTTACATGTCCACCATCTTTAGATTTTCTTATACAGGGATGCTCTCTTTTGGACAAAGCAATGTTAATGAAAACGAGAATATCTCATCGTCTTCTCCGTTATACTTTTTTCTTTTTTAATAATTAGCATGGGAGAATTTCGGATGATCTTTCGATACTACTCATCTATATTGCTTCTTCTTTTTTTGTTTATTATGACTATGGACATCTATACTTCTTTTTTATGTGGACCAAAAATATCTAGAACATTAAAAGTTCCTACCACACACAAATTTAAATAATATTGGTTCATTAATTTAATGAATATTTTATATTTACAATATATAAATATAAAATCTTATTAAAAAAAAAGGGATATGAAATCATATGAATTCGATTCAATTTGAGTATTTTGTTAAACTAGAATATAATTTATGAAGTTTGGGTGTGCTTTATAAAGTTGGGTGCTCCTCTTATGGGTTTGATGAAAACATGAAAAATTGTAATTGCAGGATTGCTCGTGTGGGAATTTTCAACTGTTTGAAAGAAAAATAGTAAAGGTTTAAAAGAAAAGGAGTGGGGAAAGGATTCATTTTTGTTGACTTGCTTCAGTGAATAATATGTGCAAGACGAGAAATGTAGGCAGACACTCGCTTTGTCCATGGGTCAGCTTCCTTCGGTGTCCCACCGACCAGTCAGTGGCTCAAATGCTCGATCATGGATCCCTCCTTGTCAGCTCCCACATTAAAAGGTAACAACGTCATGTGGGTGAGGACCACAAAAGCATCATGGATGGTGAGGGAGTGGGCTGAAAGAGACACTTGTTGCTTCTTCTTTTTTTTGTTAGGATTGATGAGGGTGGCTCACTATGGTGCGGGACGCACCTTCGGGTTTGTTAAGGAGTGTGCACGGCTTAGCTACGATGCTCGTCCTGATTGAGCCTAAGGTTGCTCCGTGCGTGTGGGAGCATTCAAGTATCTGAAAAAAAAAATTAGAATCCGGGCATGTCACTTGAATTAACCCACCAGTACGAGTATATGAATCATACATGTAGAAATGAGAGGAGAGGAGAGGAAGATGGTGTTGTCGGAAATAGTGAATTGTAATATCAAAATACAATGAAATCATATCAAAATTTTATTCTATTAGAATAACAAGTAATAAAACTTGAATAACAAAAGAAAATAAAGTGGTTTAGGATAAATCAAAACATAAAATAGATAAGTAGAGACTTTTGGTAATCACAATGTACTTAAGTCCTACCCGTGAGAGCAGTGGTGGAACCCTAAATAGGCTGTCGGTAATGAGCCGAACAAAGATTGGCCCTCAAGTGCAAAGGTAGAAGGGAACTTGATTGCAAGACACATCCCAGGTCCTTAATAATGATTTGACCCCTCCCGTGTATATTGAGAATACGTTATATCAATTCCTTAAGATTTAATGATTATAGAACTTGTGGGTTGTATAGACTACAAGCTCTTTGTGAACTTGAAAAACGGTAAATTAGTACTGAATACAATACTAAAAAAATGAGGGATAAAATTTTGATACAGTTTTTGAAATTAGTTTTTAATAATTTAAAATAGAGTAACAACTCTTATTTCTAGAAATGTATAAAGAATCACTTTAGCAATATTTAGAGATTTAGTTTGATCACAATTCAATTAAATTTTGAGATTGTATTAAATCTCACTAAATTTGATAGGTAATTTTCAATTATATTAGATTAAATTTATTTAATAGGATAATTTTTTTTATAAATATTATATTATCTATTCAAATTCAATCTTAGCTCAATTCATAATAAATTTAAACCTGCTCAATTGTAATAGGTTTAAACCCGATTTTTTAACTCCATAAATTAAACAAATATATACAGATCAAATTCATTTAAAAAAGATAATTTCACACGTATTACCACAATTTCTAACATATGATAGAGCGAGCGGAAGAGAGTGTGAGACAAGGGAGAATTGGCCCCCAACCTCAAAAAGCTGGTGTATTTATGAAGCCCTAAGTCGGATTACCTTCTGGTAAATCAGGTCGGATCGAGTTACCCTTTAATGGTATCCATATCAAGGATATAAGAAAACTTATGAATTATATTTCATTTTTAAAGAACTTGTATTAGCTCTAATAATCGATAAAGCAAAAAAAACTAGAGTGCGGTCGGTGGTCAGCGCAACTCTATGTTCACAAAGCTGCCAACGCAACACTAATTGAACCAGTCAAATCTTCTGTGCTCGGAAGAAATTTCACACGAAACAGGCAATGGGTGAAAAACGTGAAAGGCGAGTCGGCCCTTGCGGGCCATGGGAGAGAACCGGCCACTGACGATAATATATATACATGTGTCAATTTCATTAAACCTAACAAGCCTCCCTGCCCTGACTCTTCTCTTAGTTGAGCTGGGCCTCCTTTATATTATACCTTCACCTCCTCCCGCCGACTACCAATCCCAAGGACCCAAGACCCTCCTTCAACTCATTTCCTCTGGAACAGGTCAAGTTCTCGACAGCCAGAGAGGGAGGGACGATTCTCTTAAACACAGAGAGAGAGAGAGAGAGAGAGAGAGAGAGAGGGAGGAACGAGAAGTTGTGGTTGACAGGAGATTGCGTTGGGCCTATTCTCTTCCTCTTATTCTGTATTTGTGTTCTCACCGCAGTTTCTGCTTTCTTTTCATTCGTAGTTGCAAATCTTCTCAGCTAGATATATCATCGTCTCTTTGCTCTCTTGCCCTATTTCCTTACTTATATAGCCTCAACCCACCCGCATTATTCTCACTCATTCCAAAGTTTTCTGCTTTCTCTTCTGTACAAACAATGGTGGGAAGCTGGGTTTTATCAGATTGCGGCCTTAAAATCCTCCCCCAAACCATCCCCAGACCTACCAGATCCAATCTCTCCAGAACCCCAAATGGTGGAATTTCAGTATTAGCCGCTGTCCCTAGAGAAGATCTGCTGGCCCGTTCTCTCAAAACCCAATCTTGGAATCATCCAGAAAGGCGCTGGAGGCTTGGTGTCAGTGCCCCCTGGAGAGTCCCCCCGGTCAGCGTCGAGGATGATAATCATGAGAGGGTGAGAGAGGAGGAGAAAATCGAAGGCCTCGATGAGTTTGATCCCGGGGCACCTCCGCCCTTCAAGCTAGCCGATATCAGGGCAGCGATTCCGAGACACTGTTGGGCGAAGGACGCGTGGAGGTCGATGAGCTATGTCGTGAGGGACGTTGCGGCGGTCTTCGCGCTTGCCGTTGGGGCCGCCTACCTAAACAACTGGGTGGTCTGGCCTCTCTATTGGGCCGCTCAAGGAACCATGTTCTGGGCCCTCTTCGTGCTCGGTCACGATTGGTACTACTCTCTATATACATAACTAGCCCATGATCAATTTGGCAGTTTGGAATTTGTGCTTACTTCCCGTTCGCCGCTTATGGTACTGATTTTTGGTCCGCTTGTTTTCATTTCAGTGGCCATGGGAGCTTTTCGAACAATCCGAAGCTGAACAGCGTCGTGGGACATCTGCTTCACTCCTCAATACTTGTTCCTTATCATGGATGGTGCGGATTTTTCAATCCTAAAGCCTCCTCCTCTATTTCCTTCGAACTTACTGGCAACTTCCCCAAGAGAAAATACGCTGAATGCCCTCCTTCTACATTGCTCAATTTCACAGGAGAATCAGTCATAGGACTCACCACCAGAACCACGGCCACGTCGAGAATGATGAATCTTGGCACCCTGTGAGTCTACAATCCCTTTGATCATGAAAAATTCTCCAAATGTTCTCTGCTTTCCATTTTTTAATATTTAAGTTGACCAGGTACAACGTTAGAATTCTCAGAGTCTTTCATTCATTCTCTCTCTGGGTCCTGTTCTCTCTTGCGTGCAGCTGTCTGAGAAGACCTTCCGGAGCCTAGACATTATCACCAAGCTCCTGCGCTTCACGGCACCTTTCCCCATGCTTGCGTATCCCTTTTACTTGGTGAGGCGAAAATTCTCTTAAAGTAGCTTCCTTTACACTGAGTCAATTCCGATTTTCTTGAAGCTATTTTTTTTTCAAAATTTTTTAAAACTCGTAGAGTTCCCAATTCTATTCAATGATCTGACTTGTTTGACCAACAGTGGGGTAGAAGTCCGGGGAAGACGGGGTCCCACTTTCATCCGAACAGCGACCTTTTCGTTCCCAGTGAGAGGAAGGATGTGATCACTTCCACCGTCTCTTGGACGGCTATGGTGGGTTTACTTGTTGGACTCTCGTTCGTGATAGGCCCAGTTCAGTTGCTCAAGCTCTATGGAATTCCTTACTGGGTAAATTCTCTCGTCAAATTTCTAACTGTCTACTTGGAACTTGTGTAAGTGTTCTGCCAATTCTTGCTCTGTCAAACTGTAATTGGACCTCGCCTCGTTTATTGACAGATATTTGTCACGTGGCTCGATTTCGTGACATACCTGCACCACCATGGCCACAATGAGAAACTTCCTTGGTACCGTGGAAAGGTGGTTCCTCGTTTCTCTATCTAGTATGCAATATTAGTTTTGATGTCCCATGACGGGAGATTTGACATCTGGCAGGAATGGAGTTACCTGAGGGGTGGGCTCACGACCCTCGATCGGGATTATGGGTGGATTAACAACATCCACCATGATATCGGAACCCACGTCATTCATCACCTCTTCCCTCAAATCCCTCATTACCACTTGATCGAAGCAGTAAGTAAATTGATTCCTAAAGTACTGTCCTTGATTCCCTGAAAGAGAATAGACTAGAACATTATTAAATATATTTTCCTGTTTGGAATTTGTAGACCAAAGCAGCGAAGCCAGTGCTCGGCAAATACTACCGGGAGCCAGAGAGGTCGGGTCCGTTGCCATTCCACTTGATTGGGACTCTGATCAAGAGCTTGAAGAGAGACCATTACGTCAGTGACATAGGAGATGTTGTTTATTATCAAACCGATCCCCGGTTTAGTGGCTCTTCCAAGTTCTAGTAAGTGAACAGGAAGGATCCATATCCCAGTTTTTAAGACTGTTCTTCATGTAAAACTTGCTACCGCATTCATCCATGGCTGCTATGGATCAAATCCAAGAAGGAAGATATTCATTTTAGGCTCAGATGAACGAGAAAAACAGCCCTTTGGAAAATTATAGATGACTTATTTCTTCTCAAAATCGGGGCAATAAGAGATGTGAGGTAATTTTTTAACACGTATTTTTTATTGTGTAAGATGTAAATCTATCTATAATTGAACGGGTGAATTTAGATCTTCAGCTACTATTCGATGAAAACTCTTGAGAACAAAACATGGATGCGACGTTAGATGTTTATTTCTGTAATTTGCATTTCGAATTATATAAGACATTCTTATAAATATATATACATATACATATATTCATCAAAAGAGCAGCGCATGAAATATTGTCCGTCACTGGTTTGACAGTTGGGTATGATATGTTGACTTTGGATGGTTGATGAGTAATATGAAATTAGCGAACAGTACTTTCATGCTGGTTCTCATTACTCAGTCTTAAAAGACCCTTCAAAACATGCTCGTGACAGGTTGGACTTGAGGTCTATAAAGGGAATCACTTTTTTATTTCTCAAAAGCCATGAGAGATCTTGGATTGTGGGGTCTGTTTCTTAGTTTGGATTTTTTTAATCTAGATCATTAAGAAAATAAGTTAATTTTTTAGAAAATATTAAATTTAATTATAAAATTATGATTACATAAAATTATTTTGCCGTACGTAACTTAATAGAGGAATACCCAAGACCACTCAATGAATCTTGGAGAAGGATGATCAGAGTCATTATCTTAGGAGTTGCATGAGAATAGTTATTTGTCCCCTTACAGAGTTTTGTTCCTAATCTCTTGACATCTATCATGCCAAATGATCAAAAAATCAAGATAAGAGAAATGGGTACCCAATTGACAAGGTGAAGCAGGACAACACCTCAATTGAGCCCAGTAAATGTTAGTTTCACTATTTCTCATCCCGGTTTATTCCCAATTTATTTAAAGATGAGCGTTACAAACCCTATTTAATGTGCAAGTGTAAAGTAAATAATGTATAACCAATAAAAAGTCAAATATAGAGATATATTTAGTAATTACGTGTCTAATGTTATACAAACATAAAAGTAAGATCAAATTATCATACAACAATTAGCTATTTTCATACCTCATAAACCTATACAATGCAACATCTACAATTTTCCCTTCCTTAAATAGGTTGGTGTTACATGCACCATTGCAACTTACTCTACCCCGTTAAAGTAGAATATTAGACATACAATTGTCTTTGATGGCCTTATGCTAAGGGTTAGCACTAGAGCATATATATACAAGAGGCATATAGTTATTACCCTAGTGGTCAACTAAGAAATCTGTGTAAAATGGTTCTTGGCTTAAATGGTAGGGACCATGTCAATCATAGGGCGGCTATACTAAGGAAAAATATGGGGGATGTCAATTGTAGGAATGTGTTGACCTTGTCTCGCCTTCACATGCAATGTTTGTAGTCGTATCAATCTCAACCTAGTTCTAAGGGGACTTAATCTTGGCTATGCAAAATGATAAGTTCCATAAGGAAATAGTTTGTAGTAATACCAATCTTAACCTAATTTCTAAGGGAATACAATCCTAGGATGTGAAGCAATTAACTCCGCGACGAAATGATCTATAGTCATACCAACCTCTACTTAATTTCCAAGGGAATACAATCCTAGGATGTGGAGTAATTAATTCCATGATGAAACATTCTAGTCATACTAGCCTTAACCTAACCTCTAAAGGAATATAACAATAGGTTATGGAGTGATTAGTTTCGTAATGAATTGGTCTGTAGCTATATTAGTCTCAACCTAATTTCTAAGGTAATACAACCCTAGAGTGCAAAACAATTAGTTTTGTGACGAAATAGTTTGTAGCCCACTAGCCCCAAGCTATTGTCTAAGGAAATACAACCATATAAATGCAAAATCAATAGTTTTGCAATGAAATGGTGTGTAACCATACTAATCTCAACCTAATCTATAAGGGAACATAATCCTAGAGATGCAAAATGTTTAGTTCCGTGACAAGATAGTCTAGCCATACGTCTCAACCTACTCTTTAAAGGAATACAACCCTATGGATGCAAAACGAGTAGTTTTGTGATGAAACAATGCATAGCCATACCACCCAACTCAACCTAATCTTTAAGGGAATGCAACCCTAGGGATGCAAAGCAATCAATTCCATGACGAAATGGTTTAGTTGTTCTAACCTCAACTTAATTCTTAAGGGAATACGACCCTAGGGATGCATATTGGTTAAAACTCCATGACGAAAATGTCTAACCATATTTGCCTCAACCTAACACTAGGGGAATACAACCAACCTTGGGATGTGAAATGGTTAAACTCCACGACAAAATGGTCTAACCATACCAACCTCAACTTATCTCTAATATCCACCAGAGAGTGGGACTGATCTAAGCCCTTCAATGGTGTGTTGACCACATTTTGTATCATAGACTCTGTTGGCGAATAGAGGACTAACATGAGTCCCTTAACACAATAGTCAAAGGTCGTGTTGACCTTAATATGAAACACATATTCCATTGGGGAATTTCTATCTATGAGGGATCACCCTGTTCCCCTTGATTCATGCATGTATGAGACACATGGTGGATCAACATTCTCTTCTCATGCTCAAACTTTGGAGCAATTGGTCTCAATTCTATGCTTTAACCATCTTGTCCATCATGCGCTATCAATTCTGACTCATTCTAGCATCAATTGAATCTCTCTGCTTGTAAAATCATATCTAGGGATTTTTGAGGGAATTTTCCTCCATTTTGGACTTAAACGGTGTTGACATTGGATCCACTAGGTATGAGAATTAGTGCATTCATCCACGAGGTAACCTGATTTTTTCATTGGGGATTCCAATTAGTTAACAATACTTAATCTGCTTGGATTAACAGGAGACCCATTCAAGTTATGGGGTCCCCCAATCGGGCTTTAATTAATGTGAAATGTTTGTCTTCAATGGATAACCTGATCGGGTTACCAAATGTCCTCCTACGGCTATAAATCTCTACCATAAGTGAGGGGATGTTCCCACACTTCCTCTCTCCCCACTGTAGTTGGAACTTTGCCCGTTTGATGTTTCCTAGGCATTCTAGCCTTGATTCCTGTGTCATTCGACATTTTCTTTCTTGGTTTCCCTTCTCTCTCATTACATTCTACTACTATGGAAGCTAGAGCTCATCCATATGGTTGTAAGGGTGCCCAAAGGTCTCACTCTACCCTAGTTCAGGCTCGTGGCATCCTCAGCTTGCATGCCACATACATCTCAATCATTGGACGGGTATGTTCCTTACTCCATAACTCTCTCTATCTACTTGAATATTATTTATCTGTTTGTGGACTAGGCTTGGTGTATTTGATAGGGGTTTGACTTCCTTTGCTATTGGGCAGTCTGCTAGGATAGACACCTTTGGGGCTCTACATGGGGCCATCTAGTGGTGGTCACACCTCGGACGCATCGCAGAGGGCTCCAAAATCCAGACCTTCATCCAATAATTGGGTTTCGTTCCTTTCGTATCTGTGGCTGGGAGAGACCAAGTCAACAAGGACCTAATATTCACATTGAGGCTAAGAAATGGTATGGCACCGCCCATACTTTAGCTTCAAGGAGATCATGCTACTCCCAAACCAATTTGCTACACACCTTCCCCAATATTCGTCACGAGGCAAGGCTTCAGCATGATAAGGCTATCGTGGCAAGCCTGATTGGATTCTTGGACAATGACGAGTCCCAGTTCCTATGATTCTCAGAGTTGGGATTGGTGCTACCACGGGATGTAGAATAGTAGTGTGAGTAGGTGGCTTGTGCTTTCCTACTATACACTCTGATCAGCATGGTGGTGTCATGAAGGACAAGGTTGTGGACTTAGGCTACCTCGTGAGACTGATAGACCTACGCAAGGCCGTCCCGTTCAACTGGGGCAAAGTTGGCCTTGTGCACTTTATTATTCGATAGGCTTCATTGACTACCGCTAAGGGCAAGGGTTTGTGAGACAAGACAAGCCCTTCGAGGCACACTCTCTCAAACTTTCTTCTTTTCTTTCCAGTTGATCTACATATTTGTGAACTTGACTTTCTTCATCTATTTTTTTGCAATCATGGGCCTGCTTGATAGGTCTTTTGGTGGTATTGCAATTCCAAGACACAGTCCATGATTAGTTCCCCCTTGGCCTTCTCCATATGGGGAAACAACATATGGAGGATGGCACATTGAGGGTTGAAGCCATCCAAGCATTGTTCAACTTCATCCCGTTACGTGAGGTAACACTTCTATCACTCAAAGCTCTAAATTATTTATTTCCTCACTTGTTGAACTACTAGATCTTCACACAACTATTTACTGTGAGCTATCCTTCAACCAGACCCCATGCGAGGTGGACTACTCTCACCCTATGAACATCTGTCAACCACTAATAAGTACATTTAGTCAAATATTGACTCATGGTAGCATATGTTGAAAGCCACATTAGTACTTAACAGAAAAATGAATGGTGTTAGAATTCAATATAATTTCAACATGATTTCTTCGACTTCTCATCATGAATGCACTAAATACATCTAGGCTTTCATCTGTCCCCTTCTTCTTCATCCTTCTTCCCTCTCAGTTCATCTCATTTATCCCTTCCTATTTCTCGAGTGCCGCCCCCCGCACACCCCCTATCCCCCCCCCCCAACCAACACACACACGCACAAAAAAAAAGAAAAAAGTCTCGTCTCCTCCAACTTCCTGACAAGACCAGCATCTAATGAGGACAAGAAATCAAAATAAAAAGCGTATATGTCCATCCCAAATAAGATTTTGTAAATTTATAAGTCGATTCACTCTTGAGTGGGACCGGAGCATGGCCCATAATTTTCTCCTTTTTTTCCCCTAAATATTACATTATATTACTTAAAAGGAGGAAAATCGTCAAAGATACACAAGTCTTGGGGTCCTAAATTGATTCCAATTTGCCCCCAACAAATGAGCATCTACATTTAGATATCTGTCAATCCGCTCAAAACTGATTTCATCAGAATAAATGAATGGCTTTCAACATTATAGACCTGAAATACCCTATATCTCCTAAGGGATTTCATTCTTATTATGAAGAGCAAAACTGAGATTTAGGCAATTAGAACTAGGAGTTCCCTCCATTATCGTGAAACGGCTTGAGAAATCCTAGATGAATGGCCCTAGCTTTTGCATGGATAGGAGTCCTAGTGTCGCATCCCAAAAATTCAACAGACTTTTTACCTCTAACATTAGATTTTTACAAATACTCATTGCTAATTCCAAATAGAATTAAATGCTAACTACCAATTCTTTTGTCAATTCTATTCGATTCATGTTGATTATCCCGCTAACAAAAAATACAATTTCTAAAATTTACAGGGCTATCAGACCAGCCTGACCGAAAATTCTTGATATGGAACTTGCCCGATTATTTATTGTCCTGATAATGCCTAACCCAGTCATGGTGTTATCGAACTGGGTTTGATCCCCACCCCGTTTTCGATCCAATTCTGACTGCAGGATTATGATGAGAGACCAGTAAGGAGCGAACTATCTAACACCAGAAAAATTAATTTCCTTGCATGCTTTGAACCTGGTTCTCGCTGGATTGGGCTTCGTGGAAGAGCAGGTGTCGGATAGTATTCCTTTCTCTCTACGATGAACTCAGACTAACCTAATTAGCTTTTCACTCTGGCCCAAGTACATCGTTCATGTCAGCTTACATACATAATTAAGCGGATCAAAACTCCAGAAAATATATGGTTTTTTCTAATGACCTGAGCAGGAATCATACTTTCTTTGGTATAAATCATCTAATATTTATAAATTTAATAAATTTTAACTAATTTAAATTTAAATCAAATTCACTCATTTCTCCCTTATAAATTTACTGGTAAGATTTTGGTTCAGGTGAAGTTCAGAAATAACACACACGGCATCCTGCGGAAAGTACGTACTCCGTAGGTCACGCGGCGTGTTCTATCTATTTTGGGGAGGAGGAATTGTCGTGTCGGTGGAGTTCCCACTCGTACCTAGAAAGTACCAAGGAAAATTGGTTCCTCCAACCTCTGACGCGGTTTCAAAAAAAAAAAAATATATATATATATATATATATATATATAGTGCTTAGATTGGCTGCGAAGTCAGACAGCTGTTCCCCAATTTTGACGTTGAATATTCCTCGGCCAAAGTTATTCATAGATAAATATCTATAACTCCCTCTCGATTAAGCATCATGAAATTCTATATTTAATTTAAGATTAATATACTAATTAATCATAAATTTTGATTCTTTAATTTTAGGTAGAATTTTTTTTTGACATATTTTGATTTAAACAAGAATTATATATCATTTATAGTATTTAGTACGATATTTAATTTTCTATCAATTAATCTTAAATAATATATTAATTTTACTAACCTTCCTATTAATAGGAGCTGATGTAGCAGAGTCACATGGACTCCTCGAAAGAGTATAGATTGACCAAAAAACTATTTTACGCCTCATTATTTTTTTTAATTTGAAATTAAATGAGCACAAATTTGACATTTTGCATTCTTCTTCCTCCTCGCTTACCCTTACCGACCACCACTGCCGCTCATACTTCTTCCTCTTCTTTTTCTTTCTTCATTGCAACTCCTGCAAATCCTTCCTTTGCTCCGACAAATTCCACCCCTCCCCCCGATTGCTCATTGAGAAGGAAATTCGAAAAACAAAAATAGGTTCAAAAAGAAATCAAGCTTCCATCTCTCCCGTGATCGTGGTTTCGTGAATCGTGGGTTGATGGAGAAGTGACTTGATTATTGCAATAATGGGCAGTGGAATAATAGGTTCGAAAAAAGATCGAGCTTCCACCTCCCCCCGTCTGAAGAAGGATCAAGCCTCCATCTTCCCATGGTCATTCAGGTGATAGGGAAGCAAAGAAGAAGATTATCGAGGGAAAAATAGGGCTGTGGGTTTGAATCTCTATTAAGCCATGAAAAGAAAATAGCATGCGTTATATGCCAATTAGGCTAGTTGCAATTTCTTTTTATTATATAGAAAAGTTTAAAAATTGATATAAGAATAATAAAAATTTAGAAATTTAGAAATTGATAAAAAATAAGATAATAAATGAATATAAAAAATTTTATAATAAAAATTTACTGATTATTAATTTAAGAACGATATCATTATAATTAACTCTTTTTTCTTCCAAATTTCATTTTTATATTCAATTATGAGATGACACTTATTTAACCATTATTTTTAGTTCCATCTAATTGTCTTGAAAGCAACAAGTTTGAGGCTGATTTTGTTCCCTCGATGGCTTAAGTTTAAGCTTTGAAATTTGTTTATTTTCCAAGTAACGATAAATGGGAAGAGGCCTTGATAATTTTCCATTTTCTGCTTCACAGATGATTGAACTAGAGTTTCTTATTTTGCCTGCATCCCAGAATTGCAGAACGGATCAATATGGTGAAGGACCCGAGATACCATAATATATCGGGCGTGAGTGTGTACGCCTCTCCTGCAGACATAAAGAAGGCACGTCACCTCAAGGTAAACCCCTCCCTGTCACTCGAGCATTGATTGTTTTGTAATGAAGATGAAAAAATCTCAGAGATGGTGGAGGTGAGGAGGTGATTGAAGGAAGGGGACGGTGGAAGTTGCACGTAAGTGTGGGGGAAAGGAAGGAGAAAAGGAAGAAGAAGCATAGGGAGCATCCTCTTTGCCCAAATTTAATTTTAAATTGAAGGAGAATGTCGACGTTGAAATGATTTTTTCACCAATCTATCTATCAGCATTATGTGACTATGTCACATTAATAAAATTAATGTGTCATATAATCGTATTAGACAGGAAAATAAACATTGTACCAAATGTGATCAGCTGCACATAATTTGTACTTAATTAGAATATACTAAAACATTTATGCTAAAATTAAAAAAGCGATCAAAATTAGTAGATATTAACATTTAATCTATATTTGATTTATATATAATATATAAGACTGATATAGCATAAAATCCATGTTACAATATGAAAGAGCACATAAGATCTATGTTTGCTAGATGTAGCTAGAGCCCATCTATTGCTCTCTCTCTGTACAGGATCAACAATCTGATAATTGCATAAAGAGAAAATTTATGTACAAATTTATTGGTCTTTGATCTTTATAGACATGCTTAACGGTAATAACTATTAGCATTGATGGAGAATTAAATAAAATCACGAAAATGGACCATGAATCAAAACGTATAGGAGGAGAAGAACCCCGCAAACAAAAAATAATACGACAGATTTTGTCTTCAGATTTGCAAGTTATTGTGTGGGTAGCCCTCAGTGTAACCTTTTGTAATCTTATGAAATAATACTCAATTTGAAACTTAAGTATGATATATGTGTCTCATCTTATATTTGATCAAGGCTACCTATCATGTGATAGACAAAGAAATTATGATAATAATTACATATGTAATCACATATGATTACTGTATAAGGAATGATAATAATAATAATAATAATAGAATAAAAATGGATATAGCATTCAGAAGAGACGGATATCCTATAAGAATGGGCCAACGTAAGGTATGATTCTTGTTGGCACATCACATGCAATTACAAGCCGAATATATCCATCTATCAAAGCTTGTGAACTATATCTACATACCTACATGCTTTGTGAGGATTGAAAAGAAGCATGTACCGAATAAAACATGGCATGTGAACTAATGGAACACACCCACCTCAGCTAATATATAAGTGTCCTAACAAAGATACTGACAATGAAAAAATATTTAGTATATTAATATTATTATTATCGATTAATAATAAAAGAATTCAATTGTTATAGGTGAAACTTTTACTTTTATTTCCTCTCCTCCCTTCTAGATAGATCTGTGGGCCAGCAAGGAAGGGCCCAGAAGAAACATCCGTATGTAATATGTCTATGAGTTCTACCAACATATCCTGTATCTACCAGTTCAGAGAAACATATCAGTCCTTATAACGTAGCCTTTTTGCTCTTAGAATTTAAGCGGAGGAAGCCACTTTGGGCTTATTGGAAGAAAATTACTAGGAGACGTGATGTTATTCCATGAAAGAATAATTCGCATGCCTCTACAGCTGGGTGATGTTATTCCAAAAAAGCAATTACACGTCTCCTTCCAGGATGGGTTTGGGAGAACAAAGTTACCTCTACAGCTGCTTCTGATCTCTTCGGCAGAAAAAACTTGCTAGCAAAAGAACAAATACAGAGGGATCATCGCACGTACTAGCTACATGTCTCATCTTGATCCGAGCTTGTCAAGGAGCGCAGTAATGAGGGCATCCCTCTTTTCAGCCCTAGCTTCCTCTCTGATCTTCCTCTGCTCCTCCCTCTCCCTCCACCTCTGGTCCATCATGATCCTCTCATTCTCGAGTGCTTCCATCTTCTGCCTCCACTCCATCTCCCTCATCCTCCGCTCGTTCTCCCTCGCCTCAAATGCCTCCCTCCACTGCATCTCTGCTTGCACCTGTTTCTTCATGAAGTCCTCCAGCAACTTCACTAGCTTACTGCTGCTGTCGCTGGTCGTGGCAGCTCCTGCACTGCCTGTCGTCTTTGCCTTCTTCTTCATCTTCCTCCGGGAGCTTCCAGCCTTCTGCTCCCCCTCGCTATACACATTCTCATCGTCTTCATCCGATGATAGCTGTGAGGTCTTCTTCTTCAAGCTGCTCTCTCCTCCCTCGGCCTCAGCCCACAGCATCCTTTGCATTCTTGCAGCAAAGATCGCTTGCATCTCACTGTAGAATGGGAACTGCTGCCTCATAACTTCTGGCTCCATTGTCTCGCAACCCTAGAACATCAAACAACTAAATTTAACAACACAGGCCAATCTTATCAAGTCCTGCACTTGATTAGAAGGTGATCCTATGACTAAAACATAATATAAATACTTCTCTCATATATAATACAACCTACCAAGAAAACGAAATTCAAGAAACTTCCATGGTAAAGGGTCGGATTGATATTAATGGTATGAATATATATATATATATATATATTATCATGTAATCATTTAAGTCAAGTCAAATGAATAAAGGTTCCAGCCCATAGTAAATGAACCCTTGTTTCCAATACCTTATAACGGGTGACAAGATTCTTCCACTTGGATTTGCACTGTTCAGCACTCCGGTTATACCCCAGCTCCTTCATCTTGTTGGAGATGACTTCCCAGAGGAGCTTGTTCCGCTTGGTCTCCATGAAGCTCTGGTCGAGCTCGGCCCGTATCATCAGGAACTCCTTCGTCTCCTGCATGTTCCACTGTGGGAACCGATCGGACGGTGAATCAACGCCAATGCTTACATGAGGCTGCTGCTGCTGTTGATGATGCTGATGATGAAGATGTGGATTGATATGGAGATGACCATGGTGGCTGTCCATCATCAATATATGTAAGTGCCAGAAGCTTGCACCAGAAGGAATGTGTAATTGTGATCTCTCAGATCATGGCGATGAGATGAGAAGAGAGGAGAGGGAAAGATACGAAGAGATGTGAAAAGTTGGATTTATGTGGCGTGGTGTGAATGGGTATGGAAAGGTGTGAAACATTGTCAAAGAGAAGGAAAAAGGAAAAGATATAATTTATGAATTTCCCGTCTCCCTTCAGGGAAGCAGCATCATCAATGCTGTCAAAGAAAGATTTTTTAAATAGCAACTCACATATATTGTAGTGATTTAGCATGTAATATTCTTCCTTAAATAATAACTCAACTTTAATTATTATGAATAAAAACATTTATTATTATAAAAATTTTACCACTAATAAACAAACCTAATTCTAACTTATATTGATAAAGTTTCTTTAAATTTCCAACCACACATACAAAAAAGAATTTTTAATATTTATATGTAAACATTTAGATATTGGAAATTAAGGGAAAGCTAGGAAAGTTGAACTATGTCAAATTATCTATTTAATTATTTCACTTGGTGATTCTTTTATTTTCTTTTATTTATATACAATAAAGAGATCTATGTTCACCCTTTTAATGGTATTTTAATTTTATGGGCATGCATATATATATATATATTATATGCGTGTGTAAGTATCTTGCTTTTCTGTCTGTGACTTCAATAATTTCTCCTTTATTTCATTGTTCCAGGCAGCAGTCCACCCTCGGTCCCTATCTGTCCACGCGGAAACGCTCTCGCTGTTACGGACCTAATGGAAGGACCAGGCGCACGCACCCATTAGATGTGGTAACAGCACGAAGCCAACCATGGCGCAATGATCCGGGATGCACCCAAATAGGAGCACCGTCTCTGATTCCTCCTTTGAATGGAAGGCGATTCGTGTATATTGCGTCGACGGGTCGTCATGCTTACTTACGAGAGAGATTTTTTTTTCCTAAGGCGGTGGAACATCGACGCTGATGAAAGCCCCAGTTTGAATTCGCTGGTCCCTATCTTTGTTCTATTAATTCCAACCTGCCAATCTCGAAACTGTTCGCACTGTGATCGGATTCGGATGTGATCGTACAGGACACCATCCCGACAAACTATTATAATCGATAATTTGGTCCAAAACAAATCAAACTATACATGCCATTGTGAAGGGAGTTTCTCTCTCGGAATATTATTACCTGTGTATCCGTCTATGGTGTCGAAATGAATGGCATTGTAACGTATACCCCAGCCCAATAGTTGCATAAAATTTTTCTTGAGTGATTATATATATATATATATATATTATGGATATATAATATTTTTGACACGTTGAGATTCTCTTCTTTTTTATAATTTTTTTTTAAAAAAATTACTAATGACGATCATAATGCATTATATTTATCCCAAATTAACCTTCTTTGTCTCCGCAGGGTTTAACGAATTACTGTTCTGTTTTACATCATGTTTTCCATACTCTCAATCGGTTGGTCGGTTGCAATTTCAGCAGCTATTTGTAAAGAGAATCCTATGCTATACATAAACATATATACTGCAAGCACGATTATTTAGAATATGAGAAATGAAAATATCACATCCAATTTAATAATGAAATATTTTTAATTTGTTCGAAATTAATTCTGATAAGTAGAATTTATCTCTTTATTCTTCTATCTCATTTAAAATTCTTAAACTTCGGTAATAAATAGCCTCTCACATTAGGCAAAAAATTAGAAACAAAAGCAAATGGCATTCATAATATATATATATATATATATATAACTCAAAGATCATAAACTAATATGGGTTAATCACATTGGAATAAGAAATCTATATTCCAAATATAGAAAAACTTTTAAGAGGTATTGTATACTCTGTATATAAAGTCCACTTTGCACACAACACGTGCGGCGTTGTATCCTTCAAAAGTCATCTATTGAAGTAAATAGCTGACTTTGAATCTTAGGAAGGACTCAAGATGTTATTCCTCATTTATATAAATATAAGATTTAGATCATATTAATGAAAAAAATTATAATTTGAGAATTTTATTTAAGAGTAAGAAATAATAAACAATTCTAATATATTAGTCTAATCCGTTGAAGTAACTGTTTTTCTTTTTTGCAAAGTATATGAGAACGGATTTACCCATGTCGATTAAAAGGTTGGCGCACAAACAATTAGTTAATGGGATCTAGAAACAAGAGNGGGGGGTGGGGTGTTGAGGTTGTTGTGGGCTACTTTACCTGGGAATTTGGATTTGAATGGCAAATGCGAAGATCGAAACCGAGGAGGGTCTTTTGAATTAAAAGTGGGCCCGTCCCGCCCGTGTACCTTTAATCTTCAACGCGGAGTTTCGTCAAATTCTCTAGTGTGTACGCCAGCGGCCAGACATCCGCGCCCGCGTGGAAACATTAAACGGCAGGCCGCGATCAAAATCTCTGGTCCAGCCAAGTCCCGGGTTTCACACTGGCCAGCCGTGTCTCCTCCTCAATCCTTCTGTCCCGTTTCGCCTGTAAATGCACACACCCGCTGCCAATTCCGGAAAACATCCGCTGCACAACACGAAGTCTCGGGTTACATTCAGTGCGGTGAAGCTGGTGACAGATTGCTGCGTTCCGATTTGGTCCGACAGTAGGGTTGGCGTACAGAGAAGCAACCAGTACGCCTACTTGATGTGCAAGGAAAAGAAGTAAACAGGGAAACACTTTTTTTTTTTTTTTATAAACTACTACTATCCAATTGGTTCGAAATCGAACCCTCCATGATTGATGAAACACTGGTAACGGGAAAACACTTTTACTGTTGAAGACGAAAGTAATTTTGATGGAGTGACGTGGATGAGGGGAGCGAGAAAGTGAAAATAAAAAATATAATAAATTTTTATAATAATAATATTTAAAATTATTTAATTTTAATTTTATTATCATATTAAAAAAATAGATATAATTAATATGATGAGTTAGATAGATGGTAAAATGTAATGTACATAATAGTATAATATTGCTCCTTTGACTGTTTTCATAATGGAGGAACGTACTAGTTAGTGATGGAGGAAAGGCAGCGCGTGATTGATTCGCCTTCCCCTTGGTCAGAACGGAAGGCTCGACTGGTGTAGACCTGTCAATTCGGGCTGTCTGGGCCGGGCCGGCATGGCCCACCATTTTGGCTACTCCAAAATCTGGCCCATGCACCAATCAAAACAAAACAATTATTTTAAAAAGTAAATTTAAATAACTTTTTATTTTAAAATAAAANATAATTAATTATTTTTCAAATTTCTCATAAATTTTTATTGTATTTATTTTCATATTTTTATACTAACACAATTTTTTTGGATCGATAAATAAAACCTAATATCTTATATGATATAAAAATTTCGAATCAGTCACAGTTTTTTTTTTGCATCGTGCCTAGGCCAAGCCAGATTTTGAGAGGTATAGACCGGTGAAAACAACTTAAGATCATCTTTCATCATATATTAATTTTCTCGAGAGTCGGTGGAAATTGAAATCCACATCTTTCCTCGTTGACATCGTTTTTGTCAACCTTTTTGAATATTTTGCACTAATTTTGCAATTTCCCCCATCTTACACACCCGGTCCTGTTGATTGAATGAATGAATTACCGTAAGACTTGATTATCATGGTCATGAATTTTTAATTAATTCATTAGGCTTAAGATAAAACCTACGGTCTCTCCTTGTAATTGGACAAAGTCAACGCTCTAGTGCCTTTTTTTTAATTGGTCAACAGTAAGATCTAAATATCGAATAATTTGCCACCACATTAGTCCAACTGTGAAAATTCCATAAATTTTTCATACATTATATCTGAGATCGTATTAACATCGTCAAATTTTCCCATGTAGACCATCACTCCATAACACGCTATGTTTTGATACCTCTCACTACAAGAGTTATGGGGATTTTCGAGGGACAATCCGGTCCAAATGTGATTGAATTGATCTGGAAAATCGTGAAAAACCGACCACCAAACAGTAAGGACGCTCTCTCGAAAAAAAAACCCTTATCGTATTTTTTGGAGCTGAGAGATAGTGTTTGGTAATTTGCATTCCGAGAGACTAATTATTGCAATTAATGCCTTAAAACTAATCACATATATGTAGTTGGTGTTATCTCTAGTTCATAATACTAAATTAAGGTATTAATTTATTTATTATATATTACATAATTTATTTACTATGATAATATATATTATAATATTAATTTTAGAATTATGATAAAACCATGTTTGTGAAAACTAAAATTTACTAAGTTTTATTCTAAAATTGTTACACTAATACACTAGTAATATATTCTAAAAGGGAAATAATAATTTTATAATTATTTGTGAAAAGTCACTGATATAACAATGTAAATATTCATTATATAATTAGTTCATTGAACTAACTTATTAGAGGAAATGTCTAATAAATTTTGTATAAATATTTATAGGTTATTTTTCACATGATACTAAATGTAACTAATTTTTAAACTTGATATTATTATAGTATCTTGTAAGAATTAAACTGTGGTATTATTTATTTTTTAACATAATTCTCTAAATTATTCGTGAATATTTTAAATCCAAATAAATTTTTGTGGAGGTAATCAATATGGA